>BSBN01001183.1:12650000-13125372 GCA_027924645.1 Cunninghamia lanceolata
ATTTGTTGTTCTTTTTAATCCAATGAGTTATGATGCACTTTGTGGTTCTTTTTAAGCCTAAAATTGAAATGTTTGTAGATTTGTTCGCAAGCACTTGTTAATTTTAGATCACCAAATTTAAATATATTTTCTAAGCTAAGACACACAAAGATTTTGTTTGTTGTTTGTTGTTGTTTGATCAATTTTACTGCACCAAATTGAAATGTTGTTTATGCTAACATACAAGGGTTCTTTTTAAGCACCAATTAAAGTGTTTGTTTAAACTAAAGATAAAAAACCCTGCAGGAACTCGTTAGTGGCTGTAGAATGATGGTGATGACTTGTAAATAGCTTATCAGTCCCTGCACAGAACCCAAGGTTAGCCTGTAAAAATAGCGCTTAAAACAGACACCAAATGGCTCCACCGTCGATTGCAATGGTGCTACTGACAGAAACTGATCTAAAACTTGACTACCCTAGAAAATAGCGCTGATATACGTATAGATAGTGCTGATATACAACATAGCGCTAAAAAGAGATATACAATGTGCTAGAAAAATAGATAGCGCTACAATAGGTTATAGAAAGCGCTAAAACTAAATATAGCGCTAATATGTATAGAACAAAACGTTACTGCGCGTGCGTCTGGATGTTCAAGTCGACAGTGGAATATAGCGCCGCTCTAGGTGCTGATAGCGTTGATACGAGGTTGAAATTGTCAGGCCTGCAAAAACAAAGTTTTCCTAACCAAAACAGGGGTTAGACTGCAAAGAGAGGGGTCTTGTTAGTCTTGTTAGCCTAGTGAATGGAAACCAAAACAAGATGAAAGAAAAAATGGTGTGTTTGGTTCTCAAGAAAATTTTGGCATGACCTCCCCCTCTTCGTGCACGATGCCTGCAAAAATAAAGAGCAGAATAACCTAGGAAGTTGGTAGGAAAACCAAGAAGTAGGAGGTGTGAGTAAGATCTAAATAAAGAAAGTGTCGTGTCAAATAATGTTGAAACAGAGGATAGCACTAAAATGCACCACAAATGGCGCCACTACACAGGTAGATAGCGCCGCACCTGCAAAACATGTCTAGACACCACAAAAACTCACACAAGATATTAAATTGAGACCTTGCGGGTCCCACCGGGCATGCCAATGTGATTAGGAGGTTCAAATCAAGGTAAAAAAATGTAAACTAAATGCATGCAAAACAAGAAGTTATACCTTGATATGAAGATCCAACCTCATGAGGGTGAAGGAGCTTGCACCCAAATGCTCCAAAATATACCCTAGATACTAATAAGAGATGTGAAATGCTCTCAAGCTTACAAATGCAACTCAAGAATCTACTTAGTTCAATAGAGATTTTGACATGGTAACATTACTTAGAAATTGGATGATCAAATGGTTTGGAGGATGTTGTATTTATAAGCATTTTGGAGAGATTTTGATCCAAGGGTTGAAATTGATTTGGGAGATCAATGGTGGAGGATGAAGATGATGTGGAGGGCCTAGATTTTATCTTGGAAGATGGAGGGCTAGCAATAAAGATGAATTTTATATTCATTTTGGAAAAAGGGTGAATTAAATGAGGTTGGGTGAGATGGATTATTTGTGAATTAAAAATTCACATGGGGAAGGGTAAAATAAATTAAAAATTTATTTGGGGAAGAGTGGATATTAATGAGTTATGACATGTGTAAGAGGTGTAAGAGGTATTAAATGAAGATTAGGACACGTGTATAAAAAATTGATTTATATGAGATATATTTCAATTTTTTATTTATGGGATGTGAGGAGAAGTGTTAATCAAGGTTTGACCATTTTAATTAGGGTGATTAGCCTAATTAATATGGCTGGAAAAAATTAAGGAATGTGTTAATGGGAGGTTGAGATTAATTAAATAAGGTTTTATTTAATTAATCCTAAAGCTAGGATGATATAGGCTAAGGTAAATAATTAAATAATGACTAATTAATTACCTAGGGTAGGGGTAGGTCAATTAATAGACTAAATTAATTAGTTAAATATGATTTACCTAATTAATTGGTTAAAGTTGAACTATTGAATTAATAAAAATTAATCCAATTGTTGGAGATAGAATGATGAAAAATTAAGTGATGAAGGGATAATTAATTAAATAAAAATTTAATTAATTGATTAGAAGGGAAATTGGTATGTTTAGGGATGTCGGGAGTCGGTTTGACGATGGAGACATTTTTAGGTGTCTACAATTTGGAAATCTGCCTTTGAAGATTGCACCTTCTTGACGCTTGATTGTTGGTTTCTCATGGTCAAATCAAGAATGGTTTATATTTAAAGACTTACATTTCCATTATTGAGGTTGAAATGTGGGTAAAAACTTTATTTTTAGTTAGTTTTCTTTTTAACCTTCTTTATCTCACCCCTTCTTTTGCACTTTTTTTGTTAGATCTAGTTAGTTTAGAATTAGAATGGGACTCTCAAACTTGCATATTGTCATTGTAAGGTTTATATTTCATGAATGCAAGTTAATATGTTTTTGTTTATAAGCTGAAAAGTGATATTTTATGGTAATATATGTTTGGATCAGTTTACTTATTGATTGATAAATTTGAAAACTGATTGGTTTGTGTGCAATTTAACCTTGTGTTAGAAAGTTTCTCTAGAATTGTGTAATGCCTCTTGTTGGAACAACAAATAACATCAAAGAATTGAGTTATCTTGTAAAGGCCAAGACCTGGCTGGGAGACACCTTGGGGTAGTTATTTTCTAATTCATTAGGATTTGATTCATTTTGGGAGAGATAAAGTACTTAGTATTTTATCTAAGTTGTAGCATGCTAAAACACACATCAATAGGTCTCCAAGAGCTTAATGCAGTCATATTATTTTTGGAAGTCTCCCCAATTGTATTTCCCTTCATTACCATAACCCCTATACTCCATCTTTCAAAATGCTCAAAAGCTTGTTTAGTGTTAGTTGTACATGAGATTAGGAGTAATGGAGGTATAAACCTCATACCTACCCATTCATGTTGAAATTTTGCCTTTAATCTAATAATGGATTTTTCCCTTTAGAGGGACCGTATCAAATTGGTTGGGGAGATTACCTCCATTTTCTTCGAGGAAATAGGTAGTGCCTCCTATCTCTTACTCTAGGCCATGTGGGTTGAATTCAAAGTCCCATGTGTACATAACTGAAAATCATTCATACACCCTTTCAAATTTTCAATGTATTTTATTCTTAGCTTAGGTAATATACATATTGTCTAAATGTTGTAATAAAGACATTTGGTTCTAGATATTCATGCCTCATTAAGAGGCCCACACTTTTCTCTTGGTTATTATATTCTTTTATTCTAATATCCCAAGCTTCCTAATTTTGTAAAAAGGAGATGAAGGCCCTAATTTGAACCTCTCCCACAAATAGTTTGACCATGAAGTTGGTTTGGTGTCCAAGGAGGAATTTGTCCATAAATAATTCACATAACATTTTTTTTTGCTTAGTTCCTCCTTCCACATATGTTGCCACATTTTTTCTCATTAACAAAATCGTGGGGCAAACCACAAGATATCCTCTATAACTATCATTTGAGGATCTATTCTCTTAAAAATAGACTATAAACATTTGAAGGCTTCCTGCATGCTAAAAGTGTCCCTAATCTGGCAGGCTACTACCAATCTTGATTATAGAATCTATTTTTGTCCTTTAATTTCCTCAAATTCCTCTTTTAGTCTTTAGTTTTTACTTTCCACCTACCTCAAAAACTAGCATCTTGCAATCCATGCTTGCAAACCCCTACATATTATAATTTGGGGAACAACACTAACTTCTCATTTTATTTTCTCTAATTCTTCTTCTAGTTGTTTTATCTATTTTCTCCTTCAACTATTTTTTATTCCTCATTAGTTGTCTTTTGGTGGCAAGCATAAATAACATTTTGAAAGTTTTGTGCCAATAATTCTATTTTGTCTTCCTTCTCTTGTAGAGTTTTCTTTAGAGAGTTTATGTTGGCATCCTTTTCCTAAGGAACAATTAGGGCCTCACGGCTAACTTCCTTAACTCTTCTTCTATCTGACTAATTTTCTCATATTTTGAAAGAAATTTTATTTGTTCATCTTGCATTTTTTGTTATAATGAAAGAATGGTGCTATGCTTACCTAACAATGCTTGTTTCAAAAATTCAATTTCTTGTTATTTCAAAGAAAATTTATCCCTTGATAGGGCCATTATCTAGAGGGTTTGTGTTCTTCCATTAGGGTGTGGTTGCATGGGAGCCTTACCTTTGTCCAAGGCTCTCTTCTGGAGGGAGAGATTACAAATAATGCAAACACGTCAATAGTTAATCCTTTTTGGACTTCCATTGTTGGGATTTCTCTAGAGATGGCTTTAGATATCTCTGTTCAAGGCATGTTCCTCATAATTTTATCCATGTCTTTTTCTTCCTCTAAGCTTTCATGAGATAACAAAACTAGTCATTGCCTTACTTCTTTGAAGAGGAGGGTTTCTTCTTTCTCATTTGTTTCTCCCCTGCTCCCAATTCTTCAAAGTCAAAGTTAAGTATCTTTGGGGCTAAAAGAGCAGCTCCTAACTATCGCTCCTCACTAGAAGGTTGTTTCCTTTTTGTTATGCCTCGAGGATCCTTTCTCTCTAGAGTTGTTCTCCCCTTTTTCTTTCTTTTAACTTCTCTCCTAAGAAGGGTTTACTATAGCTACAGAGGGTTTTGAGACTCACCTCTTTTTCCTATGTTTGTTCTTCAAAAATTCTTGCCATTTTTATTCTCTTGTAGGCTTCTTCAAGAAATAATATTTGCAAATTAATTGGATTAGACCATAGTATTTTAGTGATCCCATATCTTTCCTATTTTTTTGCCATGGTCTGAATGGAGTTATATAGCAAACCAAGTAGGTTTACCCTATACTCCACACTTTCTCCACCATATTTCAAATGCTTCAACATTTTCATTTTAGGGTCCAATACCATGTCATATTGACCATCACAAGTGAAGAATTTTATGGCCCATATGACCATTGTCTTCTAGGGCTTAGATAGGCTATCCCTACTAATCCCTTACACTCCACCTTTTTACTATGAATCAACTCTAGAGTTGGCTCACTCTTCTTATGAAAAATCTTAATCAATTCACTTTAAGGGTTTCCCAAATGTGAAAAATCCTCACTATCATCAAGAATGCTATAACTTATGATTACAGAGGTTAACTCTATTTTAATTCCATGAATCATAGAATAAGTTTCTTGAAGGTTTTAAATAAATTCTTATACGATGTTCTCATCAAAGCCCTCAAATTGCTCCAAAAATCGTAGACAACTTGTTTCCCTAAATATTTGAGCAACTATTTCATCCTCTAGTAATTGTTGGATAGAATCAAGTTCAAGTTTCCTTTTCTACCCCATTGCTAACAATGAAATCAATTGTGTAAAATTTGTAGCAACAATGAAATAGAGAACAATGAAGAGTGAGAGAGATAATAGATTTAGGATTGTGCAATGGGGAGATATAGTGAGAATATTGTAGAGGAAGCAAGCTTGCATGAGAGAAGCGACTTTGGAGCACAATGATGTAAACCAATGTGATAAAATTAGTTGTTGACAACATTGCCATGCTAAAATATTTATAACTACATTTAGAGATAAAATAATAAGATAAATACTCAGATTAAGTTGTACTTGCCTCCTTCATGTCTATGTTCAAGTGCTAAAAAATAGAGTTTTAGTCACAAAAGTGTCTTGGTGAAAATTTTGGAAAAGGGCCACCATTTGCTAGTTTTCAACTCTTTTTCTATATTCAAAACCTTCAAACATAGACTCAAAGGTCCATTGTAGTGAATGAGAAGGTCTCTTTCACACAATAAAACTCTAGGTGTGACAATGTTTGGATGGTAAACTCTTGTTGATTGGTTGGGCATTAATATAGGCATAACCTATCCATTCAACAACAATGTTCTTCGATCTCCATTAATAAGCAATAATTGAATAACTCCATTGTCGATTTCCTCTATCTCATATGGTCCCAACCAATGAGTATGAAGTTTCTCTTTGAAGTCTTGTACTTGGAATCAAATAATAATTCCCAATTTGTAGTCTTGAACTTCATCTTTTAGATATGATGGTCATGCCATAAATTTCACTATTGTTGAATGAGTTTTATTTGTTCAAGTGCTTCAAGACTCATCTAGCTCGTTCAATTGGGTTCACTCTTTTAGATATGATGGTCATGCCATAACTTTCACTGTTGTTGATGAGTTTTGTTTGTTGAAGTGCTTCAAGTCTCATCTCATCTAAGCTCGTTCAATTGTAAAACCCACTAGCATTGAGCTTGTGTCAAATTAATTACCACTTTATAAGTTGTCCTCAACATTTGTAGTTCAAACTCAATGGGAAGCATTGGCCTTTTTCCATATACCAGCGCATATGGACTGAACCCCATAGTTGATTTCCAAGTTGTGTTGTAAGCCTAAACTACTTCAAGTAAATTATTTGCCTAGTCTTTCCTACTAATAGCCACTATTTTTGTAAGTATTTTCTAGTTCTTTGTTGGTGACTTCCACTTAACTATTTCCTAAGGATGATAGGGAGAATATTTTCTACTTCTAATTTGATAATGCTCAATGAATACTTAAAATCATATTGGACATGAGCTATGGCCCTTGATTTGTAGCAATGGATCTAGGTACCCCCACATCACTAAAAGATTCTATCATACAAAAAATCAATACCCATCATATTGGACATGAACTATGGCCCTTGATTTGAAACAATGGATGTA
This sequence comes from Cunninghamia lanceolata, assembly GCA_027924645.1. Taxonomy (NCBI): domain Eukaryota; kingdom Viridiplantae; phylum Streptophyta; class Pinopsida; order Cupressales; family Cupressaceae; genus Cunninghamia; species Cunninghamia lanceolata. The sequence continues at coordinate 12,656,735 of BSBN01001183.1, forward strand.
GGTACCCATACAAGAAATCAATAACCTTTTCTTCTCCAACAAATTGTAAAGATTGCGCTTCATCCCACTTGGTAGCATTGTCAATGCATACTAGAATGTACTCCTTTCATGATAATATTAGATCAATAGGTCCATGTAATCCAATACGCATCATATTGGACATGAACTATGGCCCTTGATTTGAAACAATGGATATAGGCACCCATACAAGAAATCAATAACCTTTTCTTCTCACAAATTGTAAAGATTGCACACATCATATTGGATGTGAACTATGGCCCTCGATTTGAAATAATGGATCTAGGTACCCATACAAGAAATCAATAACCTTTTCTTCTCAAATGGATTGTAAAGTTGTGCTTCATCCCACTTGGTAACATTGTCAATGCATGCTAGAATGTACTCCTTCCATGGTAATATTATAGATCAATAGGTCCATGTAATGTAATATTAGATCAATAGGTCCAAGTAATCCAATACCCATCATATTGGACATGAACTATGGCCCTTGATTTGAAACAATAGATCTAGGTACCATACAAGAAATCAATAACCTTTTCTTCTCAAACAAATTGTAAAGATTGTGCTTCAACCCACTTGGTAACGTTGTCCATGCATACTAGAATGTACTCCTTCCATGGTAATATTTAGATTAATAGTTCCATGTAATCCAATACTCATTTCTTAAAAAGTTTCTAAAACCACATGAAGATGGAGAGGCATTTGCCAATCCTTTAACATTGGTCAAATTGTCTCATGGTTTTTCACACCCTGTGTAGCGAAAGCCAATAATATCCAATCCCTAGAGCCTTATTAACGGTTTTTTAGGTTGAATAATGACCTCTTGTTGGTTTGTTACGACACACCCTTAAGACGTCAAACTTCATTTGCATGCATACACCTACGTAACACAAAATCAAGTCCACATTTAAATCAATTTTTATGTAACCATTTAACTATTGTTGTCCCTCACAAGATGTATTTTGTTTGTTAGTGAAATCAAATGGAAACTTCCATGTGGTTAAAAATTAGTTTTTATGTAACCATTTTACTATTGTTGTCCCTAACAAGATGTCTTTTGTTTGTTAGTGAAATCAAATGGAAACTTCCATGCGGTTAAAAATTAGCAAACCAAGGCGTGTATGTTGATATTGCAATTCAATAGAATCTATAAGTTATCTTCAATTGGTTCATTCTCCCTCAAACATTCAATCTAGACAAAAGAAATATGCAACCATGTTAGCCTTAGAGATTTGTCAATCACCACTACATAATGATCGGTGTATACTAGTACTTTGTCACCAATAATATAATGGCAAAACTTAGTCATAGCTGATTTGTCTACAAATTGGTTGTGATTTAAGGAGTCAAGACATCTTTTTCTTTTTCTTTTTCTTTTATGTCCATTTTAAATCGCCTTCCGTAAAAAAAACATGAAGGCAACAAAATTTATTAAGGGCTTCTCAAATTTTCCCCTTAAATCTTTAGAATCCCCTGACAATGTCTTGCCTTGAAAAGAAAGGACTTTTCATTTTCCTCTTCAATCTTTAAAAGATAAACAACAAAATTTTGGTAAATCATCAGACACCAACCATATCAACTAATAACAACGTTCTATTCCTAATAGGCCTAAATTTCAATCCATAATAGCATTACATGTTCAATAAATCAATTTTGGTAAATCATCAGACGCCGACCATATCAACTAATAACAACATTCTATTCTAATACGCATTAGATGTTCACTAACCATTCCAAAACACACGTAACTCGTTGAATGAAAGAATAAAATACATAATACAACAGTGTTAATTGAAAATAACAGTCATTACATTCTAAACCATTTCAAAATAATCAATCAGTTAAAAAATTTGAATCAAAGCACGGCCTAAATAATACTTTTTTAACATACAAAAAGCAGACTCGTGCAGGCAAGCTTCAGCATCTGTAATAATAAATGGACAGACAGTTTTAGAATTTATAATTCCATAAAGAAGATTGAAGGATGAAGGATGGACAGAGAGAAAACTTCAAATCAAATGAATGATATAAATTTGGTTAAATTATCAGATATCGACCAGTTGAAACCACAAACAACATCACATTCTATATCTAACATTTAACCATTCCATATAACACTTCTTTAGATGTGTAAAAGAAATCAAAACCTAATAATACACAGCATCCCAAATTAAACCAAACATCAAATATGAAATATAATCTAGAATTTATTTAACATATAAGATTAACATTAACAGTTTACTCAGCCATTCCGGCTCAAGCCTAAACAGGCCTACTCACACCTTAGATTATCAGAAATCGACCAGTTGAAACCACAAACAACAGCACATTCCATATCTAACATTTAACCATTCCATATAACACTGCTTTAGATATGTAAAAGAAATCAAAACCTAAATACACAGCATCCCAAATTAAACCAAACATCAAATATGAAATATAATCTAGAATTTATCATATAAGATTAACATAACAGTTTAGTCAGCCATTCCAGCTCAAGCCTAAATAGGCCAAATTACACCTAATACGTTATACTACGAAATAAAGTTCATATTTCAGACTTAGATCAACATTTATACCACAAACGAAAAGTCAGCACACGGCCTAAAACCCACCACGAAGGCGAAGCACGAGGTGAAGGGTGGACTCCTTCTGGATATTATAATCCGCCAGGGTACGCCCATCTTCTAGCTGTTTGCCAGCGAAGATCAGCCTCTGCTGGTCTGGCGGAATACCCTCCTTGTCTTGGATCTTGGCCTTCACGTTATCAATTGTGTCCGAGCTCTCGACTTCCAGGGTTATGGTCTTGCCCGTCAGGGTCTTCACAAAGATTTGCATACCTCCCCTAAGACGGAGCACAAGATGGAGAGTGGATTCTTTCTGAATGTTGTAATCAGCCAGTGTCCTTCCATCCTCAAGCTGCTTTCCGGCGAAGATAAGCCTCTGCTGGTCTGGGGGTATACCTTCCTTGTCCTGGATCTTGGCCTTCACATTGTCGATGGTGTCTGAACTCTCCACTTCAAGGGTAATCGTCTTTCCGGTTAGGGTTTTGACGAAGATCTGCATGCCTCCCCTAAGACGGAGAACCAAGTGAAGGGTAGACTCCTTTTGGATGTTGTAATCAGCCAACGTGCGTCCATCCTCGAGCTGTTTGCCGGCGAAGATCAGCCTCTGCTGGTCAGGTGGGATACCCTCCTTGTCCTGGATCTTGGCTTTAACGTTGTCGATGGTGTCCGAGCTCTCCACTTCAAGAGTGATAGTCTTTCCAGTTAGGGTTTTAACAAAAATCTGCATGCCTCCCCTCAGACGGAGGACCAAGTGAAGGGTGGACTCCTTTTGGATGTTGTAATCCGCCAGTGTGCGTCCATCCTCGAGCTGCTTACCGGCGAAAATCAGCCTTTGCTGGTCAGGGGGGATTCCCTCCTTGTCCTGGATCTTGGCTTTAACGTTGTCTATGGTGTCGGAGCTCTCCACTTCGAGAGTGATGGTCTTTCCAGTAAGGGTTTTGACAAAGATCTGCATGCCTCCCCTCAGACGGAGAACCAGGTGAAGGGTGGACTCCTTTTGAATGTTGTAATCCGCCAGTGTGCGTCCATCCTCCAGCTGTTTGCCGGCGAAGATCAGCCTCTGCTGGTCTGGAGGAATTCCTTCTTTGTCCTGGATTTTGGCCTTGACATTATCTATCGTATCGGAGCTTTCCACCTCAAGAGTGATGGTCTTTCCGGTAAGCGTCTTAACAAAGATCTGCATCTTGGGTATTAAAATTTACAGTATGAATTATCTGTAAAACACAAACCATACTAGTCAGAATATCGTATTTGCCTTGTGGAGATTCACGAAAGCTTCTAAATACGTATGAAAAACACAAACCATACTAGTCAGAATATCGTATTTGCCTTGTGGAGATTCACGAAAGCTTCTAAATACGTATGAAACATTTTCCAAATCACGACATGGGACGGCAAATGGTCAGATTTACCGTAGTATAACAAGAATGAAAGCATACTACGAATGACTATGAGAGATTAACAGGATCTAAAATTTCATTATAAATAATAAAGATACCATAGCCCTCTGCCCAGGTATATTCAGATACACCAAACGAAGAACAAAAGCATCTAAACAATCCTAAAAAAACATACGCGCCGGACAGATCTACAATATTCTATTCATCCTACCGGCACTATAGCTATAATTCCCCCCCACCCCGGTTGAAATCTCTTCCGTATTCGTGGAACCGGGGAGATAAAGATCCGTTCCATTACAGATTTACAATACAGGCGAAAACCAGACTGTAAAATAAGAAATACAAAGCCAGAGCTACAAAAACAACAACAAATTACAAAGATCCGGAATGACTAATAAAAAACAGCGAGCAATACAGTAAACTATCATTCCCATCTAGAGACGTCTGCAATGATCGAAGTACCAAACACAGCAAACCCACCTGTAAAACAGATCGTATTTGAAACCCTTGAAATTGACACAGAAGCAAAAACCCTTAAAATAGGGTAAAAGCAGAAATCCTTAAAATAGGGTAAAAGCAGAAACCCCAAGAAGCGAAAAAGCATACTACCTAACAACAAACAAATATAAAATCCAATCCACCATTATAACAGCTGTGAAACAAGAAAGCCAGTGCAAGCCTGGAAATGATAACATACCTGTTTTGCAAAACCTAACGAACCAGCGCTCGCAGTCACAGAAAATAGAGAGAAAATACTTGTGTGAGAAATAAGAGGGCGAAGAACCTTATTTATACACGAGAGATGAAATCCTGCCGCTCCAACACACACGCCGACGGCCAGCGGCCACGTCAGCACTTACTCAAGGTTGAGGTCAATACGTTCTGTGGCTAACAAGGGCCCACAATGAGCTGGCTTTGCGTAGTTGATTGGAGTAGGCGGTTTTGATAAGCTTATACGGCATTCCACCATCTGCCCTCCATATATGACCATATTTTGGATAATTATTGGGATACCTAGCTTGTGGAGGAAGGCATTGTCTCTCATGTTTGAAAAGGAAAATATTAAAAAATTTGAATAATTGTTGATCAAAATTGATAAGAATGAATTTTTAAAAGTAGAAAAAATTATAGAAATTTAAGTTAAAAGATTGTGGATGTTTTTTTAATGCAAAATATTTAAAGAACATTGGGTAGATAGAATATGTTGTTTTTATATTTTTGAGGTTAGTGGAAATAAAATGATATTATATCATGGAATGTTACAAGAGATCAATTATATCCATATTTTGAAAGTTGAGTCCTTGATTTTTTATTTGAAGGGAGAGACTAATGATAATAGAGAGTTTTTGATCAAGAAATGGATATCAGTAGGGATAATTAGCCGATAGGTTTTTATATGTGAGCATTATAGTGCTTGGAATTGTCTCACGCCGGTAAATTTTCTAAGGTCGTCAGTTGTTCCTATTGGCCTATTCTTTGAACCTCCTATTGGTGCAAGTGCTAGTTGATATCACTTGAGTTCCATAAACTACTTAATGTGTGGACGTTATTGAAAACATTCATTCATTCTATACTTTTTTGGTTTTAAATCTATTTAATTCATATTAAAAAATATTAAAAGAATTGTTAAGAAGTTCTATAATAATCTTAGGTCATTTTTATATTGAGAAAGATTCCACTTAATGGGTATTCATTAAAAGAGCTCAAATAACCAAAACAATATTAAGTGTAAACTCATTTTCAAAAGCTTGGAGTGCCTTCCTTAGGGCTTGGAATCCTTATGAGTGCCTTCCTGAGTTATTTGAGTCACTTTAGACAATTCTTAGCCAAAGTTTTTATTGAGAATTTTTAGGAGTTTTCACAAGTAGGTGGTGAAATTTGTTGCAAGCAAGCTTAAAACTTCAAATTTTAAGACACTCATGATCTCATGATTTGTTGGAGCAACAACAAATGTTAATAGATAATTAAAAAGGAAAAATTATTCCTAAATTTAAAAATACGGACTCCCCTTTCCCAAGGCAAAATTTTAATTAGCCGATAGGCTATTTATGTGGAGAAAATTGTGGGCTAATTTTTTTAACTGTGTGAAAATTGTCTCATAAGTAGCTGAATTTAGATAACATAATCAAAGAGACTTCGATAATTTTTAATAGATAGTTTCCAAACTAAATATTATTACATTTCATAAGTGTATTTTTAAGTACACAATGGATATGGATAATGCTAATTTACAAGAAAAGGTAACAAGAAATAAATTATGATTGATTAATTGTGATAACCAAAGTATATTTATTGATTGAATTGGTTCGTACTCTTTACAACTGAATTGGTTTTTTTTAAAAGAGTAAGTTGAAAGCAACTTCCAACTTAAATTTGTAATTGTATCACTTGAAATAGGAGCCCTGAAGATCTCAACAAGGCCTAGCACCCAGATTTAATTGGAAAGTTGGTAACATTTATTTACTTCCAAAATCTAGATATTATTTGGAGTCTAGATCACATCAACACCTCTTTGATTCAATTTATTAATTTAAATTTATAATACATGACCTTCTCTTAATGAAGATGAATGGTTGTGTCAATTCTCTTTTACCTAACATTTGTCTCATGAAAGATGGGTTACTCATTATATATGGGTTAATGTAGATTTGCTTGAAAGTATAGAGTAAAAAAATCATTTCACATAATTTGATGCATGCAAAAATACCACTTGTGAAAAACGATGGAGTCGAGAGATAGATAATGAATGATTCATAAGCCTCCTATTTAGGTCAAGATTCTTTTAAAACACACCTCATACTTAATGATAAACAATTAATTTAACTATAATGATCTTCCTGTTTGTATTTTATAATGTTTTAGCTCAATCATCATTTTTTTGACAGGGTGCTCTTAGCAAAATGAAAGTAATGATTCATTTCTTTCATCATCACTACTTTGTACAAGGAAGTATGGGTGTTAAAGACTTGTTCAACACTTAAAGGAAGGAATCATGATGAACAACCAACATTGGTGGTAAAGATCAAATATAGGAACCCCTATCCAAATATTTACTATTTAATCTATTGTTATTACTTGTTACGCCGATAGGCGTTTCCTTAGTGAGCAGCACTACCTAAAATATATAGATGAATGGTCTAGATTAAAAGAGCTACCATAGAATCAATCTTAACTGTTGATTTGTAGTAATAAATGATAAAATTGATTTGTAGTAATAAATGATAAAAACAAAAATATAAAAAATAAAATAGGAAAAAGGTGTTTGCATCTCTGTGAAGTCTCCGCTGAAGGTATGTAGTTTGATCAAATTGGATTGTGATTTGTGATCTATATCAAATTGGATTGTTATTTGTGGTCTATGCCAAATGAGATTGTTTATCAAATTTTATAAATGAGAGTAGGTGTTCTTTCAGGGACAGAGCAAGCGGATATACAGATTTTGCAAAGTATGCAACGATCGCGGTATCTGTGGTTTGAATGTGTTAGTTTGAGAGGGTTAATCTATTGATGGGTTTTTATGAGAAGCAGGTGGAAGAGAGGGAGTCTGTGTCCTATCCTGGCTTAATGATGTGCTATGTCATGTATTCTGTGGAAGCTATCATAACTGGGTTCCCTGATAGTGATTTTTGTACTGACGAAGACGATGATGAAATGATGAATAGCTTTGATACATGCTCTAATGAAAAGGCCATTGGTGTGAAGAGACATTTCTGGAAGTGGGTATCTAAGAAGAAAAAATGATGAGAAGAAATTTTGCAGTAATTGGTACTGGTTTTACTTTTGCGTTGAGTTTGTTATGCCCCAGTTATTTTTTAAAAATTCAAGTAGCATTGGAAACGAGTTTGTTAGTCTCTATATATGAGTTTTAGTGAGATATAGCATTTTTAAGTTAGTGGAGAATTCTAACATATATGCCAATGTTTATCATAAGGTCAGTCCATAGTAAATTTTGAGCAATATCCATTTATCTTTGTGATTTCCTTTGTTTAGGATGCTCGATTTTCTCAAAATTCAACCAGAATTGAAGATTGTATCTGAGACAAAAGTTCAATTTGTCAATCAATTTTTTAAGAAATTCATTGTTCCCTATTATGAGGTAAGGCCCCTGATGTGTAAATGACCCATGTGGACTGTAATATGATCCTACTATTAGAGGCATCTTCTGTCTCATTGAAGCTTCTTCCAAGCGAGAAAACCTCGCTTGTTCCTGTTCTTTGCTATAATAATTACGTGCCTCCATTTATCGCGTCTAAGCATATACTCTATGTACCTGCTAGACGCTGTTGGGCTCAAATTCCTATAAATATGTTATTCCCTTCCAGGCCCCTCGGCCCTGAAGAAATCCCTATCATGCCCAACCTCAAAATACTAAGAATCCCTATCCCTGGGAACTGAACCTTCAACAGCTGGAGCTTCTCTAGAAAATGACTCGCTATTTGCCCCAAATGGATTGTTTAGGCTATTGAAAGTTGAAGGTTTATAAACAGGGTTGCCATGGGCAGCAAGTGACGGGACACCTGTAAACACTAATGCCACTCACCTCTGGATCTCTGCCTCTGTCGGTGTCACCATGCCGAAGCCTAAGCACGCCTCCTCTTTCACTGCCGCCATTACCACCACTGCCACGACCACCATCCAAAGGCTCCCCACCCTCGATACCTCCACTTGTTTATTTAGGTATTGCTTGGACCAAATTATTTACCTTATATCCTCTTTTATAGTACTAGATACTTTGATCATATTTTATCTTGTTACCAGAGGCCCCGCGAATCGAACTTGGGTTGTCTTTACTCTATTCTGCAACTGGAATAATTGTTTTACAATGGAAACAGGTGATCATTATGAGCAGTTTGAAGAAGCAGAGAAAGACATGGAGGAATATATGCATTTTTAATTTTTTCCCCTGAAAATAAAATTTTCAGAAGTTTGGATAATGATTTGTAGGGTTTTTAAGGAGTTAATTTTTTTTCTAGGTTGTTACAGAAGAATTGTGGTTATGCCATGATTTTGGAAGAGGAATTGTGGAAACAAAAGTAGCTACATTTTGTTTATGTGATAACATGAATGGAGCAATCAGAAAAATGTTGTCAATGATGTAAAGTTTGTTATTTATCCTGTAATAATGATCAAACTTTTTTTCTCTTTTATCTAGCTTTGCATAACACTTTGAAAATTTTGTCATATAGTTGGTTGTTTTCTATATATGGACGGGAAATTCGCTTGTTTCTAATGATGCTCCGCATTTGGAAGACAGTTTGGAATTTTTGTTGAGTTTTTGGCTGAGCTGCCAAGCCTCTGACTGCTCTGCATTCCAACTTCCACAATTGTTGCTTTCTAGGCTTGCACGCTGCTTTTAGGGAATATGAGTCAAATTCTCCGTCAAAAGTGGTGCAGGAGCACCTAACCCAAGGTGGCCTCTGTGAGGCATTTAGGTTTATGTTTGTTTAGGAAGTCATGTTTGTGTTGTAATAAGGTCTATTTGACCAATGCACTTTGATTTATGTTTGTAAGTCCCAAGTATTTAGGTCGCATTTGCCAAAAATAAGCAGTTGGGCAGTTGGAGGCTATTTAATACGGTTGTCTCCCAGCCGCTTTGAGTCAGTTCAGTACTACTTTGGGTGAGTTTATAGACCTAGGGGAATGAACAAGATGAGCATTATGATCATGATTGTAATTAGATCGATTGAATGTAATCGCACATTGTGAAGGAGGAATCAACTATTTTGTGTCGTCATTTTTTTTGTTCTCTTGGAATGGCTTCATTGTATCATATTTCGTTTGTTCCTGTGTTGTTTCATTGTTCGTCGATGCAGAGGATCCGGACGGCGCGAGGTGCACAGTAGCGTGCCCTAGCATCTCGATGTGCTAGGCATAGAGTGTAGTTCAGGCCACGTGAGAGTTGAAAACCCTAACGGGTTTCATGGTGTTGGTTCATCGGCGCATCGCCAAGGAATGCAAGTGTTCACTGACGAGCAGAGGTCAAAGGTGAAGTCAGGGTATCAATAGGGACACGAGACTTGGCCTATGGAGTTGAAACGAGGGTTCCTTTGTTAGTTTGTCAACTGTGAGAGATTAGGGCATCAAAGCCTTGTTTCCGAAGGTTCCTCCTCATCATATTGGTATCAAAAATTTTAGAGGTAGTTTTGGAGGCAGAAGTCCTAACCAGAGGCCTAGTGGTGAGTCTAGCCAAGGAGAGCAAGTTGGAGACTCAAGTAGCAGAGGAGGCTACCGAGGAAGAAGGCCAAATGAAAGAGGTGGGACAAATGGATCAGACAAAGGATCCAAGTTCTCCAACATGAGATGCTATAATTGTAATCAGATAGGGCATCCGACTTATAGGTGTCCAGAGAAGGCCTCAACTTCTCAGGGTAATGAGAGAAGAACCACATTAACTCAAGAGGATACAGGGAGTGTGACATCTCCTGAAGAAAATTTGGAATCAGAAACGGGAGAAGCGTTGATGATCAAGAGGATGTTGCTCAAAGAACCAGTGAAGACTGAACCATCACAGAGGAGAGCTCTTTTCAGGATCAATTACAAAAGCAAAGGTAAAATATGCAAGGTAGTCATAGATTCTGGTTCAACAGATAATATGGTGTCTAGGGAAATGGTGGATAAATTGGACATAGAAAGGATTCCTCATCAAACTCCTTACAGGGCATCTTGGGTAAGTGATAGTCAATCACTTTTGGTAAGTGAACAAGCATATGTTGATTTTCAGATTGGAGAATATAAGGAGAGAATTTTATTTGACATTTTTCCCATGGAGTGTTGTCACCTACTTTTAGGTAGGTCATGGCAATTTGATAGGCAAGCATTATATGATGGCTATGCTAACACATACACCATCAGGAAGGATGGAAAGACTTTTGTGATGACACCATTGCAGGAGGAAGTTGAAGCAAAGAAGGTAGCCAAAATCATTTTAGTGGGAAAGAAAGAGTTTGTACAAATGCCTACAGCAGAAGGCATTCAGGTAGTTGAAGATACTACAGGGAACGAAGTTGTTCAGGACAACAATTTGAAGAAGATTTCAGTTTTGATTGACAGAGGTCAATAGTAGGTTCAAAAACAGGTTTGCAAACAACAACCAGTTGAGTGGAATGACAAGGATGTTGTCATAGTAGGGACTATTGTTTGTCCTCTAAGGGTTGAAAGGTCAACATGTTCTGCCACAGCAGCAGTAACAGCGGCATTACCCAAGGTTGATAATGCAGGTGTTCAGACAGAGATGATGGTCAACACGACTGATCAGCAAAGTGTGAAGAGAGCCTACAGTGCTAGGCATGAGTATTTGATCCCATGGCAACAGGTTGTAATACAAAGATCATGGGGGAGCTATGTGACAGCAGCAAGTGTAAGTGGTTTCCATCAAAGACTTAACTCATGGGACATGAGTTCTTTTTCTGTTGGGGAGTATGGTGCAGGAGCACCTAACCCAAGGTGGCCTCCGTGAGGCATTTAGGTTTATGTTTGTTTAGGAAGTCATGTTTGTGTTGTAATAAGGTCTATTTGACCAATGTACTTTGATTTATGTTTGTAAGTCCCAAGTATTTAGGTCGCATTTGCCAAAAATAGGCAGTTGAGCAGTTGGAGGCTATTTAATACGGTTGTCTCCCAGCCGCTTTGAGTCAGTTCAGTACTACTCTGGGTGAGTTTATAGACCCAGGGGAATGAACAAGATGAGCATTATGATCATGATTGTAATCAGATCGATTGAATGTAATCACGCATTGTGAAGGAGGAATCAACTATTCTGTGTCGTCAATTTGTTTTTTTGTTCTCTTGGAATGGCTTCGTTGTATCATATTTCATTTGTTCCTGTGTTGTTTCATTGTTCGTCGATGCAAAGGATTCAGATGGCGCGAGGTGCACAGTAGCGTGCCCTAGCATCTCGATGTGCTAGGCATAGAGTGTAGTTCAGGCCGCGTGAGAGTTGAAAACCCTAACAGGTTTCGTGGTGTTGGTTCGTCGGCGCATCGCCAAGGAATGCAAAGTGTTCACTGACGAGCAGAGGTCAAAGGTGAAGTCGAGGTATCAACAGGGACACGAGACTTGGCCGATGGAGTTGAAATGAGGGCTCCTTTGTTAGTTTGTCAGCTGTGAGAGATTAGGGCATCAAAGCCTTGTTTCTGCTGGTTCCTCCTCATCAAAAAGCCTCTTTGATTTATCTGCATCAAACATAGGAATAGGCTCGCCTTTCACCTTTTTCAAAATCTATTCAATCTTTTAATTTATTCTTTCCAATAACAAAAGGTCACCAAATAATTCTTTCCAAATTTTCTGTTCAATTATCCATGTGTTCTTTTCTTCCTTATCCTTTATCTGCCACCCAAATTCCACCTCTATTGCTCCATTGTACAATTTCTGGGTTTCACTTAAATATCTTTTTTTCTGGGTTGTCTATTTTTGGGGGTTTTATTGATTTGCCAGATTTATTTTTCTTCCAACACATTCTTACCCAAAATGTCCACCCTATGCCAAAGGAAGGAGCAGCCCTGTATTTTCTTAAAATACGTTTTAATCTATTTCTTCTAATTTAGGTCACATAGATTGGGTTTGAATAACCCATGGGATTTGATTAATTTTCATGAAGAGTATGGATAGAATCAATATTGCCTCTCAAAAGGATTTTGACTGATTTACGACAAGAGCATGGATGTTATTATCTCTTCTTTACACTGTTTATTGTGGGCATGATATGTATGAGTACAGGCGGTGGATTTTTTTATGATATTATTCTTAGTGGAGAAATTGGGGGGACTATTTTTCCATTAATAACAGTAGTTATAACTGGCAGTTTTTGGAAAAAGGAAGCAAATATTGACTGTAGAATGCTTGCTGCTATAGAGCTTTAGAGAGTTGGATTATAATAGGAATACTTTGTTGTTGCGTTTAAGTGGGCTGGATATCAGAATAAAAACAGTTTGGTTTCGATAGAGAGAGGGGTGTAGACTGTATATGATTTCTTTGTTATTTGAATAAAAAAGACTATAGTAATATTCCTTTGGATACACGTGTTTATAGTGTTTTCTTACTTCATATTCTGCTTCGCTTGTTTCATATTCCAATTTGAATATTGAGTTGCAGGATTAGGGCATTCAGAATTTAGTGCTAATGGAGTAGAGGGTTGTCTGCATCAAAACCATATGAGCATTCCACTAGACACAATGGTGGAAATGATGAAAATAATCCACCAATTGATGCTTTATTGTGAATTCTAAAATTTCAGCTTCGACAAAATGATTGATATTTTTCCCCACATGGTCTATAATTTATCAAGCATACAATGAAAGATCAATTGGTGGGTGAGCTTCATCATTTTTTCCATTGTTTCTAGTGAAATCCTCATATATTTACAGACAAATGCATTACTTAGTTAAGAGAGTTCATAATTGCCACTGCAACAACCACCCGTCATTTTATGGGTATGCATAAATATCAGATCACGATATTACTCAGGTTTTGTTAAAAAATGAGATTTCGTGTTGGGCAAGGTATCGTCAGACGGGACGCTAAAAAATATTTCAATTTGTTGCAATCATTGATTTATCTTTGAAGCTTCAAGTTTAATTATTCTTCAATCAATGAAGCCTGTGTGTTTGTTATGTTTTGTTAGTCATTTCTTGATTTGTGGGTCATCGTTAGGAGTTAGTTGTTAGTGGTTGTGTCATAGATATCTTGTTGGGTGAATTCATGATCATTTGATCCTATGTGCATTTCTTAAATGTGTTTGGATCAGAAGATATTTATAACATGAACCTTTGACAATGGCAAACATATAGAAATGCTCCTTTTAATATTTATACCGCTATGCCCCTTCTTAAACTAGACAACCTAAAAAGTCATGGTACTGAGTAAATACTCTTCAATTGGTCCTGCAGATCAATTTATCCTAAAAAGGCATCTATAATCTCAATGGAGCATACTCGTGCAGGAGCTTGAGCCTTGGTTTTTTCTACAAGAAATGCTCCAACTTGACACCAGACCAGTCACTTACAAAGTCTCAAAACTTTGATATTGTCCAAAACAAACTTCTAAATTGTGAACTGTTCCTTACAGACCCTCGGTGCATTTCCTAAAAGAGGCCACCTCTTCCATTCATAGAACCCAATTTTATTGGAGGAAAATACATTTTGGCATTCCAGGCTTTCCTCTAGTTTATTTGGTTTCGAGACATGATTGTCTGTATTTTTCTTCTCCAATATCTCGGCTTGATTTCTCTGATCTTATCTCACATGTTTCTGGATAGTTTCCAATTTAGTTGGAAGACACCCCCCGTTATAAATGTTATTCATCCTTTTCCTTTTTCATTCCCCAAGTATCTTTTATTTATCTACATATGGCTTAACTTGAAGTCTTGAACTAGATTTAAGGATGGGCATAATTGAGGGTCTAAGCTTTATATCTATTCTTGTTTCATTTCTACCATCCCTGACTAATCTCCTTTTGTGTTTTGACCTACTACAACTCCAATACAATCTATAAGTTGCACGACCAATTGGTATCTTGGCTTTGTATTACAAGATTAATAAAGTCCTGATTTTCTTTTTGTTTGTTTTTTTGCTAGTCTCTCTGCCCTTATACATTGTAGGCCTTTGTTCATGACCTAGTGGGGAAGCAGAGTTATAAACACCTTGAATGCTAAAATCATGGGTTGCCCTTTTCTCCTCGTATTCTTATTTTCATTGATCATGTCTTGCAGTCTCCTGCAAGAGCTAATAAAATTGTTGGGGTCTTTTACAAGGCCAATGAATATGTTTCACAGAATCCCAACTTCCTTGTCTATGTGGAGAATTCTCTGGGTATAAAAGAATGGCTAGAATCTAATGGACATCAGTACGTTGTAACTGATGACAAGGAAAGCCCCAACTGTGGTAAGTTCAATCATGGCAACTATTTGTTTTAGTTTCTATGTTATTTCAATCTGCCTTAAATAAAGATTAGCCTTAACTTGTAATATCAATATGTATAATGACAGATGCCATTGAAAGTTATGATAAAACTTTTTCACATGTATGACTGTGATTCACAAACTCTCTCCAAATTGTTGAAGCTTAAGTGCCTTGTTTCTTTGAGCTTCTATTTATGCCATCAGGCTATAGGTTATCCGTGTAGGTGGAGTGAGCCTCACAAATTTAATTCATGATCACTAGCCAGAGCTTTGAGTTGCTACGTGCTGGCACTAACCCCCAGAGACAGATACCAATTTATATATACTTGATAGTATTAAGTTAATGCAATGGATTACAAAACACCTGATTAATCATTTACTTGTTGCATTGTCTTTAGTTTTGATTGTAATATTGTCATGAGATTCAATGGCAAGTTGCATATGTGTAGAGTTCGGCTTAGAACCATTCCTTGATTTAAGTGTGCATTGGTTAGACGACTATTTGAAGCAATTACGCTTTAAACTGGAGGAGGCCTTAAACCTTGCCTTTTCTTTCAATGTTTTTGGAAGTATAAGTATGGTAACATCTAAAGACTTAAATATCATGTCATCCTAAATAATGTGAATTCCTATGTCTACAATTGAGTACTTTGTTTACCCATTTTCTTCATTTTAATTGGGATAAGCGGCATGTGGAGCTTTGGATCTTGAGAAGTTTGGAGTCATGTTTTCAACTTATACTTGAGTTTTCTTCAATTCATCTTTATTTCTACATTCTGCCAGTTGAAGTTAAGGTTTTGTTTCCATGATCTGAATCCCTTTTTGTTTGCAATGTCCTTAAATTTTTTTAATTTGTTTTATGTTTGTTTGCAGAGCTTGAAAAGCACATTCCTAATTTGCATGTTTTGATTACTATTCTGGCTGAGAGCAGGGCAGGTAGTAGTTCAAGTAGACATGAACCGCCTTCCTCTCTTTGCCCACCGCTTCCTCATGAGCACTTTCATTAGCCAATCTGAGGTTGACACAGAGCACCTGCATTAGCGCTTCTTTGAAAGGCTACAACGTGGGGATCATCAGCCAAGTGCCATATAAGGTTTTGGTCTACGATTTGATGGAGAGTGGAAGACTGACAGATTATTTTTTTAGCCTCAATAGGTGCAGTCTATAATTTATAGGATTTGATTGCAATCCGATTTACTAAAGATATTTAGCGATGAAATTGGATCTCTTTAAAATATTACCACAATATGATTTTATTGCATCTCTCAGACTACCATACCTATAAAGTGTAGATCATTCAACTTAGTGCAAACGTGTAAGGTGTAGATTCATTCAAGGGTGTTTGGAGTGCATGACAGAGAGATTGGAGTGCATGCAGTCTGTCTTGTAGAGAAGGATTGATCAAAAAAATCTATTTGTCCACTATTGCACCCACCGTTTCCTCCAATTATAAGGCTGCAACATACCTTCCATTACATGTCTCATATTATGAAATAGATACTCATAAAAAATTAAACCAAACCAAACCAAATTATCAACAAAATTTGAGTTAGCCCTGTAAAATGTTGACTACAAAGATTTGATATAAGGTATTATATGCCAGCTATTATGAAATCAAATGAAAGATTTGGAAATTCTTTAAAATATTTTATAAAATAGGAAAAAAATATAAAATAAAATGTTGGAAAAAGACAACAATAGATTAAAATAGTAATAAATGTAATTAATCCAGGCATTTTATCTATATATTTCATGATGTACTACTTACATTACAAGAATTATGAAAGTTATGTTAAAAACCATATTCATTCAAATGGTTTTATCTCATTTATTATGCATTTCTTCTAAATATGGTAATCATGAATAAGTTTAGAAATTATCATACTATATAGAGTACAAACACTAATATGTTTCTACATTATCTACTAATTTAAAAGTAACAATTACACTTAATTCACATATTTGATCAATGATGACAAAATGCAACAAATTAGCTAAATGAAATGTGTTTATTCATGTGAAGACTAAATCGAGTTCTTATCTCCATCTAAAGAAAGTTAAATTAAATAGAGAAATAAATGTAAGCTCAAGATCTTATTGGTTCTTAATCGTTTATGACTAATTTTAAATAAAGATTATTTTAGAAAATGTAATAAATGTAAGGTCAAGATCTTTTCCATATAGCACAAATATGGATTTATTGCAACATGATAAGGTTCCATGTCACAATCATGTATTTATTGCAAATTGTATAGTCAAGATTTGTTTGATGATAATCAATGTATGTATTTCATCTAATGATCCTCACTAAGGGAGGAATTCTTAGGTTAGCACCATGAATAGCTAAATATATGCTTCCAATGATATTAAGGGCAGAATGTCCCTTTGGATTTGGATAAGTTTGAACCTTCCAATAGTTGAATGGACTCTCACAAGGAGTTCAACATAATTGAATATCACAATGACTACAACTAGAATTATCTAGCCAAATTATCTAAAAATAAATCATCATCAAATGTAAACAATCAAAATGGACGACTACTCTTTTTCACTATTAGGAGTGTCACAAACATTGGTAATTAATCAATTGAATGAAATTTTATAGCAACTTATTTCTTGCACCAATTTGTAGATGATTTATAATTTGTAACTTGTAAAGAAAATAAAAGCTTTACATACATTATTTAAATTAATTAAATAAATACATTCAATTACCTAGCAAACATTTAATCTAGATAATAGAGTTGGGTCCAATAATAGAATTGAAATAAATGCAATAATCAAATAAGAGGATATTTTGGAATGATTTTTTTCTATCATAATTTTTTTTGCCTCAATCTATAATGAACAATTGAGAGTTTGAACTAGAACTAAAATTAATGTGATAATTAAATAAGAGGATAGGGGGCTTAGCTTTAGGATCGATGATAGATAAATGATGTTGATGTTGTTTTGGAATGATAATTTTACTTTTATCACAAAATTAAACATCTGCATATCAATTCCATGTAGTGTAGGATCAATCTTGACTACTACGAACCTGACCTTGATGTGTCAAATTGATCTACGATGCATTAGAATGATTTTAGAGAGTTCGGTAATTATCGTGAAACTTGATATGTGGTTGAACATATGTAGTGACTAAAATAATTGGGGGGTCTTATAAAACAGTTGTACAAAGAAAACTTTGGTAGAAAAATTGTGTTTTATGAGTTCTAGAATTTATTTGATTGGGAAGATAATAGTTTTAAGTGTTGTTATGATAATAAATTATAAAAAACTATTTTCATGGAGATTGTGTCTTTGTGGACTTTAGTGAAGTATTCCTTTGTTGGGTTATATCATGAAATATTTGGTTTTTACATGGATTTTAATTCTACTATTTTTCTTCTACTTTTGTGATAAGGATTGCATTTATTTTGTATGGGAGATTAAATCAAAATCAATAAAGGATTCAATTAATCTACTACATATATATATATATATATAATATAGACAACTTATAGTTTTATTGAAAAAAATAGTTAATTATTGCACTAATTCCTATCATACAAGCAAATGATTTAAAAATTTGCATTAAAAAACTATCGGCATGCCCATTGAACCTATGGGTCCAGTTGCTAATTATATTTCATTACCCACAAATAAATGTATACCTATACCTTCTAATTTTATATTGAACTAGTATAAAATAACTGCCAAACCTATTCCTTCCATTTTAAATAACTGCTGACTTATTTAACTAATAACAAAGAAATTTCGTCAAAACCTCCATAAAAATAGTACTTCACGCAAGTGGTATGAGACTGCTTCCTAATTCCTCCTTTACCGTGGAGAAGAGCAGATACAACACATGTAGATTGCCACTTGTAAAAATACTAAAATCCTCATATCCGGGGTCGTACCGGCGTGTTCGCTTTAAATCCGGGTGATTGATTTAATTTGAGGTGAAATGATTAAATTTATACCTCGGAGAGCGTGTGGCGATGTATGCCTATAATGCGTTTGAGGGACCACTCAAAATGATGAAGAAATCAGTCCCTTTCATGGCTTGTTCTTTCCAACTTTTAAAGGCCTACAAAGTCATATCTGAAATTGTGAATGGACGTTACCGGTGGAATTTGGGAAGAGTGGCGTAAACTCCAACCTTTTCTTACCCCATTTTTTAAGGAATGGTAAGAACCTCAAACTAGGGCTTAAATTTGATGCTTTATCCTATCAGTAAATTAAATTTTGATGGTTGAGTTTTAAATATTTAAAGAAAAATTATATATAAATTAAATATATATAAGGGAGAGGGGTCAGTTGCCCCCCAATAACCGCTATGTTTTTAATCACTTGACCTCTCAATTAAATTTTTAAAAAGAATCAATACGTGTAAAATACCAACCAAATAAATTAACACAAATGCATCAATACATGTTCACAAATGCACCAATACATTTGTAAATTAACCAATGAAATTAAGACAAGTGTACAAATGTGATGGCGAGCAATTACCGGCACATGGTGCGGATGTATGGGGCGACATGTTGAAATGACCATTTTTCAACCCATGTGCACATAATGTGTCCTACAGGGAAATGTATAAGTGCCCAGAAGTCGACATAATAGCTTTAAGCTCTTCGGTCGCATACGGAAAAACCCCAAAAAAATCGTCGAAATTCGATATGTCTAACAATGTGCTTGACGTGCGCGAAGTTAGGGTGGGCGGCTACTGGCCCCTCTCCCTTATTTGAATAATTTTATAGAAATTTTAATAGCTTATATAAATTTCTTCTATAATATAATTTTTCTTAAAATTTAATTATATTTTACAATAAAAATGACTAAATACAACTATACAACCATCAAATTTAAGGCTTACCTTTAATCACTTTTCTTCTTTGCTTTTTTTTTCAATAATAACAATCACATCATAAGGTGTAAAGGGCACTTCATGTATAAGTTAGGGTGATTTGATTTATTACTCTAATTTCTTTATTTTTTAAAAATTATTTTTTATTTTATGTTGATTTTTTTTGTTAAGTTTATATTTTTATGCTGATAAGCGTTTCCTATGTGAGCAACACATGATGGATTATGTAGATGGATGGTCCAAATTAAAAAGACTCCCATCAAAACCATCTAAACGATTGATTTTTTCAACAAAATGTCATAAATAATAAAAAAAAAACAAAAAATCTCCCCTTGACCTTTATTCACCGTCCCTTTTCCGCGCAGTGGTTGGGATATTTTTCGCAGGGAATGTTATCTCACGATGAAAATATCTTCACGCCAGCACCACTAAGGAAATATCGTCTTCGAAACCACGCCAGGAAGCTCCTCTACTTACACAAGACTTCCGTTCCCTTTGTAAACATATCCAAATCAAATATATGATCGCAATCGGATTTCATTTGATTTTTACAAGCATTTACAAATCCCTAGTTTTTTTTAATTTTATTTCCATTCTTCTGTAAATGCAGGGAGTCGCTATGAAAAGGGCGAAAACAGGAAGGGAGGAGCAAAATTTTTGGTTTTGCATAGAGGAGAATTAATAATCGGTAAGAAAATTTATCAATTTCGATTTGGGTTCTATGTATTTTCTTCAAGTGTTAATTTTTCTATGATGGTGGCAGTTCATCATAAGGGCGTGATATCTTGTTTGGAGGGGTAAATTTAAAATTCAAGTTTCCTTATTCATATGGGCGTTCATTGAATTTAATCAAGAGAGAGGCATGTAAATTGATCGTGCCCATAGTAGACATGGAATACACAAGATGCCCACAACATAACCATTGTCAAGGATTTGGAGTTGCCAGGTGACGGCAAGGATGCTTGGCTTTTCGACATAGACGAAACTACATTATATCCAATCGGCCCTACTACAAAAACCACCAAATTGGGTATGGAAATTCCTCATTTTCTACTCATTCGTATTTAGCTGCACAACATATTGAGTCACACAGTTTACATGTTTATTTGGCAGGGGAGAGGTTTACAATTCTACGTTGTTGAACGCATGGGTAGCGGAAGGAACAACCCCTGTGTTTTTGGCCTCATTGTAGCTATACAACACTTTGTTGGTGAAGGGCATCAAATTCTTCTTCCTCATCGGAAGAGACGAGAAGTTTCGCGAAATCACAACGAAGAAGCTTAAGAGAGCTGGTTACAAACATTGGTCGGGCGTAATTATGAAGAGTTTTGCTCTTACTTATAACCACTTCATTACACCTGAGAAAGCATTTTTATTTTTTATTGTTTTATGTGGTGTGTTTATATTGCAGGGGCGAGAGTGATCAGGAACCACAACACTAGAATGCAAATCAAGAAAGAGGGGAGAGCTTGTTTAGAAAGGTTATCACATTTGGGGAAATGTTGGAGACCAGTGGAATGACATAATCGGATCTTCTGTAGGCTCTTGTACTTTTAAGATTTCCAGTCTCATGTATTATGTCAACTAGAACTGAACTTACAAGTTGCTTCATTGAATTCAATTACACAGATTTTAGACTGCTTGTTCACGCCAGATCGGGTTTAATTTAAGTAAAGGTTTATGATAGAAATAATCACAACGCTAGGTAGGTATTGCCATGTTGTGTTCGATTGTAGGCGAACACCTCCTTTATGTACAAGTACGGCATAAACAGAGGTTAAGAAATATCTTAAAACTTTTCTTTTTTCTATTAGAGTCTCTATTGGTGCGATCTACCACATTACTGGATAGATGTATATATGTAACAGTTACTTTTTTCTGTGGCACTGGTATATGGTTCTAGATTTTCTTCTGCTCTGAGCATTGTCTTCTTTGCATTCTCTCTGAATTTAGCTGAGTGCAAGAGTCTCTGTTGGTGCAAGAGTCTGATTATGTTCAGCCATGGAGGATGAGGATAAAAGATGCAGTGTTCTTGTAATCAAAGCTTCTATGGTGCAGTTTACTTGATAACTATATAATGTGTCACAGAATTTGGAGCTTGCTGCTGCTTCTTTTGGGAATGCTGGAAGTTATGTTTTTGCTTATGGACAATTACTTTATTATGTGTTGCTGTCACTATGTTGCTAATTGTTTTTTTCTTGCATTATTTCAATTAAAAAAAACTTTTCTTTTTTATCTTGCATTATATGAACATTAAAAATTATACCTTACTTTACATTTTTATAGTTTTCTTTGTTTACATTTTTAGAATAGCAAGAATTTACAAATAGTAAAAGTTATTTCCTCTCTAGATTGATAGATTAAAAAAAAAAAAACTATACTTGTTAGGGGTGTGCTGTCTTCTTGTTTTGTGCTTTTGTGCTGTGACGCCGGAAAATTTTCTAAAATCCTTGGTTGTCCTCACTCCGTGAAAAAAAATCGTGTCAGAAGAGTTATTTTTTTTTGCGTGTCCCAATTCAGTAAACAATCGTTAAACGTTTTGCAAAGAAAGTTATGGTTTAAAAGCTGCCGTCAGTTGTTATTTATTTCCATATACCAAGGTTTTTTTAAAGTCCTCTTTCAAAATTTACATCGGGTTTAACAGTGATGCCATGCCGGTAAGCTGGCTACCTTTCTATTAGTTAATCTCACAGTTTTTACCTATTAAATATATTTAAGTTAAATATTTATTTTATTTTTTTACATAGGTGAAGGAGACTGAGCTTTGCATAATATTACTGAGGTGAAACGAATTGATAAGATGTTTTTTTTGGATGAAAATTGAAATATCTCAAATGGATGGAGTTGTATTGTTTCTATGAGGAATTTTAGCTATTCTTTATAGAGTTTTATGGAGTATCCATATCTTTATTTTTAGGGTTTTTTATTTTATTTCATATAGTTTTTTGGGTCATTAATGAGATTGAATGTAGAGTGAAAAAATTAGGTATATTGATTAACCATTATAATGTAAATAAAATATTATTAACCATTATAATGTTTAACCTATTAAATATATTTAAGTTAAATTTTTATTTTATTTTTAGTATATTGATTAACCATTATAATGTAAATAAAATATTATTAACCATTATAATGTTTAATCTATTAAATATATTTAAGTTAAATTTTTATTTTATTTTTTTACACAAAAATATTAATGAGATGAAACCAATTGATAGGACCTCGTGACCTTCTTTACTTAAATTAGCTTTTAAAAATATATTAAATAATTAATATAATATTAAATATAGTATACAATAATAAGCATTAGATATTATATATGATATATAAAATACATAGAAGATTACAAAACTTGGGACATATAAATCTTAATGAGGTAAGTAAAGTATATCCAAGATAATTTGGAGAAGATGGCATAACCAAAGAGAATGTTGGACCAATTTTAAAAGTTAAATTTTGCATAGATATGTATGCAAAATGTGGAAGCATGCTGAAGGCACATGACTTGTTTGACAAAATGTAGCAACGAATGAATGAATTAGGACTTCATGAAAATTGAACTCAAACCCAACTATGTTTGTTCATCTCAATATGTAATGTAAAAGGAAATTCACTAATGAAAGAAGACAACCTTTAATGTGATGGAATTTCAATAAGAATTGATAAAATAATTTAGTGGATTAAATAACTTATAAATTATAAATAATAAAAAATATCTAACAAATTCTACAATTTCTCCATAAAGTTATCAGCGTGCCCATTGAACCTATGGGTCCAATTGCTAGTTATAAATTTTTAAAGATTAATAAGGTGAGGATGTTAGTGTATTGTAATAAAGCATCTTGTCATTACAAAAAATTAAATTGATACAAGAAGGATTTATAAATCTTCACCACCTAAAGAGTTTCTTAACTTATAATAATGTATCTATTTTTGTGCAAATATTCTTAGGCATTGAAATGAGCTTCTTTAGGGTTGTTCCTTTTGTGATTTCCAAGTCTTGATGGATGTTAAGATTTGATTAGTATTGAGTGAGAATTCTGACTAGTTGCATGATTGAACATATTACTAGAAATAAGTGGTTGAGATGATGTGTAATCTCAATCATGATATTTTAGTTGTGTAATTATAATATCCCTTTTTAATTATTAGTTTATGTGGGCCTTATCTTTATTTTTCCATTAGGGATATAAAAATATTTTCAATAAAGGGGTCATGGTTTAGCAGCAACAAATAAAATATATGTAACTAAAAAAATTAGGGTTACGACTATGGTTACAATTAGAATTAGGATTAGGGTTAGGGATAGAATTAGGGTTAGTGATAGAATTAGACTTAGGGATAGAATTAGAGTTAGGGTTACGATTAGAATTAGGGTTACAATTCAGGAAAATATTTATAACAAAAAGAATGGTTAGGGTTAGAGTTAGAATTAGGGTTGGGGTTAGGGATAGAATTATGATCAAGGTTAGAATTAGGGTTACATATATAATTAGGGTCAGGGTTAGAATTTTAGTTAGGGTTAGGGTTAGAAATAGGGTTAGGGATAAAATTAGTGTTAGGTTTACGGTTAGAATTAGGGCAAATATATATAACTAGAAAAAATATTAGGGTTAGGCTTAGAATTAGGATTAGGGTTAGGATTAGAATTAGGGTTATAATTAAGGTCAAGGTTAGGGTTAGAATAATTGTTATGGTCATGGTTAGAATTAGACTTAGGGTTAGGATTTGAATTAGTGTTTTATTTAGGGTCAGGATTACAATTAGGTTTAGATTTAGGAATAAGATTAGGGTTATAGTTAGAATTAGGCTTGTGACTACAGATGCTACTAGCACATTTATATTTTTTAAAAGTATATCTAAAATACGTCGAGAGATATCCTTCTTGAGGTGCCTATTTCTTAATCAATTTATCAAATATAAGTAGAATAGGCACCTCGAGAAGGATATCTCTCAGTGTGTTTTAGATATATTTTTTTAAAATATAAGTATGCTAGTAAATAATACGGGGGTGTGGGTTTCTATAATAAGATTGTGGTAACCCTAGGACACTTGGTAGCTTCTTCATGACAAATTTTATGACAAGACATTAATGAAGAGTTACACTTTGGTATTCATAACAAAGTGGGGGCAATTTTGGGGAAAGAATATTGTTAATATTTTAATTGCTATCTTTGAAAGGAAAAGTCGAGCGTTACAAATTTGTGTCATGCTAGTGCTATTTATTGAGGTGCTTGGTTTCCTTTGAGACATCTACCAATTTATTCAATTTTTTATGTCATAGTTTGAGCCTCGTGTTCAACGATAGGATTTAAGGATGAAAACCCTTGGATTTGGAGATCGAAGGATGAAACCCATTTAGTTCCTGAGAGCAATCTCATTTAGAGATTGTATTTGTGCTAAAAGCTTTTATTTTACTTTTCTAACAAGTTTTTGTAGTTGGAGAAGTAACATATTGTAAAAGCTAATTTGCTTCATATTTCTATGTTGATTAATTGGTGAAACTCTGGCATATTTGAATATATTTACTTAGCTCCAACATATTTGCATTGTTCATGTAATCTCTTGTTGCATCTTTCAGGATTGTTGTTTATTATATATCTCATTATTCATCCATCATATGCTCTCACCTTACCCTCACAAGATCTTGGTGATAAAAAGTATTGAATAATAATATTTACTCATCGTATACTCTCATCTCGCCCTCATGAGATCTTGGTGATCAAAAAGTGGCTTATATTTTTTATAAAAAAATTTGAGGTCATTAGAGCATTTTCAAAGCTTTCATCTTGCTAGTCTGAGGGATGAACAAAAGTGTTGATTCTACTTACTCAAAGACAAATAAGATAATTGAAAAGAGAACAAAAGAAGTCACAACAAACCCTTGATCCAGTACAATATTTAAATAAAGAGGAAGAAATGGAAAAAGGAAGAAGAAGAAAGAAGAAATTGATAAATGAAAAAAGGAGGATTTCTTCCATGAGACTGATAGGAATTCATTAGGGACAAAAAACAATGGTGGAACTAATGAAAAAAATGCTACAATTTCAAAGTAACTTGAGATATCCAAACCATGCAAAAATATCTCAGAGAAAGGGGATTACATCCACAAATAACCAATCCATGATTAGCTCCATACCAAAGTTGGCTAAGCCTATGTTTTTACAGAAGGAAGAGAAGGGAGAAACGGAACTTGAGACTACTCTAGCAAAGGAGATTGATAGAATCTTTGAGAAGTATCAAGGGAAATCCGAAGCATTCAAAACCATAATATCCTTTGTCAACTACTTGGAGATCCTTGGAAAAAGAATTCATGGTGGAAGAAACCCTAATGGCAACAAAATTATGAGAAGAGAGGTTTGCAACAAAGAGTAAGTTAATTAAATGCTCCTAACTTTGATAGTAATAACAAGATATCTGTTTGGACTTGGTTACAAAATTTGTAGACTTCTTTACTCTTAGCCCCATGGAGGTGGAATATGTCGTTCAATTTGCCATGCTACATTTAAAGGGTGTTGCTTATGATTGGTGGCGCCATGGTTTGGTCACATAAAGGCATAGACCTGTGTAAACCTTTGATGATTTTAGTGAAATGATTATGGACCGCTTTGAGCAAAAAGATGAAGATGAGTACTTCAGGGAGATCCAGGAATATAACAATAAAACTTAGTAGAATCATATGTTGATGAGCTTCAACATGTTGTAGTTATGGTACTAGATGTCTCTAAAAATAAAATTACATTTCTCTTTGTTGAAGGTTTGTTTGAACCTCTCATGGATCTTGTTAAGTATTTTGCACCCTCTTTACTCCAAGATACTATCAAGAGGGATTTAACACTTCAACCATCTATGTTAAAAAGTAGAATTTCATCTTAACCAAGGCACCTACCTTTGGTCAACACAAGGGAAATTTATAGAAAGGATGATTTAATTCATATTCCTAGAAAACTACACCATAACCATCTACAACAAAGAATGCAAATGATTACACCAAAAATGAACTAAAGAGAAGAAGTTGTGTTTTCCTATAAGGAGCCATGGGAATTTGGTCATAGATGCCTTAGCAATGCCCAAGTCCAATATATTGAGGTGGTATCTAATGATGATATATATATTCTAAAGAACTTGAGTCACAACCAATCATAAAGGAGCCCAAACTAGAAAATTTGGAGGATGGAGGTTCAAGCACAAGCAGTGACACACTTGCAGCTCTTTTAAGAAAACCCCAATACCATCCATTCATTGTTAGAAGAGTGTTATTCAAAAAATGAAACATAGTGCTTATTGATGATGGGGCTGCCCACATATTCATTTATAAAGGCCTAATGGTTAAGAGAGGATTGAAAGCTAAAGGATTTTCTAGGTTTAGTGTCATTGTTGTTGATGGACTCATTATTGCATGCACTAAGATAATCTGACAACTCAAACTATCCTTTAGTGATCATAAGGTATGTGATTATTTCTATGTTGTGGGATTGGGAGAAACTAACATGGTCTTGGGTGTACAATGGTTACATTCCCTTGATGAGTTTTCACATAATTATCAATCCATGGAGCTAAAGTTTAAATCTAAAGGGAAATATGTGGTGCTTAGAGTCATCTCTGATGGATCACCACGAGTGGTCACAACTAAGAGAATAAGAGGAATTTTCGTAAGGGACAAGTTGCTCGGGTATCAAATTATTTTGTGATGCCTACAAATTCATCCATGGGTAAGCACTATACTTATCATATCAATATTCATAATATTTTGAATATGCATAGTGTGGTGTTTAATGATTTGCCTCTAGGGTTATCACTAGATAAAGGATTCCAACACATCATAGAGTTGGAACCAAGTTCTAAGCCTCTCACGAACACCCCTTATCATCATCCAAGGATGTATAAAGAAGAGATAGAAAAGGCTATAGAGGAATTATTAGAGATGGGTCATATTAGGCCTAGTTCTAACCCTTTTGCATCATCTATAATACTTGTGAAGAAAAAATATGGTACAATGAATATATGTGTAGACTATGGAGCACTAAATAGAAAGACAATTGAGAACATGTATCTAATTCCCAAGATCAATGAACTTATTGATGAGTTAAATGGAGTGGTTTTCTTATCAAAGATTGATCTAAGATCAGGGTACCCACCAATGCAGTGTGTGGGATGAGGATGTGCATAAGACAACATTCAGTTGTCATTTTGGGTACTTTAAATTCTTGGTCATATATTTTGGCTTGACAAATGCTCCAGCCACTTTCCATTCATGTATCTAGTCATCAATTAAGAAAAATTGTTTTGGTTTTCTTTGGTTGCATATTGATTTACAACAAAACTTGGGAAGAACACTTGAAGCATTTAGATACAATAAGTTTGGAGTATTATAGCAACATGCTCTCTTGCAAAAGAATCCAAGTGTGAGTTTAGGGTAATAAAGATTCTATACTTGGGCTATATCATTAGTGCTCAAGGTGTCTAGGTGGATCAAAAAAATATCCAAGCCATCTTAGATTGCCCACCTCCTACTATATTGACACAGTTGAGAGGATTATTTGGCCTTTGTAGATACTACAAGAGATTTGTTAGGGGTTTTCCTCAACTGACAACACCCTTAACTAATATGACTAAGAAGAGGGCTTTCTCACAGAGTAATATCACTCAAGAGGCCTTCAAGAAGCTCAAGGAGGTAATGAGTTCATGCCCTATATTTGATATTCCATATTTCCTACAACCATTTGTTGTAGAATGTGATGCTTTAGAAGGGGGGATTGGAGCTATATTAGTCCAGAAGAGGCACCCCATAGCATTTGAGAGAAGGAAATTGTAAGAGTTAGAAAATTGATTTTCCATTTATGACAAGGGGATGCTTTCCATCATGCATGCTTTGTAAAAGTTTAGACAATATCTGGGTTGTGGTAGATTTATGGTAAAAACAAACCACAATAACTTGAATTTCTTCTTGGGTCAACGAGACTTGAATGATGGGCAACAAAAATCTATAAGCTCACTCCAAGATTATGGTTTTGATATAGAATACATGAAAGGGAAAAAGAATGTAATTGTTGATGCTCTTTCTAGGATGCCTACTCACTCCACTTCTATTATTTGTGTTTATTGGAAGGTTTCTATTGTTGTAGAAAGCATTCTCTATGGAGGAATTCATTATTTCATTGGGTACATGCAATCTTTCACACTTCATAGATTGCTTTTGCTTCCCTTTTAGATGCTCTCACTTCACTTGTTTATGTGCTTCACATTGATTCTACTCCTCTTATGACTATTGATAGTGATTTTCATGAACCTAATGATGATCATACTCTTTCCATGACTAGTGGTGATGCTTTACATTTGAGCACATTACCCTCATTTCATGATTTACCTAATTTGATGAGATACACAATTCTTTCTTATGTAGCGTGTGTTGCTTGTTTTCTCCCTCACACGATACACTTTTCTTCATGATGATGATATTTATGGTTCTGTAACGTCAGAAAATGTCCCCTTGGGGGCTTTTCCCTCATAAGGTTTAGCTCTCGGGTCTTTAGAGTGCATTTAGGGTATTTTTAGTTCATATTTTAGCATTCCGATGGAATGAGACCTAAGTCCCATGGCAAATAGGACCTAGGAGGACCCCTTGAGTTGTACCCTGCCTAAAATAGGGGGGAGGACTTGGGCACCTGCGCCCTAGTCCTGCCCTATTTTAGGGCAGCCCCAATTCCCAGGTGTCGGTTAGTGACCATTATTAGGTCCCTTTGCCAACACAGTAAGTTTGAATTTCAAATATCTTGGTAGGAGTTCTTGTAGATGCATATATAAGCATGTGTAGGCATTCATTTGAAAACTAGATGATCATTATGAACTTTAGGCATCTTCAAGGTGATTCAAGACTTTCTATTGTGTTGCAAGAGCAAACTTGTATGTTTTATGTGTTGATATTTACAAATTTGAGCATCAATCTCCTCATGGCATGAAGAGCATCTTCCTCCATGAGAACTTAACTACAAGGTGACATATCATTGTGTTTTTATCATTGATTCCTTTGGTTTTTGGCCTCTGCCTCACAAGGGCACGCCCTCTTTATCTGAAAATGGTGTTTAGAGACTTAAGTGTCCTCCAGGGTTTGACTGAGGTAAACCTCTAAACACCACAACCCCCAAACCAAGTCTTGTGATTGCAGGTTACAGGGGTCGCATCCGAAAAAAGTGGAGTTGCAGGAAGGCTAGGAAGACATCAGGGATTCAGGATCTAAAGGAAAGACGGACAAAGGAGCACTTCTGAGACTAGGGTGCTCGCTCTAGTGTCCTCCGTAGATAGATTCTGGAAAACATAAGTTATAGGGTTGATCAGTGTCCGAAGGAGGTCTAGATTCCCCCAAAAAGTAGGTACCTTGGACTTGGGCGCCCGCTCCAGTGTCCCCGATTGTTCTGCTTCGAAACTCTGAAAACAGATATTCTGTAATTTGGCATTTTACTCCCGTCTGCAAAAGCTTTTTCCATAATTCATTAATTTGTTGTCGTATTTGCATAATTAGGGTTTTAATGGTCAATTAAGCATAGGAGAAGGAAAAATTGATAATTAATTCCCTAATCCAAGCTTCCCCTCATTTGCAAGTGACCTAGGGTATGATAGTGCTCACCACTCAACCCTAGATCCTTCAATGTTAGGGTGAAAGGAGGATTTTAACATCTAAACCACAAAAGATCAACAAATCTAATTTTACCCTAAACATTTTGGTGAACCCATGTCTTTGAACTTAAATTGCAACTTGCTAAGTATTTGTCTACAGATTTGGTGTGATTTCATTCATTCATATAGACATTTAATTTATTGCATTAAGAAATTTTTTTAAAAATTGGAAAAATACAAAAAAATTGCATTGTTTGGCTTACTAAATTGTGTCAGTTCTTCCTAAATTTTCCTAATTCATGATTTTTGCATTAGATCTGATATAAACTATAGAAAAATACAAAAATTCAAAATCTTGCTTTGCATTTTCATCATTTAATTGCTAGGGTTTTGTGGAAATTTTGACAATTTTTAGATAACCTAGTAATTCCAAAATCTAGGGTTTGTAGGCAAAATATTTTATCAGACCTTTCTACTAATTTTAGAGGCTCATTCAAATTTACATTTGGCTGTAGTCTTGCATTTTAGTGTGAATTTTTATTTAAATTTAAATTATTTGCATTCTTGCATTGAAAATTTCAACAAAAACTAGCAATTTTGATGCATTTTCATTAAATTTGCATGGGAATTTTGCATGATTAAGCTTGAAAATCATTTTCAGATTTGAGAGTATGTAACTTCCATAAAAAATCAGACTTCAAACCATTCGCATAGCATTTTTTTCAAAATCTCAAACCTAGGGCTTTGAAAACAACAATTTTCACTTTTTTTGCCTTATCGACTTCATAAATTTGCACCATAGGTGTGTTGTGAAATACATTTTTGCATTAATTTGTTTTTATTAGGGTAATAATTTTTTTCCCCTCATAAAAAACTTCACAACACCCTTTTAACGGGCTCTTGTAGTGAAAAATCGGTGAAAAACTACACATTTTGGCTATTTTGACCCTAGGGTTTGACCTAGTTTGCACTCCAAGCATGTTGTGATCAATTTTATGGATTGAGGTGACTGATATTATTGATAATCTTCACTATACCTCCTAATATTCCCTACAACACCTCCTTTACTAGGTCTTGGAATTGAAAAAATTGTGAAAAATAGCTTATTTTTGCTATATTTTCACTAGGGTTTTACCTTAAGAGGCACTGAAAGCATGTTGTGTTGGATATTTTAGCACCAAGAGGCTATTATTGCTGATATTATTCACTATCCATCAGCATTTTCCTCACAACACCTTTTGTTATGCTTTTTTGCATTGAATTTTGGTGAAAAAGTGTCTATTTTGACTGGGCATTATCTTGGATTTGCATCAAGAGTGTGTTGAGAGTGATTATATTGCTGTTTTGGACTGATATCAGATGTGAAACTTTCTTCCCTTGACTAAAATCCTCATAGCATCCTTTGTTCAATTCATTTGCATTAAAAAGTATCGAAAAATCAAGCGTTTTAGCATAAATTTCGCATTAATGGATTTTCCTAATGGTACATCTTTAGAAGATCTATATGAGTACATTGTGAATTATGAGAATTTTTACAAATTCACTAACAAATATCCTCAAGTCTTGCATCAAATAGCATACATCTATGGCATTGACATAACCAACACTGCTCCATGTGATATCCTTCAATCAATAGCTTACTTCGATAACTTTCGTGAGACTATAGATGTTTTCCCTTCAATCATGGAGAATCTCAAAAAATTTATAACTGAAAACCACCATGGGGAAAGTAGTGATGATAAATTTACTCCCACTCCCCCTTCGTTTCACGATGATATAATGCAAATCCTCTCTGAGACCTATGAGAATGACATAGCAATGGGTGATTTATCAAACAAAGAGACTTGTCCCAACATAACCCCACTTCGTGAGGATATATTGGCACAAGAAAAAGACATCATTGATACACTTCTCCACACCTCTCTGCCATCTCTTCCCGCTCTCCCTAATCAGGATGAAGCTCTGGATAATACAGATTCTCTTTGTGACCATTTGCTCGGTTTGCCACCAGATGTTCAAGAACTTCTCAATTACATGCTAAACCAGAAAATAGATCATGAACCGTCACATACTTTGGAAAGCAATTAAATCCTACATGTTGTGGAAGAACAAGCTATCCCTCCAATTCAAGCCATTCCAACACCCTATATAAGGACTGAAATGGGTATCTTTCGGATGCCTCCACAAGCTCATTTAAATGGCATTTCAAATGCTCTTATAGCTGACATAGACAATGGCAACATTCCCTCTCAACCATCATTAAGAGAAACCTTTCCTACATGGTTACCCTCACAAACTCATGAACATATGGAAGAGAGAAGAAGTGATAACACCTTAACCATTAAAATAAAGATTAAGATTCGTGATACCCGCTAGCCCGACAAGAGCCCTACAAGTAAGTATCTCTAACCCTTTATCTCTCTCATGATGTGCTTCCCCCATGATGTGTTATGTGTTGTTTAGGCCTCCTGAGATGTCCTCGGATTCTCCCGTAAGGTTCAGGATACCAGGAGACTGCCTCTGTTGTGACTTTCTTCTATTTGTATCATCATTCTTCTATATTGCCTCTCTCTGATTTCATGGTTGTCTGTTGTGTCTAACAGACATAGCATCGTGGTTGGTGACCTGGGGGCACCCTCCTACATGACTGTCCCTAAGACACTTGTTTCTCCTCTCTTATTTATTGTTTCCCTTCCTCTAGTGTTTCCATCTAGCAAGTGGATGACGATAAACATTTATACTGATGCGGACCTAGTGTCCCTTTCGAGAGCAATCAAAAAATGGACTATAGTTCCTAATATGACGATGGGGTTGTATATCTTATCCGACGCTTGGCTAGTGGAAGCACTCGTGCTTTCCGCGTAATGAATTTTATGATGTTTCTATCGCATTTACAAACCTTAACAATACTGCTGCTCCGTGCACCTTTGTTTGCCTTCAAATCTAGCCTTGGTGGTACTCAATTTGGAGAACTTCATGATATAGCCCCTGGTTATCCTCGAACTCTGAATTTGTTGTATAACCTTGGCTCTTTTTGTGGTTAATCATATGCATTGATGTTGTTGTTTATCATGATGTTGTAGACACTAACATGTTTCTTGCAGGGATGTGTTTGTGGGAACATTTAGCGATCGTAAAGTGCATGTCACCTCTGGGGGGCATGGGCTTTGCGAAAGTCGGTGTTCCCTTGATTGTTTTCTTCCTACATTAATGTGTTTGATATCGATAACTGATATCAACCACCTTAAGGTGGGGCATATAAGGTAAGCTATCTGTTGTAGATGTTAGCGATGTGTTTGACCTCAGATGTAGTGACCTGCACTCTTGAGTAGTGCATCATGCATCTTGAGTTTGTTTGCAATCAATCATGTAAGCCCTCTGCCGAGGTGGGATATCAAGCATATCCTTTTTCTTAAGCCCTCTGCCGAGGTGGGATATCAAGCATATCCTTTTTCTTAAGCCCTCTGCGGAGGCAGGGATGGTGTATTTCTCAAAGTAGATTGCATCATCCTATCATTTTCAAAAGTCCTTTGCGGAGGCGGGGAGCGGTTTTATGACTAACTCAACCCTTAAGCATGTCTTCAGTGATTGTTGTGGCAAAGCCCAATCATCGGTGTGTGCCTGTAATGTGCCTGAGATAGTGATGAGCCTAGAAATAGGGAACACACCATCGCTTGTCTGTCGTGTTTTCTCCGTGTCTTCAAGTGTGGGTGTTTTGGTGTGCTTATTTTGTATGGCATGTTTGTTGCCCCATATGCAGTGACCAACGCTCTTGGGGAGTGCTTCATACATTTTGGGAGCTTTTGCATGTCTTGCGTGTGTGTTGCCCCATATACAGAGACCTGCATCCTTAAGTGGTGCATCGTGTATTATGGGAGGTTTGTTTACTTTCCAGTATTTGCATTTGCATTTCATATATATGAGAAAAAGAAAAGAAAAGATATCATTTATATCTTCCATACATTAATGTGTCTTCTATGTGATTGGTGTGTCTTCTCCGTGTTTGTGACCTTACTTTAATGCATGTATTGGCCTTGCGTTTATACATACATTAAAGTGGGGGCTAAATGTAACGTCAAAAAATGTCCCCTTGGGGGCTTTTCCCTCATAAGGTTTAGCTTCCAGATCTTTAGAGTGCATTTAGGATATTAAATTAGTTCATATTTTAGCATCCCGATGGAATGAGACCTAAGTCCCATGGCAAATAGGACCTAGGAGGACCCCTTGAGCTGTACCTTGCCTAAAATAGGGGGGAGGACTTGGGCGCTCGCGCCCTAGTCTTGCCCTATTTTAGGGCAGCCCCAATTTTTGGATGTCGGTTAGTGACCGTTATTAGGTCCCTTTGCCGACACGGTAAGTTTGAATTTCAAATATCTTGGCAGGAGTGCTTGTAGATGCACATATAAGCATGTGTAGGCATTCATTTGAAAACTAGATGATCATTGTGAACTTTAGGCATCTTCAAGGTGATTCAAGACTTTCTATTGTGTTGCAAGAGCAGACTTGTATGTTTCATGTGTTGATATTTGCATATTTGAGCATCAATCTCCTTATGGCATGAAGAGCATCTTCCTCCATGAGAGCTTCACTACAAGGCGACATATCATTGTGTTTTTATCATTGATTCCTTTGGTTTTTGGCCTTTGCCTCACAAGGGCACGCCCTCTTTATCTGACAATGGTGTTCGGAGACTTAAGTGTCCTCTGGGGTTTGACTGAGGCAAACCTCTAAACACCACAACCCCCAAACCAAGTCTTGTGATTGCAGGTTATAGGTGTTGCATCCAGAAAAAGTGGAGTTGTAGGAAGGCTAGGAAGACATCAGGGATTCAAGATCTGAAGGAAAGACAGACAAAGGAGCACTTCTGGGACTAGGGTGCTCGCTCCAGTGTCCTCCGCAGATAGATTCCAGAAAATAGAAGTTACAGGGCTGATCAGTGTCCGAAGGAGGTCCAGATTCCCTGAAAAAGTAGGTACCTTGGACTTGGGCGCCCTCTCCAGTGTCCCTGACTATTCCACTTCAGAACTCTGAAAACAGGTATTCTGTAATTTGGCATTTTACTCCAGTTTGCAAGAGCTTTTTGTTGTATTTGCATAATTAAGGTTTTAATGGTCAATTGAGCATAGGAGAAGGAAAAATTGATAATTAATTCCCTAATCCAAGCTTCCCCTCATTTGCAAGTGACTTAGGGTATGATAGTGCTTGCCACTCGACCCTAGATCCTTCAATGTTAGGGTGAAAGGAGGATTTTAACATCTAAACCACAAAAAGATCAACAAATCCAATTTTACCCTAAACAGGTTCATTGTGTGATGATAATATAGTTCACACATTTCTAATGCACACATTATGAACCAATACTATATGCATCTAGTACCTTCACCCTAGCTTCTATGGCAACATCCAAGGTTCATGATTCATGTGAGGATGTTATTATAATTAATGATGATGTTCCTTCCTTGACTCTTGATGACTCATCTAATGAAGACCTTCATGAGACATCTACATTAATCCATAAATCATTTCATCACAAAAATATGTCTCATGAAACTATCAAGGTGGGTAGGGAACTACAAAATCTTACCTTAATAAGGTGAAATAGAAATTGCACAATTTTTTGATGAACAAGGAAATGAAGAAATGAAAGAAGAACTAACACCATAGAAAGCAGACCAAGATGCCTTGCAAAAACCCCTTGTGGGTAAAAAATCTAGTTGAAATGCATGTAAATTTACACTTATGTACTCCAAAAGGTGTTTATAATAGATAGAATCCATGTAGGATTATACACAAACTTGATGCACTATTGTACTAGCTCTAATAGTTCCTCAAAATGCTCTTGTAACCATTCCTCTAACTTTGTTGATGCAATAGTCATGTCTACTTAAATAATTTATTATGGAAAGTCTATCTACAACCTTCTTAAATTCTCTACAAGCAACTAAGGTTGGTTTTTCCCATGTAAATACATTAGATATATAGTACTATGTTTCATTACTTTTGATATATAAAGTATTGAATGTGCTCCCCCCTTAATTTTGAGAAAATAAATCAAAAATCATTTTTTTCAATTTGTACATAGAATGGAGTCTAGAATGAATAAATATAATTTGTTTCAAATTTGGATGAGTGGATAAAAATGACACCAAAAAAGCTATATGTATAGTTTTTTGAAGAAAAATGAAGACGCTAGCAAAAAAATTGAAGATCAAAACCTTAACATATTTGAAATGTAGAAAAATTACATGGTTAGAAAGGTAAGAGAGAACTTGATGTTATTGTGGCACTTTTTCAAAATAATATCTTAACATGTGCAAACTTGATGGATATCACACTCGATATTTACCTTTTTTTTCATGTTTTATGCAAAACATGTCTTTGGGCACCTTACATGTAGGTCCAACCCTTTGGCATGGATATCTAAGCCAAATTCAAGCCTAATAGTGGGATTCCAAAGCAAGTTTAAATGAAACACACGGGTATGTGCAGGATCATGATGGGCCAAACAATACCTCTAAGTGGCAATGAAAATACTAAAAATCAGACTTAATCAAGTTCATGTGAAAATTTGAATGGATTATCTACACAATTTGAAAAATATGTAAGAACAAAATTTGTAGAGAATTGAATCTAGTTTGTGGAATACTAATTTTTTTTCAAAAAAAACTAAATTTACTTGGTGAAAAATAAATATTTCAATGAACAACTACTAAATTTTTCAAAAAAAAAAGAAAAGTGGGTGTCATTCCAGCCAACCTAAGTATGAACAAATTTTTTTTTGAATCTTTCAAAATAAGTAAAGGACTCATGCTCGGATGTCATGTATATTTTTTTGAAATTTTTTTCCAAGAAAATAATTAGTTATGATTTTTTTATTGTGACTTTTTAAAAAAACTAAAAAGTAATTTTCCAACTAACCTAACTCGATAAAAAAAATTGGAATTCAATTTTTTTAACAACCTATAGCCAGAAAAACATAGAGTGTGATGCATATTTTGGATTTGAAAAAGGTGAAACGGTTTGAAAGTTATGAATATTTTTCAATTAGTGTGTCCATAAGGATTTCAGACACACTCTATATAAAAAATTATTAATAATTGTTTAATAATATGATAATCAAGCAAATCTTATATTTTTGGAAAGCTGAGAATTTATTCAATAAACCCTTTCCATTTTATCAAATTTGAATTAAAAAAAGTCATTAGCATGGAGGGTGAAGTTCGAAGAAGAGGGTGAAACCTGTAAACACGTTAGAATTGAGGGAAAGTCAACTATGATAGTCCCAAGCCTAAATACAAGGCATTTTCGAAGCAAAATGGATATCCATTTATGGAACTATACAAATGGTATTGTTTGTTATTCTTTTCATTGGTTTATGCTTACAACTTACAATTCAACTTGCAAATTTCTATTGTTACATGGTTAATAACTTTTCAACCAATCAACAAAGTTGCATCTCTTTAACATTCGAACTTCTCTTATTAATATAAGTTTAAGAATTTTTTGAACAATCCCTTGTAAACATTTCATACTTAATGTTTATTTTGAATTTTGAAAATTTTGGCTTATGTGTGCTTTTGCTTTTCTACATTTGTTATGTAATTGCAAGCCAAACAATAGATGCTACATAATTTAGGTGTATTGAAGAGTAGATCATAGGACTTAGAATGGATATTCGTTAGCCTCAAGATAAATTTGGGCCCAATTTGAGGGAATGCCTTAATGCACTTATATAGAAACATGTGGCACACTCTTGTGCTAAGTTTGGCTCCTTTCTTAATACCTATATACCCTCATATACTCCCCTTATGCATTTCCACACAGTTGACTTATCCCTACCCTATCTGCACATATTTCCACACCTACAACGTATTTTCAAGGGATTGACCTAGGAGAACTTGCCCTAGTGATCTAGCAGCCCCCTGAGGCTTTTGACGATCATCATAGAGCAAAGAATTTAGTGAATTAGAAAGCAAATAGATATCCATTCAGACCAAGTGTTAAAGCACTTTTAGGCTCCATGTGAAGTTCCCAAAAGCCTAGAGAATCATCTAGTATGGATTTATAATGTGTTATGATACATATAGAATGGTTTCTATTGATGATATCACACCTCCCTCACCTATGCATCATATTAGTAGTGGTTTGTTGTGCTGGGGGAGGGGTGCCAACTTGACTATTGACTATATATAGCTATAGCCTAAGCCTAGTCTCCCCCTGATAAATAGGACTGAACCTATGGGGATGGGCTCGAGGGCACCTATATAGAGAGAGGGCCCCTATCTTGATGATATATATTTGACATGCCATGTTGGTCCTATGTCCATAGATTCATGTGATTTGAATGAATTACTTTTTTAATACATGATCTGATGAGTATA
Organism: Cunninghamia lanceolata; assembly: GCA_027924645.1. Classification (NCBI taxonomy): domain Eukaryota; kingdom Viridiplantae; phylum Streptophyta; class Pinopsida; order Cupressales; family Cupressaceae; genus Cunninghamia; species Cunninghamia lanceolata. The sequence goes on from BSBN01001183.1 coordinate 12,695,473, forward strand.
ATGATGATCATTTTTCTATATTTCCACTAAACCTATGGATACTTATAATGTAGATATATATGCCTTACCTTTACCTACATGTGATTATGATTCACCTCTATCATTGCCTAATGATATACTTGTTGAATTTAATTACCTATCTATGATCATTATCCTAGTGATGAAATTTATGATGATTGTACTTCATCTCTCACTAGTGATAGGCCTATACATGATACACCTTGTTCAACTTCACATGAGGTCATTACCTCCCATGTAATTCATGATGATCCATCTTGTCTATCTTGAGGCTCATGGTCTATTGATTATTCTTCTATACATGATGACTATATTTTGATACAAACATTTAGTGATACATTAATTTTTACCACTAAGTAGTAATTTAATTCATGTCATGCTTCTCATACATCCTTTCATGCATTGTCATGTGCTTTCATAGATCACTTTACTAAATTGGCCCGAGATAATATTTTGCTCACGGTTTTATTTCTTCTCCTTCTAGTGGCCTATTTGTAGATCCCATTAACTTTTCTATGCATCAGTATGATATACCAAATTAGTAGCTCGACCCCCATTTGGATCCATTCATACTTTCACATGTCATATCTTAAAGTACTTATGGAGTACCTTCTCCTATATCCCATATTGAACATGATATAGACATACTTAAGAATGAATAACAGCATGAGGATCTTTTACAATTTTTACTTGGTATATGTGAGGATAAGGTGGCATTAGTTGATAATACATCTTTGACACCCTCCACCATTGTTACATATGACATGAGGCATACACATGTGAGTTTGATACATGTTGAGAATGATATTTCACCTTATTTGAACCACCTTATTACTGGGATTGACAATCTAGAATGATATGTTGATACTCATGCACAAAGTGTTCAACCAAAAAATGACACTACTAAAATATTTCACAATCCTTTGGCATATGACATTTTGACTTATCCTTTAGCAAATGGATTTGTGGAGTTATTCAGAGTCGATTATCTAGCCACAACTCCATTGTTCCATGGAATAATCACTTGTTTCTTATAGGGAAACTATTCCTCCTCTTTACCTAATGTTGGTTGTGCCACCAAAAATCTATAAGCACAAAATATGTCATTATTCCCTTCAATCTACATCTTCTTCTTATGGCCATTCTCTCTTGTCTTCCTACCCTTACTATTCCATCCTTTGATGGTGTTGCAGGAGCACCCCGAGACACTGAGGATCAGGAGGATCCCTACTCTATTTTGTCTAAGTTGTCTTTTCATGTCTATAAGGCCTTAGCGCCATATTGAATCATACTTGGCCGAGTAGCGGTATAACATTGAGTCTGTATACGTGTCATTAAAGATTGTAACCGATTTGAATGGATGTAACCGAATGGCAGAGGCGGTTGTAGGGCGATTCGCTTTTCACCTTATGTAACTACTGATATGAGATTCTATATAGTAGGGTTGTGTTCGTTAAGACACACAGACACAGAGGCAGAGAAGATTGATGTATGTATATTTTTCCTAAGAAGAAGCAATAAAAAAAGTTCTGTTTGGTTTAATTGCAGCGATGTAAATCAGAAGCATTCCACTGGTTGAGATTTCTTTGAAATCAGTGGAATGACTTCCTTAGAGTTAGATTGCTTTCCGTTCTGTTGAGTTTTGTTTCTGTATACTTGTTTAGTGTCTGCATAGTTGCAGAGTTACAGAAGTTGTCATCGGTGTAATACAGCCCCTCAGGGAAGCTTTTGGAAGTTATACCGATCAACGGTGTTGGACTGATAGGAGGTGACATCGGAGTAATCAGTGTATCAGCGGAATAGTTTTTGAGTTTGCTGACGGTATTAAGTCCTGCCGATAGTGAGTTCGAAGGTTCAATGGGTTCGACAGGTTCAAAGGTTCAATTTTTTTTTTGATAAAGTGTTCGCTTCCACTATGCGCTCCCCATCAAATTGTTATCAGAGCTAGTGAAAGGTCTAGGCAGTTGTGTATTTGATTTCTGTCACTAAGAAGGCAGATGAAGAGTTGAAGGAAAATGTTTGGTTGGTGACCATTTTGAAACAGAGATCATAGAAAGTATTTTGAAGGCTGACAGTAGTTGCTAGATTGTTGCAGATGCTCGTTCCATCTAGTTACGAGAAGGAATAAGATTCATGTAGTGTGTGGGCAGATGATTATGAGGTCTGTCGTGACCATTCACCAATAGAGGTTTGGTTGGAAGAGGGTGCAGAGTGAGGCCACTGTGAGAGAGAGTGGTAGTGCATCTCCAGGATCTGCTGTTGGACGAGAGGAATGGGTCTGTAGCAGCGTGTAGGATGGACATCTGATTGAGCATTGTGTTGTAGTCATTGAGGATTTGATCAGTTTGAGAGTACTCCATTGCTAGCAGTAGAAGGAGCCTAAAGATACTCTAAAAATGCTGATAATAGTTTGCCATTGTTGGTTGGTTGGTCGCCACTATTCCAGTGATGTGAAGATTTGAAGCCTGAAGCTGAAGAGACAGAGTGAAATATAAAGACCAGGACAAATAGAGATGGAGACGAAAACCATTTTTGTTTTGCAGATACATTTCCAAGGGACTTGGAAATCTTTGTTGGTTGGTTGTATGGTGCAGGAGCACCCCGAGACACTGAGGATCAGGAGGATCCCTACTCTATTTTGTCTAAGTTGTCTTTTCATGTTTGTAAGGCCTTAGCGCCATATTGAATCATAGTTGGCCGAGTAGCGGTATAACATTGAGTCTGTATACGTGTCATTAAAGATTGTAACTGATTTGAATAGATGTAACCAAATGGCAGAGGTGGTTGTAGGGCGATTCACTTTCCACCTTATGTAACTGCCGATATGAGATTCTATATAGCAGGGTTGTGTTTGTTAAGACACACAGACACAGAGGCAGAGAAGATTGATGTATGTATATTTTTCCTGAGAAGAAGCAATAAAAAAAGGCCTGTTCAGTTTAATTGCAGCGATGTAAATCAAAAGCATTCCACTGGTTGAGATTTCTTTGAAATCAATGGAATGACTTCCTTAGAGTTAGATTGTTTTCCATTCTGTTGAGTTTTGTTTCTGTATACTTATTTAGTGTCTGCGTAGTTGCAGATTTACAGAAGTTGTCATCGGTGTAATACAGCCCCTCGGGGAAGCTTTTGGAAGTTATACCGATCAACGGTGTTGGACCAATAGGAGGTGACATCGGATTAATTAGTATCGGTGGAATAGTTTTTGAGTTTGTCGACGGTATTAAGTCTTGCCGATAGTGAGTTCGAAGGTTCAACGGGTTCGACAGGTTCAAAGGTTCAATAAAAAAATTTGATAAAGTGTCTGCTTCCACTGTGTGCTCCGCATCAGATGGGTCTATGTCTGAGCAGTTCATGACCACAACCTCATAGATTTTATTTTTTATTGGTTCATACATCTTTTATCCACCTATTTCCCATGCTAGTCTTTTATCCTTTCAAGTGTCATCATAGACTATGTCAATATCCTCTAATCTAGAAATTCTAGTCCATCTACACCTTGGTGAAATTCCCCTTCTTCCCTACACTTGGCCTCTTCCAACCAAGCAACTCTACTAGTTTCACATACCCATACCAAGTATCATGATGCATTCCTTGATATGTATATTGTACATGATATTCTATACGATCCCTATAAAATTTTCATAGGTTACACTAGTGCCTTTGGTACTTGAAATATCTATTGTGCCATCAACACCCTTGGCAATGTCTCCAATAAGTAATTTGGTTTTGTTCACCACCTTCTTTCAACCACACATAAGTTTTGGTTTTGTTAGTTCATATGAAAACATAACGGATATCCATTTTACAGGACAGATATCAGTTTTCTAGAACGGATATCTATTCTGTAGAATGAAAATTTGTTACCTAGCTATCCGTTGCCCAAAGAATTGGGCTTTGGGTAATGGATATCCGTTATGTAAAAGCCAAAAAAAGGTTGTGGAATTTGGATTTACACTTGCCAATTGCATTTGCTTGAAATTTTCTAAAGCAACAAATCCATTTTGTGCATATCTTGCAATCATTGCATTCCATCAAACAACATCTCTTTGAGGTTTTCTATCAAAAAGTTCATGTGCATTGTCTATGCTTCCACACTTTGCATACATGTCTACCAGGGCAGTTGTAACTAGAAAAAACAAATTTTATTCAAGGCAACTTTACTTTTCACAAACAAATTTCATGAAGTAACTCCTCTAACAACATAGGTTCCTTAAGAATGCAATTTTCAAGGTGATGATTTGGTTAGGAAGACATGTGCAGATCTAGAAACTTCTTCAAACCCCAAATGTCGTGCCTACTTGCCATATCTCAATCATAAATTAGTAAAACATTGTAATCCATATTCAAATCACCCTTATCCAAATGATATGACCTTGATAGTACTTAAACAATTCCATTTGTTGTTGTTACAATCATTGTGGCTAAAAAGTCCTTTACCTTTGACTATGCCAATTTCAAAACCCAATTCATTCCATCCAAACCCCATTTTGAAACAATATTTTCTTCTACCACCAATTTCACTTCCTAATGATGAAAGCTATTGATTTAAGAGAATAACCCTTCTAGCTTCAATAACTATCTATAAACTACTGATACTAGATGCTACTCATGTTAGATGCTACAACAATCCAAGCAAAGTTGATAATGAGGTTTCTCCATTGCATGTTGATGATGATTCCTGCAAACCTATCTTAGATCATCTTAATGTTTACTTTATGAGTGTTGTTATAGTTTTCTTAACCATTTTAGATTGTGACTATCCTCTTCCTTAACCCTACTATCATAATCATACTCAAATAGAGAATCCAAACATACAACATATCCATTGTGATGCATCACCATTTACCCCTATAATGTTTGACATGACTCATCTAGCATAGAGGTCAGATGATAGTTCTCTAGGATCAATGACAAATTCCCTCATGACAATTCATCAAATAGCTTCAATGTTATTTACATGACAATTTTGGGCAATCATTCTAATGCCTTTTCACCTTCATTCACTTTTGCTACTCTTAGAGAAAATTTAGATGATTAAAACTTAGAATCCTAGGTGTTATAATTGATCTTTGTGACCTTGTGATCTTTCACTCAATGCATTACCCTAACATAGGATCCAATTTTGGGATATTAAGAGGCTACCATGACTATCCCGACCCTTCATGACTATGTTGTCATATTAAGAGGTTACCATAATCCATTTAGGATCATTGTTTTATGTTATAAATTTAGGTTGTGGTCTTAGTAGGGTATCAAATTAGCATCATTCATGACTACCATCTTCTAAGGGGCCATTGTCAACATTCACATGATGATCATTTTGAATTTGAAGAAAGAGGGACCGTCACAGTCCATACAATAGTCCTACTTCTATATCATGTCATGTCATAGGACCATAATTCCTAGAAGAACCACTCATCCATTTGTTATAAAACTCATGGGTACTAGTTCCATTATTAAGCTAATGATTATCATGGTCTAAAGGCAACCATAACAGTTATAAGTAAGATGAAAATTAGAGGACATTCCAACATCGTAATGCTAATAGTAATAAATGTCAACCTCCATTAATCTCGATTTCAATGTTCTATTATTTCCTATTGCTTAATCAATCCCCTCAAAAGAACAAAATTGATCCTATTGTATCATTCATTTTAGATAATTTGAAGATACCATCAACTAGAGATAGAGAGGACAATCCATGTAAAGGAGAAGAAGACAATTTACATAAAGGGATTCAAGACTATTTGCCATTGTGAGTCATATACGATTTGTATCATGCCCATTATCTAAGAAATCTATACTTGATGACAACCTTTAAATAAGATCAAACATGGTCAGCAAAGGCCTTGCTTGGTACTTATATCATGCTATTTTCTACCCTTGGACCTTTGTGGACTGTCTTAGATTGTGGCAGACCTTAGTGTTTAAGGAAAGAGTATTTAGTTCTCGTGAAAATGCCTTCCTCTTCTTCAAAACCATGCAATAACCTTGCAACACCCTATAATCATTATGCCGACCTTAATTAAATCTTCAAGACTAAAGGAATACTTTTATGAGATATGAACTCCATATTGACTGTTATGATCTTCTAACTATGACCCTAATCAAACTTGGAACATTAAAACCTTTGTAAGAAATGGTTGTCCTTTCACTCTTGGCACATTGATCTCTGCTCACTGTACATGTTCTTGACCATCATTCATGCAAATCTTCAAGGCAGAGTAATACACTTGCTTCCACCCTCTCCTGTTGTCCTCATGACTGTCATCACAATCCATATGACCCTTCCTGCTAGAATGTCAAGTCCTTCATGTACTTGTTGTTCACAAAAACTTGTGTCCATACCAATTTTGTGGTACTAGCTGGGCAGTCAAACCTCTATTTTTCTATTCATTGTTTAGTCCTCTTCTAGCCAAGCTCTCTCATGGACAAAACTATGGATTGCCATATGCTTTACCACTATTACTAATGAAGAATGTCAAATCTAGTTTTGTCAATCTCTATTCAAGCCCTAGTATTGTATGCACATAGATCTCTTGTAGATGTTGAATTAATGGCCTAAATCATTTGTGTTGGCTTGTGAGGGTTCAAACATGAGTAATAATCCCCTCTAAATTTGATGCCATTCAAGACAATCGAGGGTGGCAGTGATACATTTCTACAATCCTACTTATTTGATCAATTTTTCTTTCGATTTTCTCTTTGATTGTTGGAGGGGGAGGGTTTGATGGGGAGGGTTTGGGTTTTCATGTTGTTCATCCATTTTACGTATTTAAAATATAAAACATACCCATTTAGGATAAAAAATAAAAAAAATTACTTGAGTTTACAAAAAAAACAAGAATCATACATACTTGGATCGTATATTCGTTCTAGCAAACTTTGATATCCATTTTTGAAGAGGTATGTGTTTTGCAAGCAGCGGGTTTGAAAAATGCAGCCTCTTTTTTGAGTTTTTATTGTCTCCAAAATGGATCATCCGTTTTGGGATGGATATCCGTTCCAAATGGATATTTGTTATAAATGGATATCTATTTTGGTTTGGTATTCCAAATCAAAACGGATATTCTTTACATGCCTAAGAAAGTCAAACTTCCCCAGTTCACGATTTTGGCTAAGTAAAGATGCGATTTTTTCCTATTGCCACTATTTGGCCCGCGATGATCCTGCACTCACCCACATGAGCATTATAACATGCACACATTATAAATTAAAAAAAAGGAGTGTTTTCTTTGTTTTTAATGAAAACATAACATGAGCGCGTTAAACATGCTCGTGTTATGGCTTGAAATTTCTGAGCTATCCTGAGCCATAACGCTAGCATGTTATAAAGTGCTCACATTATGTCATATTTTGCTTCAATTTGGTTTTTAACCACTTTTTAGTCCCCCATCTTGGTGCACGTACCCTTTAGTACAACTATACCTCCAAGTTTCCAAACGATACATTAAAATTTTTGATTTAACATGGAGTAACTATTTCAACATTATTTTTCTACATGGGTATAATTCATGTTACTAATCATCTTCTCTTGAAGTTTTAGGATGTTAGAAGACTGCTTCTTGCCACAAAAAGTATACAACATGAAAAGTTTTCTATTTTTGATTAGCTTGTATTTGTTCAGACCTCTAGGGAAAATTGACTTTTAGTCATATAAATAGGGGTTGCCAAAGATAACACCACAAATATCCACATGAGTAACATCTATCATAACTTCATCAACATACTTAAAATTAACAACAAACTTCAATTTTTATTGTTTATCAACTAATATTTTTGAACTTGATTTAATCCAACACAAAGCATAAGGCTTAGGGTGTTGAAAAAGTCTTTAAACCAAATTTATCTACCCAACTTTGTGCAATCAAGTAAATGTTTGTGAACATGAATCGAACAAAGCATCTATCTTAACACCATTGACATGCATATTAATGTTGAAAAATGATTCTCTATCCATCAAACCAACCTTCTTAGTAGTGTAATAAATTTTATAATCAGTTTCAGAATTATGTTCAATCTCCTTACCCTTACATGAATCACTATATTATCTTTATGAATAGAGTGCATAGAGGTTTTCTTTCCCTTCTTACCTTTCTTGTGAGGATTGTTTTCTAGATGAAATTTCCAACAAGATGACTCTATGTATATGTAGAAAATTTAATGAGGGAAATCTACATGTGACTTCTTGGGGTCTAGCCAGAGAAAACAACAAAGTCCTCGAAAGAGATCTAAAGGAAGACTTAGATTTGGGGTCTAGGCTCACATAGAAACAAGTCCCAAAAGGGGACCTCAAATGGGAACCTATATGACCAATGTGTTTGCTTGGTGACAAGAAAACCTATCTAGTCAGAAAAGAGGGGTCACTAGGTGCACTTATGACTACACCATGCCTTGTAGTTAAATAAAATAAATTTCTAGGGTCTTAACCAAAAGTCACACAAATAGACTATGTTTAAGAGGGACCTATAGAAATGTTCTAGTTTTATTTTTTGGGCCTTTAGATGTCTTGAAAAATCTCTAGTTATTATCAAGGTAAGAGCAAGTGTAATGGAGGTCCTCTAGGACCAGTGATTGGATGTCCTAGTTTTACATGAATAGGGGGCAACACAAGGTCAATAAAGGTGCTGGTTGGAAGCACTTGATTCCTTGAATATATGTCTATGCTATAGAGTAAGTCTCCAAGTTTGTGGGAGAATGGCATTCCTTAGTCGTTCTTTAAGCACATCAAGCTACTCGAGGAAGAGGATATGGAAAGGAGTGAGAATTCCTTCTCACAACTACTTTGTGATATCCAAATGGATCCCAAGGCACATGAGAGTGTGGAGATGTAATTGAGCCTAGACCATGTTTTTATGTTTTTTTAGATGTACTTTAATGTTTTTGGTATTTTCAAGACTATTTTGATACATAAAATGATGTCATCTAGTACATAAGGTAAAATTAATCCAAGCATTTAAGTGGGTAAAGAAAACTTTATATTTTCAATGTATGCACTCTAATATGTATCCAAATCTAATGCAATCATTCCTATACGACTTTTCCTTAAATATCCTTTCACTAATGCAAATAATATACTTTTATGCTATCAATAAGATGATAAAAACAAATTTATAAGCAAGAGGGAAAGGAAGACAGTTTTGCAAGCAAGAAGTGCAAGAATGCAATTTTCAATATTGATAGTATGCAAGCTATGTAATCCAACTACGATAAAAAAAGTTTGGTCAAAATACATATTGGAATACTTATAATATTCAACAAACCACCTATGTTATTCCTCAATTAAATTATGATGATTATCTAAAAGATTAGCACTCAACAAAATTCAAACCAAAAGTTGCATTTTACTGTCTTGAATGTTTTAGGTGCAAAAATTTGAGTTTTATTTAGTTTGAAGAGTAATAAACATTCATCTATGTTTTAAGAGTTGTCTTACAATGTCTTAAAGTGTTAACAATAGTTTACAAGTAGGGACAATAAATACACTAGTCTAAGGGATTCTTAGAAGGGTCACTACCAAGTCAAACTACATGAAGCATGGGTGACCAACATTCTAAAGGATGAAACACTATTCATAGACAGCTTAGACAATCTAGATATGACTAGTAAAGGTGAGTTTTAGACTCAAGGAAGAGAATGGGGCCACTAACAAGGCCAAATAACAATGTATGTTGGAATTAAGGTGTCTCAACCTTAGAGTCCTTTCTGGTGTTTCCTATTTTTTTGGAGGTGAAAAAATAGTTTTGCTTTTTGCTTTTTTGGAAATAGTGTTTTTAAGCCATTCTGGAAAAAAGTTGTTTTGTGCTTTTTGCTTTTTTCTTTTTCTCAAAAATTTGTTTTTTGCTTTTTGTTGGGAAAAACGAGGAGTGCCACCTCGGTTGACCTTGGGTCTTGTTTAGCAAGTTTCTATTGCAGGAAGTTACCATTTATGGCAAATCTTATCCTTATCTCTTTAGAGCGCCCATGAAGAGGATATGCTTTCTTTTTTGGAAATTTGATTTGGAAAAGATTTTCAAGTTGGAAAATATTCCTTTTTGGAAATTTGATTTGGAAAAGATTTTCAAATTGAAAAATATTCCTCTTTGGGAAGTGGATGCCTAGGAAAGATAGGATAAGCTTTTCTGGCTTTAAAACAGATTTGAAAGCGGATGCTTTGTATGCTTTTGTAGAGGAGTTCGTGGAGAAAGTTAAGACAACTTTTTGAGGCTGATTTGCTTTTGCATCTCTTGCATTATGTGTATTGAAGTGTGTTTCAAGAAGTATTATTACAGGTTGAAGCAATTATGAAGAACCGAAATGCTGTCGGTTTGTTTCCAGATTCTGCAGTAGTGAAGATTGTTGAAGAAACACTTGTTTTGAGAGTTATATTGTAATCATAAAAATTTTACAGTAATATAATTGAACTATGTGTTTGGAGTGTGGGGTTTTTTACCTGAAAAGGTTTCCCCATGTAAAAATCATTGTGTTAATGTTTCTTGATTTTAAATCTTAATTAACTAAATGTACGTGAATCTTAATAAACTGTAATCGTTGAAAGGTTTGAAATAATCAACTGCAACCCTCTCCTCATAAGACTAGTTTTGGAAGCTATTTTTGCACCTGTGCTTCCTTTCAATTGGTATCATAGCCCGATCAACTTAGTTTCTTATTCTGGGTAAAAGGTTTTTTTATCTAATCTTATTTCAGTGGGAGCTTTGTAGTTGTGAAAATTCAATAACCTGATTGCACGTAAAATATGGCAAGCACATCTAGTAGAATCAAAATGGAGAAGTTCAATGGCGGCAACTTCAAACTATAGAAATTGAAAATGGAAGATATGCTCGTAGACAGAGATCTGTGGGTTGCAATATCCGGTACAAAACTAGCAAGCACCTCTCAAGAAGACCGAGATCTAATGGATAGAAAAGCCAAGGGTCTCATAAGACTTTGTTTGGTTGATTATGTGCTCCTAAATGTCCATGAAGAGAAGATTGCGAAGGATCTTTGGAAGAAGATTGGTGATGTTTATCAGGCTAAATCCCTGGTGAACAAATTATTCCTTTGAGATAAGTTGTATTCTTTAAAGATGGAAGGTGGAGGATCCATTGCTAATCACATGAATGCATTTAATATGCTTGTGGCATAGTTGGGGTCAGTTGGTGACAAGATATAAGATGAGGATCGTTGCATGCTTCTATTATGTTCTTTGCCAAACTCACGGGATCACCCAGTTATGGCTATTGGAAGTACCACCACCAGTTTCAAGATGGATGAGGTGGTAGCATCACTTTTGTTTGAAGAGATGAGAAGAAATCTTTATTTGATGGCCAAGGAAGCCCCTGTTGTATGTGGCAGAACAAAAGAGAAAGGCAAGAAGAAGGACAAGAAATCAAAGTCTAAGTCTCGGGGGAGATCGAAGTCTCCTGGAAATTCCAAGGTGAAGTGTTGGAATTGCGACAAAACTGGTCACATCTACAAAGATTGCAAGGAGGAGAAGAAAAAGAAAAACAAGAAGGATTTCTATGATTCAGACTCTGAAAAATCCTCTCATGAAGATGTGGATTCTTTTGTTGTAGCCTTGGCAACACATGCATTAGAGGATGTGTGGTTAATAGATTCAGGTGCTTCTTTCCACATGACCTCTCATAGAGGTTTTTCTCAAAGTATGAAGAATATGATAGTGGAAAGGTGTATCTGGGTGATGACTCTCACCTGAATATTGTTGGTCGTGGAAGAGTCAAGATTAGATTCCTTGATGGTAGAGTGAAGGGGATTGATAGTGTGTTACACATTCTAGGTTTGGCACGGAACCTACTCTCGGTGAGTAAACTTGGAGATTTAGGTGTGCAGGTTGTTTTGTCGAATGGAGGATGCAAGATAACAAGAGGATCTATGGTGCTTGCAAAGGGTGTTAGGATGGGCACCTTGTACAAGTTGGATGCATGCACTATACAGTGTAATAGTTCTTCTGTGAAACCGAAGAGTATACCTTTGGATTCTTCATTCTCACCATCAAATAGAGTAGCAAACAAGTCTGTAGCATCTACATCTGATGATCATGCTTTTTGGGTACCGAAGAGTGCTTATTCCTCGGAAATGAAGCTTCCTGCCGAGAAGAATGTTGTGGCACCAAAGACTTGGTCACATAGGTGAAAAGGGTCTTAGAACCCTCAAATCAAAGAGCCTTGTTGAAGGCCTTAATGATTGTAATCTTGAGTTCAACTTTTGTGAACATTGCATTTATGGAAAGCAACATCGTGTTTCATTTTACAAAAGTTCTCATAAGTCTTCTGGGTTATTGGATTATGTGCATGCAAATGTATTTGGTCTTGTGAATGTTCATTAGCTAGATTTGTGTATTTTGTCTTATTCATAGATGACTACAGTAGAAGGACATTTGTTTACTTTCTTAAAAGTAAATATGAAGTCTTTAGTCAATTTAAGGATTTTAAAGCCTTTGTTAAAAATTAGACTTGTAGAAAGATTAAGTGTTTGAGGACTGATAATGGTGGTGAGTTCTGTTCAACATAATTTGATAGGTTTTGTAAGGACCACGAGATTGAAAGACATAAGACAACTCCATACACACCACAACAAAATGGAGTTGTAGAGAGGATGAACAGAATGTTGATGGAGAGCACTAGGAGTATGTTGAGTGGTGTTGGTCTTGAACAAAAGTTCTGGGCTGAAGCAGTAGCCACTGTATGTTATTTAATTAATAGATCTCCTACATCAATGCTTGTTGAAAAGACACCCATGGAGGTGTTGTCTGGTAAAAATTCTTCTATGAGACATCTTGGAGTATTTGGTTGTGAATCTTATGCTCATGTTCCCATTGAGAAGAGATCTGAGTTGGAAAACAAGGTAGTGAAGTGTATCTTCATCGGTTAAGGAATCAGTGTGAAGGGGTACAAGTTGGGATCCAGTTACATAGAAGGTTCTCTACAGTAGAAGTGTTATCTTTAGAGAGATGAAACCTTCCTCAGTTGAGCTACAACCAAAGAAAGAGGAGAAAAATAAGGAGGTAGTTCAAGTACCATCTACTCCTACTAGAAGTGAACTACGCACTCCTATTGGACCTATTGATGAGGAGAGCTCAAGTAGCTCTAAAAGTTTTGAAGAAGAAGAAGAACCTCCACCTCAACAATTGAGGAGGTCTACGCGTGTTAGGCGGCAATAGGAAAGGTTTAATTATTTACCGGAAAGGTTTGAATATTCTATGTTGGATTCCAGTTGTATTTTTGCTTTGATTACTAACACTAATGAGCCTAGGACTGTTAGAGAGGCTATGTGTATGCATAATGCAGATTCTTGGATGACAGCCATGGAAGAAGAGATGGCTATGTTAAAGAAAAACAATACTTGGGATCTAGTACCTTTACTGAAGGGCCAGAAGCCTATTGGATGTAAATGGGTGTTCAAGTTAAAATCTGGTCCAGATGGTAGTGTTGAGAAGCATAAGGCATGGTTGGTCACAAAGGGTTATTCCTAGGTTGAGGGAATTGATTATGTAGAGATTTTCTCTCCTGTGGTGAAGCTGACATCTATATGGTTCTTGTTGTCACATGCAACAGTGTATGATCTAGAAGTGGAATAGATGGATGTGAAGATAAAATTCCTTCACAGTGATTTGGAGGAAGAAATATATATGAAGCAGCCAGAGCAGTTCATTGTGAAAGGTAAAGAAGATCTGATATGTAAGTTAAGAAAATCTCTGTATGGTTTGAAACAATCTCCTAGGATGTGGTATCAAAAGTTTGACATCTATGTGTTGTCAATTAGATTTCTAAGATCTAAATCTTACCATTGTGTTTATTATAAATCTGAAAATGGTTAAATTCTTATCATAGTCATGTATGTGGATGATATGTTGTTTATTGTGAATGGTAGAAGTATGATTTCAGATTTGAAGTCTCAGTTGTCATCACAGTACGAGATGAAAGATTTAGGTGTAGCGAGATATATTCTTGGGATTGAGATAAGAAGAGATAGAGCTGACATAAATTTTTGATTAACTTAGAGCAAGTATGTGAACTCAGTGTTGGAGAGATTCAGCATGTTGACTTGCAGACGGTTAGTTGTTCCATTTATGTAGGGAACAAATATTTCTGTTGAGGATTGTCCAAAATCTCCTACTGAGATGGAGGACATGACTAGAGTGCCAAATGCGAGTGTTGTTGGTAGCCTTATGTATGCTATGGTCTATACAAGGTCAAACATTGCCCAAGCAATGGGAGTCCTTAGTTAATTTATGGCTAATCCTGGATGGGTATATTGGGATGTGGTAAAGAGGGTTTTCAGATATTTGAGGGGTACTTCCAAGTATTCCTTATGCTTTCATGGTTATCCTACTGGACCTTTACATTAAGTGAATATCTGAGGATATGTTGATTCAGATTAGGTAGGTGATATTGACAGTAGAAGATCCACCAGTGGATATATTTTTTCAGATGAATGGTGGTTCAATTTAAGTTGGATGAGTAAGTGACAGACAAGCTATAGTTGCTTTGTCTACTACAGAATCAAAGTACATAGCTGCAACTCATGCTTGTAAGGAAGCCATTTGGCTTAAGAGGTTGTGTTTGGATATTGGTTTTGATGCAGGACATATTACTATCTGTTGTGATAGTCAATGTGTGATTTGTTTAGTGAAGAATCCTACTTTCCATGTCAGAACAAAGCACATTGATGTACAATTTCACTTTGTTCAAGATATGATGGAAGATGGAAAGATATAGTTGGAGAAAGTTGACACTTTGGTGAATGTTGCAGATGCACTGACAACGCTAGTAAGCACAGAGAAGTTTAGATGGTGTTCAAGTTCCATGGGCCTTGAGGCCTCATCAGCTAGCTGCTATAGAGTCTTGACAGGTCTTCGACAAGTGGGAGAATGTTGGGATTAAGGTGTCTCAACCTTAGTGTCCTTTCTGGTGGTTCCTATTTTTTAGGAGGTGAAAAAGTAGTTTTGCTTTTTGTTTTTTTGGAAATGGTGTTTTTAAGCCATTCTAGAAAAAAGTTGTTTTGTGTTTTTTTTGCTTTTTCTCAAAAAGTTGTTTTTTGCTTTTTGTTGAGAAAAACAAGGAGTGCCACCTCGGTTGACCTTGTATCTTGTTTAGTAGGTTTCTATTGCAAGAAGTTACCGTTTATGGCAAATCTTATCCTTATCTCTTTGGAGTGCCCATGAAGAGGATATGCTTTGTTTTTTAGAAATTTGATTTGGAAAAGATTTTTAAGTTGGAAAATATTCCTCTTTGGGAAGTGGATGCCTAGGAAAGATAGGATAAGCTTTTCTGGCTTTAAAATAGATTTGAAAGCAGATGCTTTGTATGATTTTGTAGAGGAGTTCATGGAGAAAGCTAAGCCAAATTTTTGAGGGTGATTTGCTTTTGTAGCTCTTGGATTATGTGCATTGAAGTGTGTTTGAAGAAGTATTATTACAGGTTGAAGCAATTTTGAAGTGCCAAAATACTACTGGTTTGTTTCCAGATTTTGCAGTAGTGAAGACTCCTGAAGAAACACTTGTTCTGAGAGTTATATTGTAACCATAAAAATTTTACAGTAATATAATTGAACTGTGTGTTTGGAGTGTGGGGTTTTTTACCTGAAAAGGTTTTTCCCACGTAAAAATCACCGTGTTAATGTTTCTTGATTTTAAATCTTAATTAACTAAATGTATGTGAATCTTAATAAACTATAATCGTTGAAAGGTTTGAAAGAATTAACTGCAACCCTCTCCTCATAAGACTAGTTTTGGAAGCTATTTCTACACCTGTGCTTCCTTTCAATGTACAATGCTCAAATGTTGGGTAGCAAGGTTCAACAAGCCTATTGTACTATAGGACAATGAATAGCAAGCATGTGCAGGGCCTTAGAAGATTAGAAGTGGTGCAAGAAGGCCTAGAACAAAGAGCCATGTATATGTGTAGAAGCTCTAAAAGAAAGTAGTGATGTTTAAACTAGACTCCTATGCACTTAGAGACAACTAATGATTGTTAAAAGTTTTGATCTTGTGCACAGAGAGTAAGGGAGTGAAGCCAAAAATGAGGTGAGTGGACTAATATTGACCCCATAAAAGGAAATGCAATGTCCTTAAGTGCGTAACATCCTTGACATAGAGCATTCTAAGGTAGGAAAAGGAGCTATGAAGCACAAGGAATTTGAAACAAATACACACACATGAAAAACAAGGAAGAACATATCAAAAGAGAGCTAGAAAAAACACAAATACACTCATATCCATACTAAAAATTAACATACAAGTACTACAATCTAAATTAAACACTTAACTAAAAATACTTCTAACAATTTAGATAGCTAATCTACTAAAAAAATAATGAGAAAACAATAAAGAAAACAAATTCAACCTTGAAATAGAGTGTTTGCAAGATTGGAGCAGAATTGCCAAAGTGTACAAGTGTTGTCCTTAGAAGGAACACCCAACATTTTCTCTCCCACATGAAAATTTTCACCAAATCAATCCTATGTGCTAAGTAGGGTGTGGCGTGAGATGGATTTAGGTTGAACTAAGGCCTATTAGAGTTTGCAGAGGGTGCATATGTAAATTGACTTAGTTTCCTTGCAAATGGAGGTGAGGATCCTTTAGAAAGGCTTTGAAAAGTGTTTATTAAAGGATGGGGTCAAAGGAAGAAGCATTATAAAGGTCTTAAGAGGTGTGAATAGGAATTACAAAGGGAGAAAGTTTGAAAAGAGGTGGCCATGGCATTTGAAATTCCATATTTCCCATGTCGGCTGAAATTACCATGGTGGTCACTAACGTTCAAAGATTGGATTCAAGAAATCACACCCACATATCTGCAGTAGTTGGGCACTGCATTTTTTGTTTTTTATTCAAATCAATTCCACAGTCATATCTACCCAGATATGATCATATAGTCTATGGGATAAACATTATTTGAAGAACATGATATATTATCACCGAACAATGGCTATCTCTGGATCTCCGAGACACAATTTCATTTTTGATAATGATCCCATTCGAGAACACGAGAAGCATCGCCCAATAAACAAACATCTAGCAGAAATTGTGGATGAACTAGAAATCCCTTCCATGTATTCATGAGCCAAACTACTAGAGACGCAGGAATGTTCCAATCATTCTCACATGTGCCCCTGATGAGCAGCTTGAAGAGTTGCTCGGTGGAGCTTGATTTTGATATATTGATCCACTCCTGGATTGCATCACCCTGGATAAATCCTTTCCTACCAATCCCAGTTCAAATACTCTTCATGATGAAGCGCAGGGATGCTTCTTTGTCACTCTCTTAGAAATTTAGGGAGAGCACATGGAACAATGGGAAATAGTTATGAAAGAGACTCAAGAGAACAACCCGGTTTCGATTTATTCCTAGATTCTATGCTTATTTGATCATCACCTCTCTTTGGTTCACATGGATCATCTCAATCAGCAAAATGTACCCCTACTTGATCTCTAACCAGGGGATCTTGATTTCACCCTTGAACTTGTTACTGTTATTCACTGGCTGTTTTTAAATATCATCTATTTCAACAATCGGAGATATAAAAAGAGGGGGAGAGAGACAGAGAGGGAGGGAGAAATTTAAAGATTGAGTTAGTGAGAGGGAGGGGGAGAGATAGAGATAGAGATAGAGAGATGATAGAGAGATAGAGATGGGGAGAGGGGGAGATGGAGAGATAAAGAGGGAGAAGGAGAGGGAGAGGGGGAGATATAGAGACAAGGGAATATATATGAAAAGAGATAGAGAGGGGCAGAGAGAGAGAGAGTCCCTGTGCCTTTACCTTGATGCATGTTGTTGAACCCCTGAATTTGGCTAAGTCTGAAATCCTAAACCCTTGAAAATTTGACTAAGTCTGAAACCTGAGGGATCTTCCAAATTCTAGAATCTACAATTTAATTTGTATGGATATGAAACCACTCTCAAACATCCTGCTAGTATATACATAAAATATAACTTAAACTATAAGAAAGGTAAATACCAACTTATACTTAAATATTTATTTAATGTATATACCCCTGGTCTCTTCCTAGAGTGAAGGAACTTCAAGGATTCCCATTTTAAGTACTTAATTAAAATACGAGCGCGTTATAATGTGCTTGCGGTTTGGCTTGGTAACTAACACACTCGCGTTATGTGAATGCATGCACATAATGCGAGTGCATTATTGTTTTCTTTGGTAATTTCCAAGCCTTTGGCTTCCAACCCAAAGGCTTGGATTGAGTTTTGAACGTCTAAAGACGTGTTTTTACAGATTGTAAAAAAAATTACATAATCTCAAGCATGCTCCCCATTAGGTTTGTACTTGTCTCAATGACGAGTCAAAAAATACCATGATAATGTTAAGCTCTCTCTTAGATTTCTAACCATATAATTTTTTTCACGTTTTGAGTATATTAAGGTTTTCATCTTTAATTTCTTTTGTTAGTGTATCTGTTTTTTTGTCAAAAACCAATGTGTGGTATTTTTGACTTTACTTTTTAACCATTCATCAAAATTTCAAATAAATTACATTTTTAGAAATTAGACACCAGTCTACATGTATTAAAAAAAGTGGATTTTTTATTAGTTTTCAAAAATTTTAGGGGGGAGCATGCTCAATTTTCTATTTTTCAGGATGTGTCCACTTTGAAAATTAGTAAAAAATCAATTATTCATGAAAAATTATCAGAAAAATTGGGGATAAACTACATGGTGTTAGCTAATTTCTCACCGAAGTGATATTTGAAATACTAAAAAAAAGTTACAATTTTAGGGGGTCACACCAGACATCATGTTATGTTTTTTTGGAAAAAAATATGACCAATTTGTGTGGCCCCCCTTTTTGAACCCTTTAATATCAACCATTAAAAAAATTAGCAGTTTAGAAACTAGCTTCGGAGCACTACGTCTCTTGTTTTTGTTGCATCTTCAAATTTTGAATGTAACTATCTTCAATTTCTCATCCAACATCAGTCTTTTCTAATTTTTGAAAAAAAAGTGACCACTTAAGACCCCCTTTTGGTCCCCCATATTTGTGCACTTACCCTTGGGCTTATGCCTATTGACCACCTACCCACATAACTAGTTTCTTAACAACTTAGTGTCCTGTTGTCACCTGAATTTGCACCATGTTGTTGGAGCTTTTGGCAGTTCCAACAAATTCAATGAAACATGGGATTGGTCTCAAGGTGTGGGACCTTGCAATTGAGAAGAAACCTCCATAGAAGACTAGTTTTTCTTTCTAAGCTTAAGGCTCAAAGAATGATGGCTAAATCTAATACTAATGCTCATAGGGAAAAGGGGGAGAAGAAACTGAACTTAAAAGGGGGTGATGCACCAAATTTAGAGTGTTAGCTAAGACTGACATAACATAGTAATGATCTCAAATATTGATATGGATTCACATAGACTTACAGTTCTTTAACAGAGGTTCGAAATAGAAAACCCTAACTATAGGAGGGACCGTTTTATCCATAGAATAAGCCTACAATTTTTAAGTAAAGACAGAGTAGAAGCGTAAAGAGAGGCAAAATATCAGTGATTATATTGATCATAGAGGCTAAATAATCATTACAAAAGTAGAAGAATTCACTGCAAAAGAGATAAACACAAAATAACTAGTTACATTCATAGGTGAACCACAATCAGAGACATCAAAGGCTCAGCTTTAAGCACAATGTATCAGATCTGACTGGTTCTTGTAATGCATTACAAGGTCTAAAACTACAACAAACTCTCCTTGCTTGTGGAATGACCCAGAAGAATAACTAACTAACCCAAAATACACCTCAAACATATGTATATATAGCATTTCTAATCATTGTAGCATCCATGGACATGGGAAAGAGTGGTCAACAAGGAAATTAGTTGCCCATGCTGCAATAAATTCATTCCTGTGTCCTTGGAACGTGCCCAGATGGCTCTGCCCTTGAAATCCGCTAAATAAGATTGTTTGCCCATGACTTGGGTACAAGTAATTCAATGCAAAAGGAACTACAGTGGCATAGGGGGGCGAGAAATTCATTTTCCACAAGTAATTGAGCTCTGAAGAAGCATTAATGGTGGCCAAGAAGGTTGTTGAATAGTCCCATCACATCCTGAATAGTAGAAAGAGCTTTGAAGGCAAAACAGGTCATACCCAAACCAATCACGCTTCCTCTGATCGATCTTCCATTGATCGGGCCTTTGAAAGGTGGAGGAAACCCTAATCTCCAAAGTCTGAAAGGAGCAATAGGGAAATTGTTGTGCTTCAAAGGTTGAGCCTTCACCGTGCATCGTGCTTTTGAAAAGAATAACTACTCAATCCCCAGCTCTGAAATACTTAGAAGGAATTACGAAGCTTGTCGGGAATCGGGCCTCAGACCTTCTGCCTTCTACCTTCTAATAGAAAAGAGGGAGAATAAAACTCACTTGCTGCCACCTAAATGACTTAGGTGTGTTTAGAAACTTAGTAGACTTTGGCGATTAGGCCTTCTGCCTACCGCTTGTCAAATGGAAAGAAAAAGAGCACAACCCTGGCCTCCGAGCTCTGCAACACTTAGAAACATTGAAATCGGTGGACCTTGGCCATCGGGCTTTTTGCCCTCTACCTTCGAAAAGAAGAAGGAAGAAGAGAGAACTTTTGCTTGCCACTAACCATAACACTTAGAAACATTATAGCTCATTGAGCTTCAGCAAGCGGACCTTCCGTCTACCGTTTGTTGAAAAAAAGGAGGAAGATAAACCATCTGACTTCCAGTGCCCGAAACACTTAGGTGAATTTACAAGGGAAGCAAGGTGGATTTCAGAGATTATAAGAATGGCATGACAAAGAGGAGAACCCCAAACTTTGAAACCCTAAAAAGGTAGAAAACACAGGATTTTGAACTTAGCCATTTTGGGGGTTTTTACTTGTACTTCAAAAGGGAAAACACTTAGAAATTTCATGGATCCTTGGGCTATTTGGCCAAAAGGCAAAATAGGACAATATTATGGTAACTATGCAGGGGTGTTTTCCTGCTAAACACTAGGATCCAGAGGCCTTGTCAATCCCTTGGGCACAGAGTCAAAAGGAAACACAACAACAAGGACAAGGGTTGGCTAGACCAACACAAAACTGAACACGCCTCCAAAAAACAAGACAAAACAAAACAAACAAGGTGAACATCCTCCTAATGAGGGTGCAACAACACTTATTGAAAGGAAACACACCTAACATATTTACAAAATCTCACAACCATACTAAAAGCAAGTTTTGAGATGGATCCCATTGACTGGGATTGGCAGAAGCTCTCCATTCAGCTTAGAAAGTTGAAATGCATTGGCATTTTTGCAGTTGGTAATAATATAAGGGCCACTCCACATGGCATCAAATTTTGAATGTCTCCCAGCTTTAGCTCTGTCTTCATCCCATTCAACACCAAATCTATGTCACTAAATATTCTTCTAGTTGATCTTTTGTCAAAATTTCTTTTGACCTGATCTTGGTGAGCCTCAAAAGTCTTCATGGCAGCATCTCTCTTTTCTTCTAGTTCTATCAGTTCGTCAAAACTCACTATCACAGCATCACTTTCTAGCAACTCCAATTGTTGTGTCAGCTCAAGGGAAGGCAACTCTAGTGATAATGGAAAATTTGCTTCCCTTCCATAGACAAGCATGAAAGGTGAATTGCCTATGGCCCTTTTGGGGGTGATCCTGTCAACCTAGGGAGATATTTTCAACTTGGAATTCCAAGTCCTCTGATTGTCATCCACTATCCTTTTGATGATCTTGATCAGGTTTTTGTTTATGGATTTAACCAGGCCATTGCCCTGAGGGTAATAATTGGAAGATGCCTTCAAGTAAATTCCATAGTTAAGTGCCCATTCACTGATTTTTGTGCCTACAAAGGCCTTGGCATTGTTGGAAATAATGGTGAATGGAACACCAAGCATAGTAACAATACCCTTAAGGAAATATAAAATGGAGGCCTCTATGGCATCCTTGAAAGCAACTGCCTCTGTCCACCCTGTGAAATTATCAGTGCTTGTTAAAATCCACTTGTGGCCAACATTGGAAGGTGGATTAATCATTCTAATGAAGTCTAAACCCCACTGAGAAAATGGTTGATCAATTTGAATTGGATGAAGAGGAAGAGCTACCAACTTCTATTTACTTGAAAAGAAAGAACATTCCTTGCATCTTCTTACCCATCTATGGGCCTCTCTAAAATGGTTGGGCCAATAATAGCCTACCCTCATGATTTTAACAGTGGTTGTCCTTGGTGAAAAATGGCCACCAGCAGGGCCATTATGAAACTCTTCTAACACCCTTGAGGTTTGATTTTGTGCAATGCACCTAAGAAGAACTCCATTTATGTCATTCCTAAATAAGACACCATCAACAAGAACATAAGGGATGAACTAAAGCCTGAAATACCTCCTTTTGGCTTGATTCAGTCCATCTAGGCATTTACCTAACTATAGAAATATAGCCATGTCATGATACCAATCATTTAGAGCATGAAAATCAATTGGCTAGATCGGCTTAAGGGCATACACTGTGTCCTTTCCAGCCCCAATGTTTGTTTCCATTTTCTCACATAGTGCCTTTCCCCTTACCAGCTTTGTGATGTTGATATTGACGTCATACTCCATGAATTTTGTGATCCACCCAGCTCTCTTCTCGTTGACATCTCTGCTCAAAAGAAACTCTTTCACGCAAGGATGGTTCACCATTAGTTGTATCTTGTTGTTTGAAAGCATGTTCCTGAACTTTTTGAGTGCTTTCACCACAACAAACATCCATTTCTCAACAAAATTATAATTAAGCTCATATTCCTTGAGGGGCTAGCTAAAGAAAGCAATTGGCTACTCTAATTCTTCTTCATTTTGCTATGCCAAGACCGCTAATATGCCCTCCTTGCCTCCAAAAGCATAAAGGATAGAATCCTTTTCATAGTTAGGGTTTACTAGTGTAGGAGATTGTACAAGGGCCTATTTGACAGCTTCAAAACTATCCCTGCCATCTTTTGACCATGTGAAAGTAGCATTTTTCTTTAGCATGGAGGTGAGAGGTTTTGCTATTGAAGCAAAATTAGGTATGAACCTCCTCACAAAATTCATCTTGCCCAGGAATCTTTGCAGGCCTTTCTTATGACTAGGGAGGGGAAGAGACAGAATGGCATTAGTCATTTCTAGGTTGATAGCTATTCCTTCCTTTGAAACTACATGTCCCCAAAATTTGCCTTTTGGGGCAAAAACACACTTTTTTGGATTAAACGATGTCATATTCCTTGTATCTCACAAATACTTTTCTCAAATGACCCAAATGGTCAGCTACATGCTTAGAATATACAATCAAATCATCAAGATACACTAAAATAATATCATTGATCAGGCCTTTGAAGGCCAAATCCATCTCTCTTTGGAAGGTTGCCCCAACATTCATCAACCCAAATGGCATTTTCTAATAAGCCAAGGTACCCCATTTGGTGGTAAAGGTCATTTTATATCGATCAAATTCTTTTAAAAGAATCTGATTATGCCTTGAGTAGCCATCTAGGAGTGAAAACCTTTCAGCTCCTGCCACTGTTTGTAAGATCTGTTCCATTGAAGGAAGTGTATAGTGATCTTTAAGGGAGGCCTTGTTTAGGTCTCTAAAGTTCACACATAGTTTGATTTCCCCATTCCTTTTCCTAATTGGATCTAGGTTAGCCACCCAAGAGGAGCGTTTAATTAGATAGATAATTTTGGCTTCTATGAGCTTGGATAGCTCTTTCATCATTAATGGCTCAATTTGGGGATTGACTGGCCTTTATTTTTAGTGGATAGGTTTTGCATTAGGATCTAAATCAATGGAATGCTGAATTAAACTAGGGTCAAAACATTTCAGATCCATATAATCCTAAGCAATTAAATCATCAAATTCATTACAAAGCTCAACAAAACCTTGCCTTTTAGCTTGATCAGATACCTTGCCATGTTTTAGAAATCAACCCTTTGCACTTTCCACCTCTTCATAGTCTTCTTGTTTGACTTTCATGTTCATTTTCTCCCTTTTGGGTTGATCATCAGTACCAAATATGTTTTCTAAGGTGACCAATCCCCTAGGCAGTTTATTGGTCTTCAATTGGATCACCTGGTTACCATATTGCTCTTGCAATATTGACTGGTTGCTAGCAGTAAACTCTGCTTCATCTTGCAAGAAATTGATAATTTGCTGGTCATTCTCAAATACCTGCCAGTTGGATACATTATCAGGCACAACAAGCCTCACCATGATCCTTACATGTTGATCTAAATTTTGTTTGACATTCTTGGGAATGTCAAACTGGGCACCAACCATAGCTAGCCTGTCAGCGTCCTTATTTCTTCCTCTAGGCACTGCCTAGATATTGAAGGCATCAAGGTCTTCAATAAGATCTCAGAATCTATTTATATGACTTCATAAAGTCATTCCTTGAAGCAATTTGTGATTTGATTTGGTGAACAACTAGCTTATTGTCACCAAATGCTTGTAAAATTTGTATTCCTCTCTTTTGTGCCAGCTACATACCCTGAATTAAGGCCTCATACTCAGCCACATTGTTGGTGCAACTGAACTGAAATATGAAAGTAGAGAAATAATTTTATTTCTGGGGGGAAACTAGCACTACACCAGCACCTGCTTCATTTTTTCTTTTGGAGCCATCAAAATACATCTGCCATATCTCACTTGAATCTTCTTTTGACTTCACAAGATTAGGGATGAGGCATCTTCATCATGGATAAAGTATGTACCCACCCCTGTGTCTTCTATATGATTAGGAATATCAAACTAAAAATAATTTTCCCATTCATCAAGTAGTATATCATGGATTTCTTCCACAGGTGTGGTAGCCTCATGCATGTTGTTGTCGTCGTCATCTAAATCATGGAATGTGCAGTTCATGTTCAAAGGGGAAGGAGTATAAGGCCCTATGTGATCATTGGATATTGGTTCAACCTTAATGTTCACCTTCGTGCCATACCTAGTTCTGAATAACATGTGGGACCAATCAGAAGATAGGTACCTACCTATTTTAGTAGTAAAATCTCTAGATAAGCATATACCAAAATATGCAAGGAGATCAATGACTGAAATATCTTGCAAAATAGAATAGCCAAGACATGCATGTAGGGTGATCTTCAAATCCTTAACTATCCCAACTATATTAACATTAGTGTCATCTAATTGCAATACACCTTTTTTTATGGGTTCATATTTAATGCCCAACCTATCAGCTATTTCCTTAGGCATCACTGAGCTACCCGCCCCATAATCTATCATGCAATTATGCAATAATTTGTCACCAATGATTAGGGAAACATAGAAAGGAGGAGGCTTATTGATTTTACTTGTGCTTGCCTCCTCTCTTGGTTGGCATAGGTTTGTTGGGATGGCTACTTTTTCTTTTGCTGTCTCTTTGACAGGCTGACTATAGCTTGTTAGGGCATCCTGAAGTAAATCCCTTTGAGTTGGGATTAACAGGGCATCCCACATAGTGATGCTCAGGTTAGTCCTTTTCATCTGATCAACAATGCTAAAGGGGATTTGACTAACCTTCTGGGATACCTTTATAACCATAGTGTCAACTTTTGATTATTGACTAGCTTGGGACTATTGTTCTAGCACTAGAATTGACTTACCAACAACTTGATCTACTTGTTTTGAAGGAGTCTTGGCTATTGCATTTTCATTCGTAGCCATTGGGGATGCATGAGAGGTAGACAGACGACTAACTATAGGAATTAATGTGTCCTCAGTGGATCTTCTCTTAGCTCTTGTGTTGAATGCTATCAGACTTGTACCCTAATTAACATCACATAAATCATCCTATGTCCAATTCATCAAGGTAGAATTGTTTTGTATTTGTTCTTGTCCTCCCACCATCTCTTAGCTAGAACTAGGTTGCTACTCTGGAAGGATTGATTGATTTTGCACTGTCAAAGTCTAACTGAACTGTCCACTTTGGCATAAATTTTGATCATGGGGTTGATTGGATGGATAGCACGACCTGTTGTCTTGAGCCATGTTGTCCTGTATGGGCACAAGGGGTCCGAAGGTGCTTGTGGCATTAGATTGATAGCATTTAGGGGCCTAACATAGCTAGGTTGATTCTGTCTCTACGTATTACCTTGGTATGACTGCCTATTGGGTTGATACGTATGATTAAAGGGTTGATATGGCTTGTTGGGTTGGGTGTGTTGCCTCTCTATTGCTATTAATTTATTTGCAAAGCTTTGTAGTAGGGTCCTAACCTCATGCAATTCATTTGGGGGTGTAATCAGAGAGGTTGTGGGGGTGACCATTGTAGGGATTGGAGCCACACTTGGTTGGATGACTGGAGCCTCTGGAAATAGGGGCATTGGTGGTCTTGGAGCAATCTTTCCAGCCTGAATCAGATAATTTGTTGCCCTTATTGCTATGTCATATGCACCTAGTAACACAGTTCCTCCCATGGATTGAATCATGACAACAATATCACTATTTAATGACCTCAAATAATATATAAAGGCAATATTAGGAGAGGGCTAAACCAACAATAGAATCCTACCTCATGTTTTCTAAAATTTGTAGTTGAAGTCCTAGCATAGGGGGGCAAGAAATTCATTTTCCACAAATAATTAGGCTCTAAAGAAGCATTAATGGTGGCCAAGAAGGTCATTGAACAATCCCATCGTGTCTTGAACAATAGAAAGAGCTTTGAAGGAGAAATAGTTCAAACCCCGACCAATCAAGATTCCTCTGATCGATCTTCTACCAATTGGACCTTTGAAAGGTGAAGGAGGAAACCCCAATCTCCAAAGTCCAAAAGGAGCAATAGGGAAACCCTTTGGCTTTGAAGGTTGGGCCTTCACCGTGCATCGTACTTTTGAAAAGAAGAACTGCTCGATCCCCAGCTCTGAAATACTTAGGAGGAATTATGAAGCTTGTCGAGAATTGGGTCTCGAATCTTTCGCCTTTTGCCTTCCAATAGAAAAGAGGGAGAATAAAACTCCCACTTGCCGCCACCTGAATGACTTAGGCATTTTTAGAAACTCGGTGGACTTTGGCAATCAAGCCTTCCACCTACCGCTTGCCAAATGGAAAGAAAAAGAAGTGCAACCTTGGCCTTCGAGCTCCGCAACACTTAGAAACATTGAAATTGGTGGACCTCAGCCATTGGTCCTTCCTCCCTCCACCTTCAAAAAGAAGAAGGAAGAAGAGAGAACTTCCACCTACCGTTGCCCGTCAATGATAACTTTAAGGAAACCCCCCTAAAAAATCTATAAAATCCTGGTGAATCTTTCCTTTTTTTGAAAAAAGTATTAATTTTCTTGACAAATCTATGCACATCATTAGAATTTTTGTAAAATCCTAGAAAATCCTAATAAATAATTGGTAAAAAAAATTACAATGGTGAATCCTAGCGAATAATTACTAAAGAAATTAATTACAGTGGTGAATCTTTCCTTTAAAAATTTTCATAGCTTCTCAGTGCAATCCCCCTATATATATAGGGGGATTGCGCTGAGTGGCAAATCTTTCCTTTAAAATTTTTCATAGTTTCTCAGCGCAATCCCCCCTATATATATATATAACTTTTTTGTAATGTTGAAGCAGGGGCCCAGGGGCAGTAGCCACCGATGGGGTCAAGGGGGCAACACCCCTTTGTAGGGGTCGAGGGGGCAACACCCCTTCGCGGGGTCTGGAGACAACGACAGAGCCCCTCGCCACCAAGCACAAATCTACCATCTGAAAAGCATTGGAGCACACACGGATTCAATATTTTTAAAATATATCACTTTAAAATAAAGACTAAAATAAAAGTTAATTTGTTGTCATCGATTACCTTTTTAATCGAATGGTTGTTGTTCAATTCTGTGACACCATATGCATGTGCCTTTGAGAAGGCTTATTGAGGCCCGAAATTTGTTTTGAGCCACATGATTAAATCTAATTGTGTGGCCTAATACAAATTTCAGGCCTTAGAAATCCTTCTCAAAGGCACATGCATAAAGTGCCCCAGAATTAAACCACAACCATTTGATTAAAAAGGTAATAAATGGCAACAAATAGAATCTATTTTCAAAGCAAAAATGTCCCTAAAATTAAGTGGGAATTCATTAGTAATGGCAATATTGACCTGAAATTAATGGAAGGAATATAATATTAATGGCGAATATAATAAAGATTTGTAGTTACATTATAAACTACTGGGAAATCAGCTCCAATGGTGCATAATTTACCTAGCAAATCAACTTGATTTATTAGTTTAAAAAAAATACATTGCCGAATAAACCAAGACTAAATTAAATTTATGTAAAAATCAGGCGATTTAGTCTCCTGTAGAGCTCGTACTATTGACCAGTTTTGGAGGCCCCGATTTCAACTATTCACCAATTGGCGAAGATTCACCACTAAAAAATCCCTACCTCTCATAACACTTAGAAACATTATAGCTCATCAGGCTTTGCCAAGCGGACCTTCCATCTACTATTTGCTGAAAAGAAGGAGGAAGATAATCCTTCTAGCCTCCGGCACTCGAAACACTTAGGTGAATTTACAAGGGAACCAAGGCTGATTTCAGAGCCGATAAGAATGACATGACGAAGAGAACCCTGAACTCTGAAACCCTGAAAAGGCAGAAAACATAAGGAAAACACTTAGAATTTTGGACTTAGCCATTTTGAGGGGGTTTTCCTTGTACTTCAAAAGGGAAAACACTTAGAAATTTCATGGATCTTGGGCTATTTGGCCAGAAGGCAAACTACTTGTCCCTACAATGCTTTGTTCATTAATGACATCAACTATAGTTTGATTTACTCATTAGGTGCTTTCCCACCAAAAGCACCAGCATCTAAGCCAGAAGCATCTGCATGGGTAGAGTCAAAAGTATAAATTGACTAAGTATAACCAACAACACATTCAAATAGAAACCCATAAGCCATGTTTCGACACCCATTAGTAGTGGTAAAGGTGGGAGTGGTTTCAGTCCTAGGGGAAAGTCTATATGCATAGGCAAGGGTATGAGATGTAGATCTACCAGTCACAAACCCCAAGCTAGTAACTCACCTTCTAATAGTTGAATAGCTCATGCTATACCTTATAGTATAGTCTTGGCCCTTGCTTGGTTCCATATCCAAAACTACCAGCAGTGGAGGTGGAGTCAATGGACTGACTAGAAGTAGTAGTAAAGCCATACATTGATCCAGACCCAGTTTACATAGACCTAGTTACTAATTATCCAAGGACCAACAACACATCTTCTTGAGTCATAAGACGTGGTAGATTAAGCACATGTTATCCATTCATTGATGGAGCATAAGCAAAGGCAAAGGCAACTAGAGCATGAGCATAAGAGGTAGTGGCTAGATCATAGGAAAAGACTACGCCAACAACAACATCAAAGCTAGTTTGCCTTATTGAAGCTCACACTCCTATTGAGCTATTGATCTAGTTATATACCTTGAAACACCAACAATAGCACATATTGAAGCACCGCCACTAGTTTAAGTAGATTACCCACTACCACTTACAATAGATGTAGAGTCAAAAGTTGAAGTAAGTGACTAAGTTGTTGACTAAGCACCAATAGCAAAGATAGCAACATAGGCATAAGCATACATATAAGCAAGGGTATTAGAGCTAGTAGCAATCTATCAACAACCCCTATACCAGTTTCATATTCTCTAGCCAAAGATACAGATCCAAAGGTAGCACATAAAGATCCAACACCAGTAGTAGCATATCCAGTTCCAACACTGACAATAGCATAGTTTGTTGTATACCTTGTGTGTACATGTAGAAATGAACATACAAGAACAAACTAAACTAAATTAACCTACTCTACTCACAACTACAAGCAACCTTAAGTTAAGACTTAGAAAGATAACATAAAAAGATGAAAACACATAAAAATTCTCACCCAAACCTCCTGGTTGCACCAAGCTATGGTTGTTATGTCCAAGGATTGATTGTGATGAGAAAGTGGTATGTTAGTGCCCAACTTAGCGGCATAGCATTGCATTCAAACTTGTTATCAAAATGGCTTGTGGAGGGTTTTATTTATAGATTTTTAGAGAAATGGATGGAAGGCTAAGATTGCCTTAAGAGATCAAGGGCTTAGATTGCTTGAGAGGATGGGAGGCATGAGAAGCCTCCTAGTGTCACCATGTGAATGGTGGTCAAAGGGAGGTCCAAGATTCAAGGGGAATCAAGGGTGGAGATTTACCTTGGAGGAAGTGGATGGTGGGAGATGAAAAAAGTAGATTTTTGGAGGGTTGTGAAGATCTTGCCCATTCCTAAAGTACCAATCATGTACAAATCAAGGCCATAGCTTTGACCCATGTACACATTTGAGACTTGTGCAAGATTTTCCTTGATTAATAATGTTTTGGAATGTGCAAATGATTATGGAAGGTTAATGATGTGATTTTAACAACTAATTAAAAGTGGACAAAATAGGGAATTAAATTCATATTTAAACTTATTTAATTTTTGGGATGGGATAAGATGGACTTCGATAAATAAATATTTAAATTTATTTACCTAAGGTTGGGCTATGAAGAATGATTAATTATTTAAATATATAGTCCTAATTTATTTAATTAATATTCAAATTAATAGTATTTTTATTAATTAAATAATAATAAAATTATTTAATTAACTTTGGATGAAAACTGGATAATTAATCAGATGAGTGTGATTTATTCCATTAATTATAGAAGAAATTATTGAGTGATGTCCTGATTATGGTTGAAACAATGATGAGATGATTTCAGGTGTTTACATTTTGACCCTCTTTGAAATGGTGTTAAAATAACTTTGTTTCAAAGAAAAATAAAATATAGCATTTTTTGATGAGGAAGGGGTGACATGATGCCCCAACTGGTTGGAAGAAATGATTAGATATGATGGAGGGATGATGCCCCCTTGAGAGGTTAGTCAGAAAAAAAAAAGAACGTGGGTGAGCTCTCAAAAGAAGAAATAGACCAAAAATATGGTAGAGAAGGAAAAATGAGGAGTGGTGGAGGAAGAACAAGAGAAAAAGGCCCAAAAATGAAGTAATGGAGTGAAAATTTTGATCGGGGGGTGAGGAGAAGATGGATGTAAACATTCAACACCCATAGTGAGAGAGAGGCCAAGATTAATAGGAGGATTTGGAGGTGATACTGGGAGTGGCACTATTAGAGTGTGATGCAACTGTGGCAAAGTGAGAGTAGTTTAGAGTGGACTGGGACATCCTATAGGTGAGGCTAGATAGCCTCTAGGCCAAGTTGGATGGTGTGTCTATAGAGAGGGATGAGTTGTAGGGGAGAGGGATAGACTACAGGTGGAGAGACATAATGTGGTGGGGGAGAGAGATGGCCTATAGGTGTAGTTACAATGGGCCCAGGGCAACGTGCATAGGCTTAGGCAAGAGTGAAACTAGGCACAAACTGCATTGAGTGGAGCAAGTCTAGGCTAGATAGTGGTTAATGCATAGAGGGTGATGGTGGATGTGTTGTAGCCCAATAGGGAGGTGATGTATTATCACTCTTTGTGTGAGGTGGTAGTGCCTATGGATCAAAGAGTTTTTCTTATGTAGAGCACACACAAAGTAGGACAATGAGCCAAGTAGCTAGTAGGGCAACATCAGGGTCAGTGGTGATGCAATCTCAACCTCCTCTACCTCCTAGTGGGGGTGGAGCAGCTAGTGGGTTACATGTAGATAGTGCTAGCCAAGCCTATCTCCTCTTTTGATGTACATATATTTTGATCATGATGTATTATTTTAAGATGTACATTTATTAATGACACTATGCTCTCTAGAACTTGATGTAACCTATTTTTGATGATATATGAGATGAAAGTTTTTGATAATATAAGCAGAAAAAAAGGGTGCCAAGCCCATTACATATTAGCCCCACGGGCACACAAAAGAGTCAACAAAAAGAGACCATTACAGCAAAAAGAAACCATCGGCAATAAAAATACGTAGACACAACAGACTACCAGTAGATAGACAACACACTAAACATAAAAACATGGAAAAGCCCCTAGGGATAATTAAACAGATGTTCCAAGTCATCTGTGAGAAATAGGTACATCTCTTCATACTCTTTTAGTTTCTTGTCCTTCATATTGTGCCTGGTGAGCTCAATGTCCTGCACGATAGCCAGAGTCGTCATCGACCTATGCATCACTTTGGAAGTGAACCTAGCCAGAATCCTAAATTTCTTCTCCAGCTCCGTCATCCTACTGTTGAGGTCCATGGTCCCTTTTCCTTTTTTGGTTTTCTTGTTACCCTTATTACTCCTACCAGAGTCTTGTTTCATCTTCTCAGAATTCTCGGTCTCCGATCCCTAAATGTTCATTTTAGGGAAATTACGCAGGTCATCCTCCTTGATTTTCACAACCACAGTCTCCTCTTGATTATTAGTCTTGACCTCACCATTCGGGTTTTCCTCACAATCTTCTGACTTAGCAGAAATCACATGCTCCTTATGTGCATAGGTTGGTTTAGCAGCCAGTCTGGTCGACCTTCTAGCCGACGGCACCCAGGTCTTACCTTGAGGCATGACATACTCCACATCTTTCATGTTTTCACTACCATCCACACCACCTTTAGAGCCCTCGACATCAATCTCCAGGTTATGCACTTCCATGTTGGGCTCCCCACTAATCTCAAAAAACCTACCCCTATTATTCCCCTCCTTAAACTTCTTTTAGGGTGTGTTACCCTTCGAATCACCTGCCACAAGCTTTCTTTTGGTGGCTAGTTTAGGGTTGGCGGCCTTAGGGTTAACCTGGTCAACAATTTGACCTTCTAGGCTATTTATTGCAATGGATTTTTTCTTAGAAGATGAGGCCTTAGCAGTTTTGTGGGACTGGGTATACTTTTTAGGGATAACTTCAGTGATAATCACAGGATTGTACTGGACAGGGTTCGGCTTGAGCATCACAGGGGGCTATCGACGTGGGTACCAGTGATAGCCTTGGGGGGACATAGAGCTAGATGAAACTTATACAATTTGTAAATAAGCCCCTAGTGGAGCAAAATGAGGGGTTTGTCAATATCAGTGGAGTGTTGTTCAATGGTCACCTCCACCGAGGCTTCCAGGGAAGTAAGTAGGTAAAAAGGAAAACTTATGTACTGGCTATGCCTGAAATGATTCAACAACACAAAATGGTAATGAAAGAAGTGGCAAAATCTACCTTAGAGCATAAAGTACTTGATGAGCATATGTCAGACATTATCCCATGATGTAGGGAGCTTTTCTCTGTTGAAGCCTCCTTGCAGACTATGCAAAACTTCACCTTTTTTCAAGAACAAGGCCATTCCCTACAGGTTTGAGACCTTACTCATCTTTTTATGCTTCACCCCATCAATGGGCATACCAGTAGCCAACCCTATGACCTCTTTCGACACTTCAAAACCCACTCCGCCAACTTGAACATGTCTATCCGTCCATGACTACACAAATTGTTTGGATAAATTCTCATCATGCCCCTGGAGGCATTCTAGATACGACGCCACCCCACCCTCCTAGAAGATATGCCATAGGGTTTCATTCCTTTTGAATTCTTTGTAGGACTCAAGCTCTGTGCGGGTTCTATCACCCGCCATATTCAGCATGCAGCTACACTTCACAAAAGGTTTAAGAAAGTGAGAAAACTCTGGCGGCCTGATAAATTTTACAACTGCAGATATGAATCCTTAAATAGTACGAAGCACAAGTTTTGATGAACAACTTCTCACCTCGTTAGTTAGATTTGTCATAATTTCTTAAATTTGCATTGTGCAAATTAGAGTGCCAAGCCATATCATGATTAATTGCCTTGAGATGATCATAATTAAATCTACCATTGGTCACATGAATGGCCATGTGAATACCCCATCGAGGTGTCCACATCATAATGACAATGTGGTTACAAGTCATATAGTGGCAGTTTATAGTACTCTTCAAGTTGATCTGGCAATAGGCAGATCCGCCGCTGAACTTTCTAGACCCTTTAGCAATATTACTAAGAGTATTCCCCTTTTGGCGCCCAAGGCAAACCATAGGCAGGGGATCCCAAATGTTCTAATTTAAACTCATGATGACCTTAGGATGGAATTTTTCTCCTTACAAAGGAGGTTTTGGATCTGTATAGGTAGGTTTTCTGACTTTTTCCAACATCTCCAGCTGCTCAAATTCTGACCTAAGTTGGCCATACCATCGACCACCCTATTGCCTTCCCTATAGGTGTGCCCTATCTCCTTTTCAGTGAACCCAATTGATAAGCTTTTAATATCCTCCGTGATATCCTTAAGCTTCCATCCGTTGTCGATCCTACCAAGAGCAGCATCAACAATAATTTTCAAGTTCCCCTTGATTTGGATCTTATCCACCCCCAATGAGATGGCAAATTTGAGTCCCCATAAAAGGGCCAGACCCTTAGCCACATTGTTGGACTGGGTACCAATGCCCCTAGCATAAGCAGTGATTAGATTCCCTTGTTCATTTCTGATGACACCACCTACATTGGCTAGGTCAGTGGTCTTTTTTTCTGCTCCGTCAAAATTGAGTTTAACCCAATCCTTGGGAGGTGGTCTCCAGATAGTATTTTTTCTAGTAAGCTTCTTAGAGTTGTCAAAGGTGGTCATATCCACTATCAAACCCCAGTTCTTGGCGATCTACATTTCAATCTAAGAGGAGGGTTCCTTAGTGGCATTCAGAGTGCTAATGGATGTGTTTTCTGAGACCAACTTGCTAAAGGAGAAGAAGACATCATTGGCACTCTTAGCCGTTTCCCTGAAAATTCTTTATTCCTCTCTTTCCACACACTCCACCCTAGATATGGGGGGATTTACCTCTATTGTTCCCTAATCCTTGAGTGTGAGAAGGGATAGAACCATCCTTGAATGAAATCTTTGAGGTTTTCATTGAAAACCTAGACCATGCTGAGTTTATCCAAGGTCCTTCCCCAAACCTCTTTGGTGAAATCACAGTGGAAAATAAGGTGTTGTATAGATTCTTCCTCTTTCTGGCACAAAACATAACGGTTAACCAATTGGAAGCCCCTTTTGTTGAGGTTATCAGTAGTAAGGATTTTGTGGTGGGTGGTAAACCACCAGAAAAAATTAATCTTAGGAGTCAGGTTTTTGTTCCATTCTTCCATAAACTGTTGTCTTGCCGACTGTTGGTCAACATATTGTAGGTCGATTTAACCAAGAAGACCCCCTTCTTTTCCTGGGCCTAGAGCATCTCATCCTCCCTAGGGAATAAGGGAATTATGCACTTGCTTAGCTCCAACTGAAGAGACAAGCATTGTTGTTCTCTAGGATGGTTGTCATTCCAACAATCAATCAAGTTCTTCCAATGTCTTTGGCCTCGGGTTTGACCAGTGATGTAATTACTGACAAACCCCCTGTTAGAATCTAAAAAGATTATTAACCTAGAAAACTAGTGCAAAGAATAGATTTCTAAACTATGAATGCAAATGATACGAAATCAAAATAGCAACACAGAGTTAGTCTCCAAGAGAGTAATACAAATGCTAGAAACAAAATAGCATTAAGAGGATGCAAAAGCAAGAGATACAAAATACAAGCCAGGTAGCATGCTTATATAGACTAGGAAGAGGGAGGAGGTGGCAACACCGACAAATGAGGAGCAACCATCTATCGGACTAAAGATAGCAAAGTATTTTTCCAAGATAGCTAATGAATGCTCACATGTAGGAAGGTGACACCTCGCAACCACTCATCTAATAAGACATGCTTTATTAACCTAAGTGAGATTAATAGAAGTGTAGGAAAAACCTAGGAATATAGGGAAAAAATAAATAACCCACCAGGAAATAAAAACCTACACTAACACCCCCCATAAGCGAAGCTTAGGTGGATGTAGAAATGGGTCTTGACAAATCAAGCCCGATGAGGTACCCATGTACATAAAATTCCCCCCAAAAAAGAGAGAGAAGAGACCCCCCCAAAGTAGAGAGAGTCAGGACTCCGAGTGAGAGGAAGAAGCCCCCCCAGAAGATGAAGCATCCCGCACCCCTAGCAAAGCTCACAAATGAATGAACTTGCTCTCAGTGAAGGGTTTGGTGAAGATATCAGCAACCTGCTCAGAAGTCAGACAATAGCGAAGGTCGATGACATGCCCATGGATGAGCTCCTAGATGTAGTGCATGTGGACCTCAATGTTTTTGGTCCGCTGATGATGGACTAGATTCTGTGAGATCTGAAAGGCACTCTTGTTGTCACAAAATATGAGTGATGGCCATCTAATCTGGATACCAAACTCAGTGAGAAGATTATGAAGCCAAATGGCCTCAGTGGTAGCATTCATAGCCCCCCAATACTCGGCCTCAGTAGAAGATAGAGCAATAGCAGACTACTTCTTGCTCGACCAACAAACAGGACCCAAACCAAGTGAGAAGCTGTAACCTGAAGTAGACTTACGATCCTGAGAATCACCTGCCCAATCTGAATCTGTGTAGCCCACCAAGTCAAGCTCAATGCCCACTGCATAGTGAATCCAAAAACTGTGAGTACCCTGAATGTAGTGAAGGATCCGCTTGGCTGCTTTCCAGTGCAGCTCATGAGGCTCCTGCATGAATTGAGAGACCATGCCTACAGCATATGAAATGTCGGTTCTCGTATGCGTCAGATAAATGAGACTCCCAACAAGATGTTAGTACAAAGTGCCATCAACAAGTGGAGAAGAACACTGAGCCGCAAGTTTGACTCCAAAAAGGAAGGGAGTCGCAGAAGGCTTACAGTCAGCCATATGAAACCTCGAGAGCAAGTCTAGAGCATACTTAGACTGTGTGATGGTGATCCCAGAAGAAGACTGAAAGATCTCAATCCCGAGAAAGTAATGCAACAAGCCCAAGTCAGTCATCAAAAACCTATCATGAAGGATAGTTTTGATAGCCCCAATGGTGGATGAAGAACTCCTTGTGATCAGCAAGTCATCAACATATAGAACCAAAAATAGGAGTGAATCATCCTGCTGCAGAATGTAGACATTGGGATCAGAATGGCACCGAGTGAACCCAACTGATAGAAGGAAGGAGTCCATCTTGGCATACTAGGCCCGAGGAGCCTGTTTGAGGCCATAGAGAGACTTTTGAAGATGGCACACAAGTGAAGAATCCTGAAGGAACCCCTATGGCTGCTCCATGTAGATCTCCTCCTGAAGGTCACTGTGAAGAAAAGCACTCTTCACATCCATCTGGTGTACTTCCCAATGATTAGCTACAGCAATGGCAAGAACAAGTCGGATGAAATTCATTCGGGCAACTGGCGCAAAAGTCTCAAAGTAGTCAATCCCATGAATCTAGGAGAATCCTTTGGTGACCAAGCGAGCCTTATGCTTGTCAACTGACCCATCTGCTACAAATTTTGTCTGATAGATCCACTTACATCGAACAAGTTTTCTTCCCTTAGGAAGAGGGACAAGATCCCAAGTGTGGTTCCTCATCAAGGAACTATACTCCTCCTGCATAGTTGTATCCCACTCAGGAATACCAAAAGCCTCACGAAAAGACTTTGGATCTGAGGCAGTAGCAATGAAGACATGTGGAGCATCCTGGAACTGTGAACAAGTCCACCTGGTGTCTGATGGATCCCCAACCCAATCACCTGCAGACTACAAGGCCTGTCTAGCACAAAGTGGACTGAAAGATGGAGAATCTAGAGGAGAATCATCAACCTATGAATGATTACTAGGAGAGGCAGGAGGTGAGTCCTCTGAATCACTCTCTGCATCAGAAGTGGAGGTAGAAGACTGCTCAGGTGAATCTGAATCATCAAAAGATCTGTCATGTATCCCAAGTGACTCCAATGTCAAAGTAGGAGTTGGAGAAGTGATAGAAAGTGAGATCAAAGAGCCCTCCTCAAACTAAACACTCCTCTCAATGAACAACTCATGTGTAGTAGGGTGGAACAACCGATAACCCTTCACACCATCAAGATAACCTACAAATATGCAAGGTCTGCTCTGTGGATCCAAGGCCTTGCATTTCTCTGTAGGAATGTGGGCCCATGCAGGAGAACCAAAAACTTGAAAGTGCTTAACTGAAGGTTTCTGACCACTCCAAGTTTCAAAAGGAGTGACTCCCTTCAAGGCTCAGTGAGGAACACGGTTCTGGATATAACAAGCACAGTTAATGGCCTCTACCCCATACTGTGGTGCAAAAGATCTGGAGTGAATCATGCAGTTCGCCATTTCCTTCAAGGACCTACTCTTCCATTCTACAACACCGTTCTGCTGAGGATTGTATGGAACTAAATGCTGCAAATCAATCCCCTCTAAAGTTCAAAACCTCTCAAATCGATGGTTGACATACTCACCACCATTGTCAGTGTGCAAAAGTTTGATGGCTTTCCCGGATTGCTTCTCTACAAAAGTCTTGAAGTCCTGAAAGTGATCAAATACCTTAGACTTCTGTTTAAGAAAGTACACCCAAGTATATCAAGAAAAGTCATCAATGAATGTGAGGACATATCTAGCCCAACTGAAAGAAGGATGCTGAAATGGACCAACCAAATCACTGTGAACTAACTCCAGTATCTGTGAAGCTCTCCATGCCTTACCTTTGTCAAACTTTTCCTTAGGATGTTTACCAAGAAAGCAACCTTGGCAAACACCACCTGAAAACTAAACTGAAGGCAACCCTGTGACCATGCTCTATTGGTTGAGCTGCTGCAAGTAGCGGAAGTCAAGATGGCCAAACCACTCATGTCATAATCTACTCACATCATTAAAATGAGTGAGTCAAATAGTCAAAGGAGGATTGGGAACAAAGTGAGAAAATA
Organism: Cunninghamia lanceolata; assembly: GCA_027924645.1. NCBI lineage: Eukaryota > Viridiplantae > Streptophyta > Pinopsida > Cupressales > Cupressaceae > Cunninghamia > Cunninghamia lanceolata. Next base: position 12,734,206 of record BSBN01001183.1, read on the forward strand.
GATAGAGCCGTGACTGATGATCTTCTCTCCCAACTGCAACTGTAGAACCACTGTGCAACTCACAAATCTCCGCTGAATCAGGAGTGAACTCAACCCGCTTGCCTGAACTTGTGTGAGTGATCTAGTATACCGATAGGAGATTAGTTGATAATGAGGGTACACAGAGAACATCATGGAATGTGCCATCCCCCAGATCAACAGACCCTCTCCCACACACCTCAACAGGAGTGTCATCACCCATCAAAATAGAAGGCATAGTACACGGCTCCAAAGATGCAAGTTCTTCCTTAGATGAATCCATGTGGTGCGAAGCACCTGAATCAAGAACCCAGGTGGATGGTGAAGAAGCAACTACAACAAGGGCCTTGCCCTTTCCTTTTCCCTTGCTGTTTTCTTTTGCCTTATTAGACCCCTCATTAGAACTCTGTTTGATAGACTCAGGAACACTGATATTATTCTTCTCAAGAATGTCTGTTAAGTGATCAATTTGTTTCTTCAAACATTTATGTTCATCATGACCAAATCTTTTACAATAGGCACATTGGACCCTCTCTTTCTTATGCTTGTCGCCCTTGGAAGATTGGGTCTCATTAGTTGCTTTTGAAGCAACCGATATCTGATCCTTCTTCTCCTTGCTATTCTTTTGTTTCTTATCCTACTATTGTTGTTACTATTTTGTCCTTTTTATTCTTTTGTGCCTTGGTTGGCAGCCAAGGCATGTGACTTAGAGGACTTAAGAGTGCCCATCTGGATTAACTTGTCCTATTCCTGAGTGAGATTGATAGCAAAATCATCTAAATATGGCATGGTGAATTGAGTACCAAGTGCACCCTTAGTAGCATAGAAGGTAGAAACAAACACAGAATATTCTGAACTTAACTTAGAGAGAATACTAAGAATCAGTTCTTCATCTTTCTTTTCAATTCCACATTGTTTTAACTACAGCCTTAGTGATTTCAATTTAGTGAAGAAATCATGGATTGTGTTGAAATTGCCTAGACTTAAACTAATTAGTTCATTTTCCAACATATGACCCCTCATTGAATCTTGTGTGCCAAATAATGTTTCTAGCTTTGTCCAGATTTCGTTTGGTGTATTCAAAGACTCAATGTGAAAGAGCAAATCAGGATAAATAGACAAACACAGTTCCATATGTCTCATCACATTTGTTAAACCACTTAGGCTTATCTTCATCTTTAGCAGGTTCAGTTTCAAGTCCCATAGTTATCCTATTTAATCCAGCTTTCCTTAAGTGAATTGTCATGCATGATTTCCACTCAAAGTAATTGTATGGAGTTAGGATGGGCACATTTGTTGAATCCATGATGAAGAAATGCAGAGAAGAAATGCCGACAAGAAGAGAACCCAACCAAGACAACCCCCCTTTTCACTCAATCAAAGAACCCCCCCAAGAAAATATGATTTGGCACTTTATATTAGTGCATTTACAACTGCCACTAGCAAGAAATACTAAGTGGTCTTGATTTCAATGCATTACAAAACCCTCATGAAGAGCATATGTTGGAAATACAACTTTGGCACAATACCCAGAGAAATAGATAGCACCACTGCGATCTACTCAAAAAATCATGCACTTTCAAAAAAAGAATTGCCTCGACATGAGGTCGTATGTGAAAGTTATGATCCTCCGAAGTTCCCAAAACGAGAACTGTGCAGTGTCACGACTGAGAATCTGCAATTTCTAAAAAATCTCTGCATCAAACAACTACACTAGTGCATAGAGCATGAAAACATAGCCAAAATAAAAAAAAAAATTGTGGGAAACAGAGTCCGTATGAGCAAGAATGAAGCATTTGAAAACTGCCTTCAAAACTGCAACTGCTAACGGAGAGGGGTCCTGCTGTAGCTTTATGAGTGCATTGTTGCAAAATATATAGACTGCATGCAAAAACTAAAACATATCTAGATGGTTTTTATGTGCTGCGAACAAAACCTAGAAGGCATTTTTCTTGTTGATGTACAGAAGATGTTGATCCAGTGTAAACAAAACGCCTTTAGCTACAAAAAATGACCCCAACAACCAAAAAATGACATGCAAAGGCTGAATTAGCTACCTAAGACAAGAAATGGCATGCTGAAACCTGTAATATTGATTGAAAACACCAAATATGCAAGATGGTTGTCAGATTTGAGCTTTAAACCCCGGTTCTGCAACTATGTATGACGATCTCTGATTTCGGTGAAACGAAAGCCAAATTTGACTTTCTCAAGCCTCCTGGAAGCATTGGAATAGATGGAAATGCTATCAGTTAACCAGAAATGTTGCAATCACCTAGATCATCTGAAGATGCAAGAGAAGAGCATACTGGGTTTTTCAAAAAACTGTAATAAGATTTATTAGCCCCCCTGAATCTCTCAAATATGGAAACTAAAATCTACTCTTGCACATAGAATTACTCTGATACCATGTTAGAATCTGAAAAGATTATTAACCTAGAAAACTAGTGCAAAGAATAGATATCTAAAGTATGAATGCAAATGATACGAAATCAAAATAACAACACAGAGTTAGTCTCCAAGAGAGTAATATAAATGCTAGAAGCAAAATAGCATTAAGAGGATGCAAAAGCAAGAGATACAAAATACAAACCAGGTAGCATGCTTATATAGATTAGGAAGAGGGAGGAGGTGGCAACACTGACCAATGAGGAGCAACCATCTATCGGACTAAAGATAGCAAAGTATCTTCCCAAGATAGCTAATGGATGCTCACATGTAGGAAGGTGACACCTCACAACCACTCACCTAATAAGACATGCTTTATTAACCTAAGTGAGATTAATAGAAGTGTAGGAAAAACCTAGGAATATAAGGAAAAAATAAATAACCCACTAGGAAATAAAAACCTACACTAACACCTCCCAAAGTGAGTGACAACTCTAGCTTTAGTATTGATATTATCCTAGTTGGACAGTGGGGCCTCATGTAGCCAATTGTCTTCCCAGAACCTGATTTTGTCTCCCTTTCCTAGCTTCCACTTAATGCCTTGAGCTAGAGTTCTTCTAGTTTTGATCATTTTGTTCCAAATTACTGAGCCTTTAGGAAGGCTCTCCCTCTCAATTAACCTAGTCTTTTCATCATTATGGAGGTACTTGGCTCTCGTGATCTATACCCAGTCTTTCTCCTCCTTAAGAAAACTCCATCCAACCTTGGCCAGTAAAGCTTTATTCATCATCTAGGTCTTCCTAATACCAGATCCCCCTTGGTACTTGGGAAGACAGACTTTGTCCTATCCAATGAGCGATATCCTCTTCTTTTCCTCAACCCTAGTCCATAGAAAAGTTTTCTAAATCTTCTCAAACTTTTCCACAATGTATCTAGGCATTTTGAAGAGAGTAAGAAAGTAGGTGGGGATACCTTGCAGGGAAGCCTTTAGAAGTTGATGCTTACCAGTGTGGCTCAAGAGTTTACCTTTCCAGCCTTCCATCTTTTTTTGAATTCTTTCCAAGACAGAGTTCCAAAAAGTGGGGGTTACTTCCTTGACAATGAGTGGAAGACCAAGGTAAGTAGCCGATAGGTTGGCCTTATTACAATTTAGGATATTTTTAACCTTCTCTTGGAGCTCTAGATCGGCATTGAAGAAGAAGACATTGCTCTTTTCATAGTTTATGCACTGTCCAGAGGCATCAGCATAGGAGTTCAGCAGATCTTTCCATCTTCTAGCTTCCACCACCGAGGCAGCACCAAACAACATAGTATCATCAACAAACTATCAGATAGCCAAGGGCCCCACTATAGACGCATCTTTGATCCCCTTAAGATCATGTCTATCCAAGCGGGATAGAATGTTTCTACCTAGGACCTCAGCCATAATGATGAACAAATAGGACAAAAAAGGATCCCCCTACCTAATACCTCTACCCGCATTGAAGAATCCCTGGGGAGAGCTATTGACCAACACCAAGTACTTGACAATAGTGACACATTCCCATATCAAAGTTATCATTTTATCCTGAAACCCGAACTTCCTAAGAACCTTAAAAAGGAAATCCCAAGAAATTATGTCATAGGCCTTAGAAATATCTAGTTTAAGAGCCATGTTGGGGGTGTTACTTTTTTCCATCGAGTGGATTATCTCATGCGTGGAGATGGTCGCGTCCACAATCTATCTACCAGAGACAAAACCTTTTTGGCAATCTGAATTAAGGTTGTCCAGCAAAGGTTGGAGTATGAGGACCAGAGTCTTCGTGAAAATTCTTATATATAGTGTTGCAAAGGCTAATAGGGTGGAAATCAACCATAGTCTCAGAGATGTTCTTCTTGGGGATAAGAGCTATGAAAGTAGAGTTAATCTGCTTGAGGATCTTGGTTTTTCTGAAGAAGTCTCTAATAGCCGCAGTAACATCAAAACTAACTATGTCCCAAAAGTTTTGGAAAGAGGCCGGGGGGAACCCATCTAGGCTAGGGCTTTGAAAGCCCCCATAGAAAACACAACCGTCCTGACTTCCTCTATGGTAATTGGATTCAAAAGCCTGCAGTTGTCTTCAGTCATGAGAATTGAGGGAATGTTGTCCAACAACTCTTCCAACCTGACCTGATCAGTAGTGCTCTTGTGTTAAAAAAGAAAGTTCCTGAAATAGTTAGAGGCCAGTTGCCCCAGTTCAATCTCAAAGATAACCTCCTTGTTGTTTTCATCCAAAAGTTTAGAGATTATGTTCCCTTTCCTATGCTTCATGGTTGATTGATGGAAGAAAGTAGTGTTTCTATCTCCTTCAGTCAGCCATTGGACTCTAGACTTTTGCTTCCAGAATATTTCTTATTTTTTCATAATTTCCTTTAGATCCTTGAGAAGGGCCTCTTCCTTATTGAAGTTAGCCTCACTCTTGTCTCCCTTGGCTATATTGTCTTGAATTTTCAAAATACTATTAGAAATGTGTTTCTTCTGGTTTATGACATTTCCAAAGCAAAACTTGTTCCAACCTTTAACTTTTTGCTTGACATGAATAAGTTTTTGAGTGAGTTTAAACATAGGGGATCCAGGAATCGAGATACTCCACCAATTAATAATGCAATCCTTGAAATCAGGGTGGGAGACCCACATAATTTCATATCTGAATGGGAAAGGACCCTTGGGGACTCCTTCTCTCTAGGAGAATAAGAGGGCATTGTGGTCAGAGATGGTACGAGGTAGGGCAGTCAAAGTAGAATGTTGTACAATGTCCCAGTTGGATGAGACCAAAAGTCTGTCTAATTTAACCTGTATCAGCTAGTCTCCCCTTCTTCTGTTGGTCCAAGGGAAGAGTTGATTGTTGACCTCTATATCCATCAGCCACATCTGGTTGAGAAAGTCAACCAAATCCACCATGTTGTCCGAGTAGTCAGTGATACCCCCGGACTTTTTTGAAGGGAAAAGTGAGGAGTTAAAATCTCCAGCCAACATCCAATTAGTTCTTTTCTCAGCATTCAGTCTAGGAACTAGACGTTCCCATAGGTCCTTTATAGTACTTCTAGTGTTGGGAGCATATATATTTATACATTTCCAAACTTTCTTGTTAAGAGTGAATTTCACTTCAAGACTGCTTTTGCTATGTGAGCAGTAGCAACCAGAGATGATGTGCTTGTTCCACATAGTGACAAGGCCTCCCGAAGCCCCCATCGAGGGGCTGATAAGGTAGTCTACCGATGACTAGATGTTATTAGCTATACCTTTAAAGTTTTCTTTAGACATCTTAACTTCCTAGAGGAGGATAATATTAACCTTGTTTTCAAAGATGTAGTTCTTCACCATGAACTACTTTTGAGGACTACCAGGAGAGGACCTTCATTTGTGTGGTCATCTGGAGAGAGCCTCCAGAGTGCTTTGTCTCCCAATGGCTATTTCCTTGGTTTCTTCTCTATGTCTGGTTTCTCTCTGAGAGAGTCTGCCTGCCTTACCCCCAGTCCCCACATATGTAGACTTTTTGTGATGGCCTTTACCCTTCTTTTTGGGTGTCACCCATCCATCCTAGTTAGTCCACATGGAACTAGGACCAACACTAGGAGATAGCACTCTGGGTGGGGATAGCACTGTCTTCATCTCTGAATCTGCCAACTCAACAGACTATCCACCTTCAAGCACCTATTTCAACATTTTATGGTGTGGGTTTAGTATTTTCTTTGGGGGTTTGGTTCTTAATCTCCCCTTCTTCTGTCTCCTCTAAGCTATCAGGAGTATCCCTACCTTTCTGTTGGTCCGACAGTGGATTTTCAGCTCCAGGTGAGACCTTATCCGGTTGTCTTTCTGGGTGCTTTGAAATTGATGGGACTCTATAATGTTCAACAAGTCCTCCTTAAACAGGTAATCATCCACCACATTATCCTCCTCGGGAACTTCTTTAGCTTTTTGATTCGTAAAGAGTTTGCATTCATTGATCAAGTGGCCTTTCTTGGAGCAGTTTTGACAGAATGTGGTGGCATTCTCATACACTAGATGTTGCTCCCAGCTACCATACTTGGACTTTATATTAATAGTATTAGGTAGAGTTTTGTTGATGTCTACACTAACACAAAAGCGAGCAAAAACTAACCTCATTTTGTGCTTAGTGGTGTTATCCAGTGCAATGAATCTTCCAAAAGAATTTCTAATCCAGGTGAAGATCTCCTCATCCCAAAATTCCAGAAGGAGCGTAGGTAACCTGACCCAAACTGGGGCCAATCTGCTTAGCTCCATGGCCGCGTCGAACCTAGGTTTCTAGTGCCCCAGACAAAGGTTATGTTTGCCATAGAGCCAGGGTCCTCCTACCAAGATCACCACAAGGTCTTCTTTGGCCGTAAACTTAAATAGGAAGAGGCCACCCGCCATAGCACTGGTAACAACACTTCCCTTTAGATGCCATCTTGAGGCCACCCATCTCCTCACCATGTCAATGTTAGGTCTTAGGGTTTGGAACTTACCCAGTAGAGATAGTTCCATGGATGAGATTATTTTATCCATCATTAGGTTTGGGATTAGGAGATCCATTCCTCTATCTATCTTTGACAGCACAGGGGCAACAAAGTCTTCTTCAACCTTGATTTCTTCTCCGAGCAGGGCCTTTTTCCAAGCCTTGGGATTCAGAATCGAGGCTAGAGATTCATTCTCTGAAGTACTACTTGAGGTAGTACTTGCAGTGATAGGTTCCACAAGAGGGTCTGACGGGGGGCAAAGGGCCCCCAGGGCTGATGACCACCATGACCTAAGCAGGCTCAAACGAAGTTCGAGTGGGAATGTTGCAGAGCGGGAAAGTTTTTTAGAAAGCAATAGATGAGATGAAAGTTATACCATGATTTGTGTGTCAATTTTTACGATATATGTTATGATGTGATTTGATTATGCACATGTGATGAATGTTTATGATGTTTTGTGATGTTGTTTACTTATGGATGCATATGTTATGATGATTCTATATGATGCATATATGTATGGATACTCATGTGATTATGGATGCATTTATTTATATGATTTTAATATGATGAGATAATGTAGGTTGATATTTATTTATTGATATATGCATAGGGTTGAAATGTTGTTTTGATGGCATATGTTATAGATTAAACGAATTAGATATATGCATGATTATATGGACATGATTGATGTATGATGTGAATATGATAGTGATGATTAGATGATAGTGATGATGCACATGATGGATATATTCTTATATGTGATGGATGCAAATGGATATTGGAATGAATATTTGTTAGAAATGAAGGAAACAACTACCCAAATGGAAATTTGATTACAATATGTTTATGATCTTAAACAGTGTAATATGAACAAAGATTGCAAATGGAAATGAAATTACAACACAAGAATAAACACCATAGAAGAATAAACCATTTCAACACCAAATATAATGTGGAGAAAACCCTTTCAGGTAAAAAACTCCACCAAGAAAAGAGGCTCAAGTTGTATTATCTTCAAAATGTAGACATAATACATGCACTTCACTCTCTCTTTCTATCCTCAATTCGACAAAACCTGTGTACAAGAAAACTATATTTTACAACACATACAAGGCACTGATAAAGAAATGGCATCTACCAAAAGGTGGCATCCACTTTTCTATCCCTGGAAACATATCAAATGACACACAACAACCTCTTCCACTTTTCACAAGTCAACTATGTAATCTTTGGCGCCCATAGACAAGAATAGGCACTTACAAGGTAATAAATGTTGTCATAACCATCATAGATTCTATCATAACAACCCCTAAATAGTATCTCTCCAATATGGGTGCCTAGTGCTAAATATAGCAACTTATAAGCAATAAGTATCCATCATAAGTTGTCATATTGTCATAGAATCTTATGACAACTTACAGTTGCCATAGATTCTCTTACAACCACTTACAAACTTTATGGAAGGTGTTATAACTACCAAAATTAGTAGATTCCTCCAAGGTGGTGCCTACCCTCAATAACTCTTGATTTTTACAGTTACCATTAGTAAATGTTATTCCATAACTACCGTTGGTAACTCTGAAACTTACTGTTGCAGTAACTTTGTAATTACTGTCCTCAGTAAATAATTTTTACCACTGTCGGTGAAACTTGTGCATCCCTTATGGGTGATTTACAAACAATATTAGGAGTAATAATTACAAGGATTTACAAGGTTAATGGAACCTTAATCCTAATATTCTCCCACTTGACATGATACATTGTAAATACTCATAGGAAAACATAAAACAAATAAGTACAAGAAACAAGGCTCATGGCCTCCCTACACCAACTTCTATGTACTCACAAGTTTGGTCAAAGCACCTACAACATTCTCATGAGTGTCTACCTTCTTCAACTCAATCTATCCTCTTGCAACCATTTCTCAAACAAAGTGATACTATACATTAACATGCTTAGTCCAAGAATGATACATAAGATTCTTGGCCAAACAAATAGCACTCTGGCTATCACAACCAATCTGAAAGACCCTACAATCAAAACCAATACCTATACACAATCTCCTCAACCAAACTGCATCCTTAGAGACATGGGTAGAAACCATATACTCTGCTTCGATGGTGGACAAAGAAACTATGGGCTGCCTTTTGCTCATCCAACTCATTGCTCGTCCAAACAAAGTAAACACATAGCCACTAGTGGACCTCTAACTATCCAAGTCACTTGCCCAATCTACATCAACAAAACCATGTATGTCTAATGTATTTTCTACACTGTTAGTACCAAAATAAACCAAACAATAATCAGAAGTACCAACTAAATATCTAAATACCCTCTTCACATAATTCCAATGCTATCTACCAAGGTTAGACATAAACCTGTTCAAAACTCCCACTGCTTAGGAAATATATAGCCTAGTACAAACCATTGCATACATCAAACTCCCTACAACACTAGCATATGACACATTAGTCATATCCTCAAAATCATCCTCATTCTTTAGACACATGTCTAATGAAATCTTAGTACCAATGGGCAAAGGAATTCTAACTAGGTTACAATCCTGCATGCTAAATCTTTGCAAAATGGTATTCAAATACTTACTCTGAGATAACCAAAGCTTTCTGTTACCTCTATCCCTTCTGATCTCCATACCCAGAATATACCTGGATGTTGCAAGATCCTTCATATCAAATGTACTTGAAAGTTGGGCTTTCAATCACTGATCATACCCTTAGTATTGCTGAAAAATAACATGTCATCAACATATAATGCAATGATCAGTATAGAATCATCAATACAATGAATGTACATGCAATGATCCTCCTCACTTCTAACAAAACCCAATTTTAAAACAAATGAATCAAACTTCTGGTACCACATTATGGGGGATTGTTTTAGACCATAAAGAGACCTCTTCAATCTGAAAACCCAATGTTCTTTTCCTTTTACCACAAACCCTGTAGGTTGTTGCATGTAAATTTATTCCTCAAGATCTCCATGCAAGAACGTAGTCTTAACATCCATTTGTTCAACCTCAAAATCAAAAGCTACAACAATGGATAAGAGAAATATAATAGAAGATAATTTAGCAATAGGAGAGGATATTTCAATGAAATAAACTCCCTCTCTCTGGGAGTAGCCCTTGGCTACCAGTCTAGCCTTGTACTTCTTCAATGAACCGTCTACTCCAAACTTCTTCTTGAAGACCCACTTGTAACCTATGGAATTTCTTCCTTTGGGCAAACAAACAAGATCCCAAGTGTTGCAAGAGTCTAAATCCATCATCTCCTCCTACATGGCTAACTGCCAAGACTCACTATCATCTACATGAATAGCTTCCCTGTAGCATCTAGGCTCATTGTTAGTACTCAATAAAGAAAATACACAACAAAAATATGGTGGGCTATACCTGTCAACTGGGTTCCATTGTCTTGTGGATCTCCTCAAGGGTGGAGTAAGAGACTCTTTTGGTTCTTCTAGATGTTCAACTTCTTCTGTAACAATAGTGTCTTCCTCATCAGAACTACTTCCAATTGAATATTCTTCTTCTTCTTCACCCTCCAATCCATCATTATGTTCTTCTGGTTGTGCATCTTCCTATTGTAAATCAAAATGCACTACCTTTGACCTTTCTATCTCTTTTGGTTGTTCAAGTTTAGAAATAGCTCTAAGTTCCCTGAAAATAACATCTCTAGAGAAAACAATTTTCCTAGTTAAAGGATCCCAAAGCTTATAACCTTTAACATTCTCACCATATTCAATGAAGATGAATTTATGTGCTTTTAGATCCAACTTAGATCATTTTTCCTTAGGCACATGAACAAAAGCCTCACAAACAAAAACTCTTAAATGTGAAAAATAAGGTTTCTTACTTGTCCACACTTCATAAGGTGTTAAATCAAGAGCCTTACGAGGAGTTTTGTTAATCAAGTAACAAGCAGTATACACAGCCTCTACCCAAAAGCATTTCTCTAACCGTGAATCACTCAACATACTTCTGGATCTTTCCATGATTGTTCAGTTCATCCTTTCTACAACACCATTCTGTTCTGGTGTATATAGAGTTGTCTTTTGTCTAATTATACCTGCATGCTCACAAAACTCAACAAATTCCATAGAGAAATATTCCCCTCCATTATTGGATCTTAATATTTGTATCTTTAATCCTGATTGGTTTTCAACTAAGACTTTAAAATCCTTAAACTTAGTGAAAATTTCATATTTGTGTTTCAAAAAATAAATCCATGTAAATCTGGATACATCATTAATGAAGATGACAAAATACCAAGACTTTCCTATAGAGTCATTATTCACAAGTCCAAATACATCTAGATGAATAACCTCTAACTTCTCTTTTGCTCTATTACTTCCTAAATAAGATGATGTTCTGTTTTGTTTACTAAACACACAATGCTCACAGAAATCAAAGTGCTCATCAGAATAATAGAAACCATCCAACAATTCTTTATTCTTTATTGTTTTTAAAACATTATTACTTGTGTGAGCTAATCTATGGTGCCACAACATACAAGTGTTTTCAGAAGCCTCAAAAATATAAGAGGAATTACAAACTATAGTGGCATCTAGCATAGAAAGGTTGCCAATCTTTTCCCCTTTGCTACCACCAAGTTTCCTCTCACCAATCTGCAACTATGCTTATCAAATGTTACATGCATTCCCAAATCATTCAACTTCAAAACTAAAATCAAATTTCTAGCCAATCCAAGAACATGCAAAACACCAGAGAGGGTTTTAATTCTGCGATCATTGAAACACAACCTTAACTTTCATTTCCTAACTATTGGATATGCGGTGTTGTCCCCAAGGTACACTTTACCTCCATCATACTCATCGTATGTTGAAAACCATTCTTTATACGAGGTCATATGATATGAGCATCCTTAGTCAACCAACCAATGATCATTGGTAACAACATTACATGTAGAAAGTAAAACATCTTCACCTGCATTTGAGGACTTATCAGTAGTGGAATCCCACTATTTCTTCTTATTTTTGCATTCCTTCTTCACATGCCCTCTTTTATCGTAGTTCCAACACTTAACTTTGTTCTTCTTCCCAAGAGACTTAGACTAACCCTTAGATTTGTCTTGTTAGGTCACAAAAACGTAGGTCCTAAACCCTAAGAGGTTGCCAAGCTCTCTTGACGCTTTTGGGTAACTGACACAAGGTAGATATGGCTAAACCCCCTTCACTTCAGGCTCTGCCAGACCTAGGTGGGTATACCTTGACTATTGGTGCAGACTTATATGACCTTCATAATGGCAAATGAGTGTGAAGTAGCTATAAGGTTGTGAGTTGTTCCTAATGTTGATATTTGCAGTTTGAGAATGTGAATAAGGTTTAAATAAGGGTTTGAAGTGAGTATGACTAGTACTTTATCTATTAAGCAAAGGGGTCAAAAGTTAATGGTGTATGGATTCCTATAATTGGCTTAATTCAAATTGTTGGGCACTTGTGTAAGTCTACACCTTGTGTAGATGTGCAAGGATGTTGAGTTGCAAGATTCTTCTTATTAATCCCAATGATATTTTCCTAAATCATTGTGACCACATGAAAGGATTTTAATTCAAATGGAAAGGAAACCCACTAAGATGACCAGTCTAAAGGATTTTAACCCTAGACAGAGACCAATAAACATAGGCAGCTTTAACAAGAATTAAATCAACTTTCCACCGAAACCAATCGAATCAATCACACAGAAACACAAATGTGTTTTGACAAATTAAATATACTCTTGATATATTAATTTGAACAAATTTAAGAAACCATTCTGGAGACAATCACATAGCTCATAAACATGAAATTCTACATAGCCATTGAACACCAAGAATATGATCCACCAAATAACTTCCACTCCTTTGCATTAATTTATAAGCTCATAGCACATCCAGATATAAAAAGATATAATAGTTCAGGCTTGAATTGCATATATAAACAAAAAGTCTTATATTCGATTCGATATTACTTTATTTGATAGTTGATTCCTCTGATTTTTTCTCCTCTCTATTTTTTTGATTTGCATCTCCCATATATACTGCATATTTTTATGGTTGTGACCCTTCATTCGACATTCTTCTTAGGTGCATCTCTTTGTTTAATTAATTAATTATCTTCAATTTGATTAATTTACCTCTCTGAGACTCGCATTTTTCTGCAAATTAATTTAATAATGACCTTTGTCAGAGTTCTTTAGGCTCATATTTACTCCTTGGTGAAATGTTTCATCGATAACTGCACTCTTTAGGTAAAACAATTACCTACCGAGGTAATTCTTCTGGAGAAAGTATTTCATCTTCAAGTGGAAATATTTGATCATGATTTTTAAATCTTCACTTGATAGATTGATTATGTCCCTTTGAGAAAAATAATTATTCTTCAAGTAACCCCTTTGTATTTTCATTATGTTATAATCATTTTTCACTTAATTTATATTTGCACCGTGTATGTGAAATTTTACCCTTGTAGTTTGATGATGTTTATGCTTTATTCATTACTCAATTGGGTTGTTGAAGAGACACTAAATATACTTACTCCGATATCCTGTAGTCTCTAAAATTTATTGGGCCCACTTTATAATTAAATCAAATGAACCTTTATTTCATTCTGCCAGTATTATTTATTCTTCTCGATGATTTATCCAAACAAATGCTTTAATCCCTTTTTGGGATGTCGGGGGAATGAGAAATTAGTTTCTCCAATATTTTGAAGCCTTCTCCATATTAGGGTTTCTCCACAATGTTTGCATTTTTCTCTAATTGCGGTCTTGTTTCAAAGCTCGTCTCGCCACAGGATGCGAAGATTCTGGCGAAGGTTGTGGAATCTTGACTATATATCGGTTGATTGCATTTGCTTTTATAGTTTATCAAGCCGCTTTACAATTCCATTTTCACATATCCTGTGATTATTGCTATTCGTGAGACCACATTTGGTCGAGGCATTTCTTTAAAAAACCTTAAAACCTCATCAAAACCATCATTTTGTGCACATCCATGTTCTAATGCTCTAAATTTGGCATAAGCTCGGAGTATGCCGGCAAAGGTGAAATTTCACTTTTATATGACGTGAGAAAAGTCTGATGATGTTCTAGGATTAGGAATGTGCAAACCTAAACGAAGTGTTTAACATTTTATTTTTCAAGTTATGGCTGACGGCATCATTTGGATGAGAGAAGCTCTTCGAGGCAACCTTGAGCTCCATAAACACATCAGGTATTTCTCCAACTTCTCCAAGAACTTGCCCAATAAGACTGTCAGCATGTGTGAATGTGGGATCTATTGTCGTCCCCACACCAATAAGGCCTCCTGGAACAACGAACTGCAACTCATTTTGCTCAGTATAAAGTGAAATTATTCTCAAAAAGATAGGTGTACACTTGATATTGTCACTCTCATCTTTGACTACAATGCTAGGACGGACTTCAATTTTTTGATTCACCTTCAAAAAACCCCTCAATATACTTCCACCAACAACATTACCTTTTATTTCATCAACTTCAACACCAAGTTTATTCACATTAAATGATCTAATTACAATCATGTCGGGTGGGGCAAGAAAATTTTGCTCAGGAATAGGAATCTTGTTTGTTATGTATTCACATACAACGTTGATATTGTACTTTAGTCGTGTAGATATTGGTACCACTGGAGCTCCATCAACAATGGTACCCTGAATAAATCTATGAATTGCCTCATGCTGGTTGTTGGCTACACTCTCCTGGATCAAGTCAAAATTGTGTGACACAAGTCGAGTCCTTATGTGGGCTTGACTAAAAAAAATTTCATTTTGAAACAAGTTTTCTATCCCAGATTGTCTTGACATTGTTTCAACATGCTGCTAAGATGAAAAAAATAAAATGGGTAACAGTCAAAGTCCATTTTCAGGCATTTTGTATTGTGAGCAAAATAGGCCAAGTAGTGTCCAGAATTGCCTCGAAAAAATAATCAAATCATCTCCTGGAGTCGTGAAAATGCACAGGTATGTAGACTTTTGACCCAAGAATTCAGTGCAATAGATGACTTGGAAAGATCTATTCTGAAGTGTAAGATATTCATTGTCAAAGTAGCCCTTTCAACCTTTTCTGAAACTACAATTGTGAAAACCTAATTAGAGCTCACTAACTTGCTATTTTGAAAAAATATCAAATCTGATTCTGGGAAGCTGCAACCTGGGGATTAGCGCATCTAGGTATAATGAGTATGTGTGCAATAGGGTTTCTCATCAATCATCTTCCTTCGTAAAATATCAAGCGTCAAAGTTGACCTTTCTGAAGCTGTTTAGAATGCAGTCACAAAACTATGTAAAACCCATATGGATTTGATTTTGAAAAAAATACCTAATGGGGTGCTGGGAACCTGGAATTAACATGAAAGTAGTTTATCATAATGCAAATTAGGAACATCAATCGGTTTGTCATGAACATCATCTAGCTACTAGATATTAGCCTCCAAAGTTGGCCTCCCGGGTAGATTTCACACTGTGTAGGTAGCAAACTTTACCAGAACCCCTCAACTTTATGCTTCAAAACTCAGTCAAGTCTGATCATAGGAAGCTAAAATCAGATATGCTCACTCACATATGATAGATAAACATGCTTGCAAAGTGATTTTGCATGAAACTGAAGAGGCTTCAAGTTGTGATTTTTCAAAGTAGGTCATTCGAGCATATTTTACAGTTGTATTTATGAGTGTTGTTATCAATTTTTTTACTATGGGAACCTAAAATTTTTGCAAAATTTGGTATGAAATTTTAGGTCCCAACATGTCCTTTGATACTTTCTCTTCTTTTGGCCCTTTTTCCTTCAACCTTCCCCTCACATTAAGAGCCCTAGTGTTACCCTCAGAAGTCTTCTTCCTTAGCTCCTGTGCCAACAAAGTTGTAACAAGGTGATCCAGCTTCTAATCTTCAAGGTTAGCAGTAATAACAAGGATAACGTTTTCTCAAGATTTAGGTAAAGAACAAAGTATAATTATATATTTATCTTCCTCTTCAACTATAGCATCTATGGAATCAAGTTGACTCAAAAGTAAATTAAAATTATTCAAATGCTCTGCAATGGAATCACCCTCTTTCGTTTTAACTAAAAATAATTTTTCACTTTAAATGAATCTTGTTTACCATGCTCTTGGCTTGATAGATCTCACCCAATCTCTTCCAGATTTTGAAGGCAGTCTTTTCCTTTGAGACATTCAACAAGATGAAATCTGCAAGACATAGTCGGATGGTTCCTTGTGCCTTCTTATCCAACCTTTCCCATTCATCTGCACTCACATCATCGAGCTTCTTCTCTTTCATAATAGCCAATCAATGGTTTCTTTCTTCAAGCAAATCCTCCATCTTTAGCTTCCACAATTCATACCCTATAACGTTGAACTTCTCAATGTCCAAATGAGAGGTTGAAGCAACTAATAGAGCCATGAATACTACAGAAGATCTGCAAAAAAACAACTAAATCTCCCACTGTAGCTAAACAACCTTCACACTACCACCCAATAACACAGTTGGCCAGGCTCTAATACTAAATGTTAGAAATGAAGGCAAAAACTACCCAAATGGAAATCTGATTACAATATGTTTATGATCTTAAAACAAAGATTACAAACAGAAATGAAATTACAACATAGGAATAAACACCATAGAAGAATAAACCATTTCAACGCCAGATATAATGTGGAGAAAACCCTTTCAGGTAAAAAACTCCACCAAGAAAAGAGGATCAAGTTGTATTATCTTCAAAATGGAGACATTATACATGCACTTCACTCTCTCTTGCTCTCCTCAATCTGGCAGAACCTGTGTACAAGAAAACTATATTTTACAACACATACAAGGCACTGTATTTATAGAGAAATGGCATCTTCCAAAAGGTGGCACCCACTTTTGCTATTCTTGGAAACACATTAAATGACACACAACAACCTCTGCCACTTGTCACAAGTCAACTATGCAATCTAGTGCGCCCATGGACAAGAATAAACACTTACAGGGTAATAAAAGCTGTCATAACCATCATAGATTTTTTAATAACAACTCTTGAATAGTATCTTTCCAATATGGGTGCCTAGTGCTAAATATAGCAACTTATAAGCAATAAGTATCCATCATAAGCTGTCATATTGTCATAGAATCTTATGACAACTTACAGTTGTCATAGATTGTCTTACAACCACTTACCAACTTTATGACAGGTGTCATAACTACCAAAATTAGTAGATTCCTCCAAGGTGGCGCCTACCCTCAATAACTCTTGATTTTCACAGTTACCGTCAGTAAATGTTATTCCATAACTACCGCTAGTAACTTTAGAACTTACCGCTACAGTAACTCCGTAATTACCGTTCCTGATAAATAATTTTTACCACTGCCGGTGAAACTTGTACATCCCTTATGGGTGATTTACAAATAATATTAGGAATAATAATTACAAGGATTTACAAGGTTAATGGTACCTTAATCCTTACAATATTTTTGTTTTTAGTATAATTGTGTTATAAGAAAGTGATAGATGATAGATTAAATAATGAATGGATGGGTGTTAACCATATAGCTGACTAATCAAATAATTAACCAACTGAATAATTTGCACATTTCAATCCATGATCAATCAAGATAAAAATGGACAAAATTTCATAATGGATAATGGATAATGAATAGGCAAATGATTGGTTTGTTCTTAAAATGCAAGTATTATGTTGAAATGTAGTGAGCACTTATTTAAATGATATAGCATGAGATATTATGCACCAGGGTATAAAGACCAAGGTGACAATGTATCTCATGCGTAGGAATGACTTGCAAACAATACACAGGATGCCTCGACACAACACAAGGCATTTGACAACCTTGGCAGGTACTAATATGAGACACCCAGGCAAACACAACATGTAAAGACCATGCACCAGTATACACCATTCAAGACACACCTTGATATAAAGGATCATGGAAACCTTGAGGATGTATAGTGCATGACAAATATAAAGATCAACAAAGACAAAAAAGCAACAATCAACTAACATACAACAATGTTACCTTTTCCCAAAGTGTTGGTGATAATGATGAGGAGATTGATGATGCTTGATTTGGGGAATGATATATCTTGTGAAGGTAAAGGGTGAATTAGTGGTGATCTTCATAATGATAAATGGTTTGATGAATGGATATTATAAAGGTTACACATGGTTCTTTGTTTTAGTTTGATATTTCACGTGTCAGGCCTGTGGATATAAGACCATAAGGATTGAAAGTGCATGAAGCTTAGAATTGGGAAGAAGACTCATCCATGATGCTAAGTAAGCTGCAACAAGGCCAATATCATAAGCCTTTTCTAAGGAAAGGCATAATGCATTGCCCCCAGCATAGGTGTTTAGCAGATTTCTAGATTAGGGATGAGGCATTCTCTTAGCTAAGGTCATACCCATGGATAAGAGAAGCATATTGAAAACACTTATGAGGAGTGGTAGGTGTGGAGTGATAGATGGACATATTAGGTGTAGGAAATGTAGGCGGTGGTATAGTAGGGGACCTAAATGACACATAGTCTAGCTACACATGTGATGCATGTGATTGGGTTTTCACCATGGGATTTTTTCAAGGCACCACAAGAAGTGGTTTTCACCATAGGATGGATTATTTCACTTTACTTTTTTTGATTTTTTGTATTTTTTTGACATTTTTTTAGATTTTTCTAATTGGGATATTTCATGGACTAAGCATGGAATCATTTAAAATAGATGACATTGAGAGATTCCTCAAGCTCTTGACAATTGTTATGTCGTAAGTTGTGCTCTTGCTTGGATTAGCACAATTTCACTATGTTTAGCTCCTATCCTTTGGTATCCCTTAACCCTTTTCATCTTTGGACCTATTTAAACCTTGATCGACACTTATCCTTTCAAGAAAATGTTGTATTCTGGAGTAATTATCGATAAAACCCAAAAAGAGACTGTGGATTCCAGATGTATGGGCCACCCTTAAGCTTGTTCCAAAGTTTAATTTGGGGGCTGAACCTGGGCAGTACCACCCTGGTCCTTCCTCGAACCTTAGGGGTTGCAGATTGAACTTTCGTGTCAGCTTTTACATTGGTTTTCGTGTTTCTAAATTCAAATTTATTCTCCCACTTGATGTCAACCTTTTATTTTGATTTATTTTGTTTCTAAGGTTGGATATTTAAGGAGATCTCAAAATCATTTTATCAGATACAATTGTTATGTAAGATTATTATGCCAAAATTCTGCTATAACTGATATTGAAGGTCTACAAAGTGTTAAAGCTCATTGAAGATTTGGATCTTTGCTATATTGGAAAGATGTTGTGAAGATTAGGAATCAAGATCTTGAGTATATCTTGCTCTTTGTAGGGTTTGTGAATCCTTTTGCATGATCGAGAGAAGGGTTGAAGTCTCCAACTTGAGTTTTGGAATACTATCCTCCATGGATATAGTTGCGTTGCCTTCTTGTTCTACAAGTCTTCATTGATATCATCTCCTTAAGGTGAAGTTGTTTGTTTCCTTTAGAAAAACATTGTGTACCATTTCCTTTATGCTTGAGTCATTTAGGATCTTGGATTTGATTGAAGTATTGCATTGTTTATGCTCTCACTTAGGGTTTTTGAGCACACACTACATCTTTTGACATTGTTTATCATTGAGGTAGGAATACCAAAATGGGATTTGACCAAGGCAAACTTCTATATGTCCAACACAAGCTTTCTCCATATTTTTGTTGTGTAGGTCGGGTTTAAGAAGATCCAACAGAAAGGAGCGAACAAGAAATAATCATTACTGTCACATTTGCTAATTCATCGCCAAACAAGTATAGGGACCTGGGTGACACCACCCAAGTCTCTTGTAATTTCATATCTAGGATCTGTGACCCTCATCAGAGGTTCAACAAATTGGTATAGAAAGTTCATTGTCAGAAGATCTTCAAGTACCTAGGCGGTGCCACCCTGGTCCTCTAGGCATTCAGATTTTAGGTGCACACTCTCTGCCATTGTCTACTTACATTTTTGTGTTCGTTCTATTGTTTTCTATTTCTAGAATCTATCTGTCTGAACACCTCTTCTCAACTAGGGTTTTACCTGATCCATTCATTTGGTGTTTGTAAAAACTTAGTTAAACATCTTTTCATATACAACATAAAGAAATAAGATACATGTAGCTTACCCATTTTGTGAAGTGGTGACTAAGCTCAGTTCATATTCTGAATGTTTGTGTGTGGAAAAGGAGGTTTGACCTAGTTTGGTTATGCTAGTTGTCCTTCCCTTTTCACCATCTAACAACAATATGGAGTAGCTAGATGATAAGAACCTAAATTGTACTTGGTGATGATGACATAAGGACCCAACCAATTAGACTCAAATTTTCCTTTCTTTTCTCAATCATAAAGATTCTTTTGATTTTATTTTAGCACAAGGTCATCAATTTCAAACTCATGAGCCTTTATTTTCTTATTGTAGCTTCTTTGGAGATGATTATAATAATCTTGTAGGTGATTTAAGGCATTGAGGTGTTGCTCATCAAGTAGTTCTAGTTGATGGAGGCATGCAACCCAATACTCTTCATTGTCAATGATGTCACACAAAGTGATGTGGGTTTAAGATAGATTTAGTGTCAAATACTAGGGAATATGGTATGGAACCAATGCGAGTGTAGATGCTAGTGTGATAAGCCCGGAGGACAGGATTGAGATGGAGATGCCAATCATGACCAACATTATTGATAATTTTCTTTAGGATTTTGAGTAGGGTTTTATTTATTGCTACTTTGGGGATAATATGGAGTGGACCATCAGTGTTGGATGTGGAAGCACTAAAAAAGAATGCAAACTTCATGATTTCTTAAGGATTTGCCATTGTCAGTGACAATGGAGGATGGGATGCTGTAGCAGTAAATGATATGATGGAAGATGGATTTGGATATTTGGGCACCTATAATGAAGGTGGGGGGGATGGATTCAACCCACTTCGTGAAGTACTTAGTGGCAATGACGATGAACTTATGACTATTAGAAGGGGAAGGATGGATCTTGTTGATGAGATCTAGGCCCCATTGAGAGAAAGGCCAAGGAGTTGTGAGTCTCCATAGTATTGATAGGCTAGGCACCATTTGATTTACTAAAATGTATCATGTTCCATGGTAGGCCAATAGTAGCCTATTTTGAGAAGCTTCTTCACTAGGACCATGTTGCTAGTGTGGGCATTGTAGATACATCATGTACTTATTTAAGCACAAGATTATCCTCTTGCATGTTTAGGCATTGTAGTAAAGAGTCATCATAGCCTCTTTGATATACTATTTTTCCAAGAATGGTTAAGCAAGAGGTGTATTGGAGGAAGGATTTATGTTGGTTTTGTAATAGATTAGATGGAAGGGTTTGATCATGGAGATAGGTTTAGATGTCGTGATACCATGAGGATTCAAGAATATATAAGCTTAGATTTTGGGGCATCGTACTTGAGTATGAGAAGTTTCTTGACCAAGAACTCACAACATTGACTGTCATGTAGCATATCTAACAAAGAGCCAATGGTGGCCATAGCATTTGCTACTTTGTTATTAAGGCAGGGAACCTGTTCAAATTAGATGTGTATGAAAATTTCCTTGAAACTGTCAATCATCCATTTATAGGGGATGAGATTGTCATCCTTTGTCTAAAATTCATTATTTACTTTTTTGATTACAAGTTGTGATTCCCCATAGACCTAGAGCTATTAGATGTTCCACTATATAGCTATTTTAAGACTTGTGATTAAGACCTCATGTTTTTCCATGTTGTTTGTGTAAGGAAAACTTAATCATAAAGCCTTAGATATGAAGTCTCCTTGTGGAGTAACAAATAGGATGTTGGCACCTGATCAATGATATGTATATGATCCATCAAAGTATAGTTTCTAGGATGTAGGTTCTGTTATTACAAAGATGCATTCATCAAGAAAGTCAACAACTTGTGGATTATGATTTGTTAATGGTGCTTCTGCCAACTAATTTATGACAACTTGAACTCTGATTGATTTTCTATACAAATATTCAATATCAAAATCACTTAGCAATATAACCCATTTATCCATTCATCTTGTAAGGGAATCCTTGGTAGGAGATACGTAAGTAGATTGATCTTTGATATGAACTTTGTTTGACGACTCAAAATGTAGTGTTAGAGATTTTGAGAGCTAAAAATGACAAATAAGAATGCTCATTCCATTGGTGGCTGATATAATAGATTGCTCTTTAATAGCCTGTTTTGTCATGATGTGCCAAAGTGCCCCTAGTGCGGCAAATGTAGTTGATATGTATAGCAAAAGGGGCTTATATAGAATAGGATTCATGAGAACTGGTAATGATAAAAGATATTCTTTGATTTTGTTAAAGGATTTTTGGTAGGATTCATTCCACTAATTGTTTTATTCTTTCTAAGAAGGTGGGAGAAAATTGACATTTATTTGCTAGCTGTGCAATGAACCTTTTGATAGCTTGGAGCCTACCTTGAAGACTTTGGAGATGTTTCAAACTCCTAGGAGGAGACATCTCTATGAGAGTTATGATTTTGGTGGGGTCCACTTCAATGCCTCAATGAGAGATAATGAATCAGAGAAGTTTTCCTTATGTAATGTCAAAGACACACTTCTTGGGATTAAAGCACGTCTTATATTCTCTCAAGTGATGAAAGATCTTCTTAAGTGTGTGTGGGTTCCCTTCTCTTGGTTTGGATTTTTTGACGAGATCATCTTGTAATCTTCCATGATGTCATGAAGCATGTCGTTGATGATAATTGTTATTGCCCTCTAATATGCGGCCCTTGGATTTTTCAACCTAAATAGCATAAAATGATAGCAAAAAGTGCCCTAAAGTGTTGTGAATGTTGTTTTATGCTTATCTTCGAGGGTGATCTAAATCTAATTTGTTAGAAGTGAAGGTACAAACCACACAACAAAAATCTAATTCAAACCTTATTAATGTCCTCTAAATAATGTACAATCAATGGAGATTGCAACATAAATAAAACCCACTACACAGAAATAACATGCATTAAGAACTAAACACATAACATAGTATGTAACATGGAGAAAACCCTTTTGGGTAAGAAACTCCACTAAGAAAAGAGGCTCCAATTTGTATTATCTTCAAATATGATATTACAATACATGCACTTCCTCTTCAATCCAACAGTGCCTGTTACTCTCAACTCTAATAAAAATGTAGTACAAATGTCCTTATAAAAGGGGGTTGACTTCTAGGGCAAGAACATTGACATAATATCAATTGTCAGATAAATGACCTAATGAAGAACAATCCAGATTTACAATGATAAAATCTCCTTGCGACGCCCCGTTGCGGATGAATTAGCTCCAGGGACCGGATATAAACATGTGGCTAAAACAAGACTGATGTTTGTGAAACCTTTCATCCCTTATGTGTGATTTACAAACAATAATAGTAATAATAAATTACATAGGATTTACAAAGTTGATGGCACCTTAATCCTAACATAATTATATCCAGAGCACCCATCCATGAGGGAGAGTGTCTAATGACTTTCTATGAGAGTGACGATGATGTCAATGTTAGGAAGTCAAAAGTCATCTTTAAGACATGCTTTGTTTAGGTCTCTGAAGTTAGTGTAGACTTAGATGCCACTAAGTTTCTTGTTGACTAGCATGATGTTGGAGATCCACTCAGGTTAGTTGATAGGGCATATGAAGCCCACTTCAAGGAGTTTTTGTAGTTCCTCTTTCACAAGAAGGGCGATTTGTGGATGCATTTTTCATAGTTTTTCTTTACCAACTTGACATCAAGATAAACCACAAGGGATGGATCCAACCCTAGCATGTTGGCATATGACCAAGAAAAGATATCAGATGCCTTCTATAGGATAAGTGGTGTGTTTTGTTTCTATAGATGAAATTGATAAAACCATGTAGGTGATCTTTGGATCCTCTTCTATTCCCATGTTTATTTCATGTGTTTCCTCAACTAGGTTTGTGAAGAACTCCTACTAATGTGGAAGTGCTAGAGAAGGTTGAGTTCCTTGGCTATTGGTGCCTCAAGGAGGTTTTCACCAATGGACACATATTTATTTTCTTTCTTTTGTGTCCAATACTGCCTTAAGGAGGTTTTCACTAAGGGAATTTTTTTTCTTTTTGATTTTTACGACTAAGGAACTTTTCTTGCTCCCCAAAGTTAGCAACAATGTCAAGGTCAATGTCAAATCTTGATTTATGATCACCTAAAGGGATACCATCACATAGCCCTAGGAATTCTATAATAGGCTCCTCATTTTGGAAGGTGTCGAGAGGCACTAGATTTTGTTGGTCCCAATCGATGAGGTTGGGATATTGGAGTGGTAGGTCAATGGTGAATATGGCATTATCTATGAAGATAAAAGAGATCTGTCAAGGTCTCCGAAAGAGGCTAAGATGGTTTCACCCATGGTATTTTCAATGACATTATGGGGTTCTTCCACACTCATAGGAGCAGCACGCGGTTCGTTCATTTCTATACCAAGAGGCTTATATCCTAGTCCATAATGATCTACAAAGTGTTATACTTGTATCAGCTCAAGGATGCCTTACTCATGGAGGCCATGACCTTTACCTTTGTAGTTCATGCTTGTATAAAAATGCAGTAGGATAAGGTAATTCTAATTTAGATAAAGTGTGGATTCTTCATCATCTGATTCATCTTTATATAACTAGGATTCTATGAAACCCTTAATCTACTCTTCTTCCAATGTGCTTGTAGATGCAAAGATTGTGGACCCAAACTATTTGGTTTTCAGTGTCTTTGGATGAGGTCACTTTTGAGGATGACCATAGGATCATGGAGAAAAAAGTAATTGGCATACATGAAAGGTGTTGTATAGCTCATATTCTCCACATCCTATGTTGATGATATTGATCTTTGTGGTGTTAGGATTTTGAGATGGTCATGAAGTGGATGTGAGGGATTTGGGATTGATGTATGAAGATGAGGCTTTGACCTTATCATGATTAGCAATGTCAGTGCTTGGACAATGATGAGCTTTGTGATAAGGAGCCTCCTGGATTTACAATACTCAAAGGCTTGTGGATCGATGTGAATAATGATTTCAACATCATTGTGAGGGAACTTTAAACATTGATGATATGTGGAAGGGATAACTTGCATGGCATGGAGCCATGGGTGACTAAGAAGAAGGTTGTATGAAAGATCAAGATCAACAACATGAAATGTTGTCTACTATAGGATGGGTCCCACTTGGATGGAGAGAAAATAGTGTCTTTTTATTCATGCCCTACATTATCATAGGCCTTTATAGTGATGACATGTGGTTCCAAGTCAACCACAAAATATCCCAACTATTTTATGAATTTCAAGGTACACAAGTTCAAGCCAAACCCGTTATCCAAAAGGACTCATTTTACCTTATTCTTGACAATTAGAACCTCAATGTGGAGGGCTTTATTATGGGATGGATTGATTAATAGCATATCATTATGATTGAACATGAGTTGGTAAGTGGATGAGAGATAGCCCACTAGGGCTTGGAATTGTTTAGGGTTGATGTCATTCAAGAGTTAGGATTTGTGCAAGGCTCGATCCAATATGTCTTTATGAATGGGTGACATCTTGAGAAGACTCGGGATGGATATCTTTGCTATAGTTTTCCAAGGTGCTCTAAGAGATTATAACAGGGAGCTTGTGAGGAGGATGACGAGGGCCCTTAGATGATGACCCTACCATGTCATGTAGTGATGATGCAATCAGGGGATTTGGATTTTATCTTGATAGTTGCAACTCGCGTAGAGTCTGAATCGATATGCCCCACAACAGTGTTGTAGGTATGAGGGGTTTTATTTTAATGAACATGTGAGGGGTTTTATTTTAATGAACATGATTAGTTTGATTATTCTAGGATTGGTTTTGGTTGGAGGTGAATGGTTGGGAGGAAGCGGATTATTCATGCTTGGGAAGAGGGTTCTAATATATGCCCAACTACTCATTTGATGAGGAGGATGAGTTTCTTTCTACTTCAATTTTTCCATGATCAATGAGGTCTTAGATGTAGTTCTTTAACTTCGTGCATTTGCTAATCTAGTGACCTCTAATTTGATGGCAATCACAATATTAATTTTCCTTGTACCATGTAGGATTGGGATTCGTGTCATCAAAAGGTCTAGTTGTGGGAAATGTCGTCACATTTGCTCGGACCAGTTTGTAGAAGACATCCTCTATGGGTTCCCCCAAGGAGGTGTAGTTGTGTTTTGGATTATTTTGGGAAAGTTTAGATTGTCCTTGCGGGATAGTGACATTGTTAGTCTTCTAGATGTTCTTGATGGTTTGATTTGTGCATGCTTTGTGTCAATGATCCCATCACCAACAACATTTTTATTCTTAGCCCAAAATTTTGGTTTTTCATTAGGTTGTTTATCATTGTCTTGATTGTAGTTTTTGACCAAACCTTTAGATATAAGGGCTTTCTCAATGGTGACCCATTTCTCAATAATCTCGTCAAATGTAGAGACACATTGCACTTGGAGGTGAAATGCTATCTCTTGATTTAGATTATATACAAAGATTGTGATGAGTTATTTTTTAGAATGGGCCAAGGGAAGTGACTAGTGAGTCACCTCCATCATTGTAGGTAGGTAGCGAAGCTCTCACTATTGTGTTGTTTTGCATTACAAAGGTCTAGCATGGTGAGTTCATGTTCGACTTTATAAGAGAAGTGTGCAATGAACATCTTAGATAAATTGGTGAAGGAAGTGATGGAGCTTTAAGGTGGATGCATGAACCACTCTAATGATCGAGCAACTAAGCTTTAGTGGAAGAGATGCACTTGAGGTATTAATCTCTATAAAAGACTTCCTAGCAAGCAATGAAAAACTCTTTTATGTGATCACAAGGGTCTCCCTTCCCTTTGTATTTGTCAAATTTAGGGATTTCAACGTGATGGAGGAAGGGTACCATTGTCAATGCATGGTCAAAAGGATAGGGACAAAGGTCTTTGAATATATATTGTTTCCATAATGTCCCACATTATAATCCTTTGAGGGAAATTTGCCTCCCCTACCACTCTTGGTCAAGGGGACTACCAAGAGGTGGGTTTTAAGGTATATATTTAATAATATAGAAAGTGGTGGTTGTGTGATGTTAGGATGAATGAGATTGAATTTTGGAAGAGATGATTAAGGTATCATTTGATGGTAATGGAGCATTGGCACCATGGTTTAATATGAGGCGGGAAGATATGTTGATGTGGGATGAATTTTATATGTTGATGAGTTGGGTTGATAACACGATTGATGTTGGGGGTATGATGTGGTTGGATAGTTTCTCATGGGTTGGTATTGTGACGTGGAAAAATGAGAGATAAATGGTGGTAGCATGGATTGGATAGGGAGAGTTTGTTGTGGAATGGATAGAGGTGGAAGTGATTGAACAAGACTAGTCATGTTTGGAAATGATGATGGATGGGTGTTAGAAAGCATGGGGGTGTATTGGTTAGATGTCTGGTGTAGAGAGGGTGGCAATGGTTGAGGTTGATGATGTTGTTGTTGATGGAATGAGGTAGAATAATTATAATTAGGTGGAGTAGGAGACATGCTACCACCAATATGTTGGTCTATGTGATAATTGGTATGAGCTTGATGGGATGATTTAGGAAGGTGACCCATGGATTGTTGAAGATGAGGGGTCAAGGTGATTTGTCACAAATGAGATTCTTGAGTTTGTCCATATCATAATAGTGAGGGAGTTTAGCCCCTGCATCAACAATGCATTCAAGAATGTCATCCTTATGTTATTCTAGGAAGTTGTCAAGTCTTTTTCATTTAGGAAGTCTAAGAAACATAATGAGTATTGTTGTTGGAGGGAAGGATTTGATGTCTCAACAAATTCAGTTAGATTTACGAAATTTCTAGCCTCACTAGAGTTTGGTGAAGACAAAATTTTTGAATTATGGCCAAATCTCAAGCCAAAAGAGTTTTTTATTTTAGGAATCCATGTTTTTGTGGGCTTGAGACCTTGTGATGGGGAGCATGAAATGCTTGATGTGAGATAGGGTAATGTTGTTCAAATGGTAGGGTTGTTTTGATTTAAACTTGATTAAGTTTAATTTTTGATAAAGTGATGGGATTTGAGATTGGTTGGATAATGTTTTAACGATATGGAGAAAATGATGAGGAATTAAATGAGGATAGATTAAATTCAAGACCTTAGGATGATTTGATTTACAGGTGGGGTTGATTTCTACACTTGAGATAGGCTAATTTATCAAGTGAGAGTTGGAAATGGTTAAATCAAATGTTTTCTATACTTGAGATAGGCTACTTTTTCTCAAGAAATGAGTTGGTTTGACTTGAGATGGTGGATTATGGATTGTTTACTTAAGATAGGAAAATTATTAAGCAAACTTCGATTAAGGATTAATGATTAAGGTCTTGATTAAAATCTAAGATTGGGATGATTAATGGATTTAGATGTCTTGGATTAAGGTTTGATTTGGTTGTTTTGGAGGATTAGAAATGGATGAATAATTAGGAGGATGGACTAATCAAGTTCAAAATCAGATGGGATGATTTGATTTAAAAGTACTAGATGGATAGATGATTAATGTTTTAGGATGATAGTTGGATCAAGTTTGATAGGGAATGTTGATTTGAAGGTGAATTTGGATAGATGAGGTTGATATTTTTAATTTTGGTGAAGGTTAGATGCATATACTAAAAATAGAATGCATGCACCTATTTAGATCATATATGCTAGTTTGTGAACATAAATGCTAAAGGGTGACAAGTATGCACACAATCATAGTAGAAATGTTGATGTGTAGTGTTTTGGGAAGGTGGATGACTTAGGAGATTTTTAATGGATTTTGGATGCAATTTGGATGATTGGACTTAGGAAAATGGATAAGATGATGGGTGGATGATTTAGATCCCAATTTTTTCAGATTTTGATTTTGATTTGACCTTTGGCAAAAGGGGTTTTCAATGTTTTGCAAATATTAGATTTTCACTCAATGTTCAAAGGTTTGCAATGGTTTAGGATTTTAGGATTTTGGATTTTAAGGAAAGAAGGGTTATGACAAGAAGACACACCAAGCACATTAACAACCTATGCTATTCAAGTGGAAGTGTGCATGCTTGTAGGCCCACCAATATGCCTTGTCTAATCTAATTGTAAGTCCCATGAGAAGGAGCTAACCACTTTTGATCACCGAAGATCATTAAAAAGGCATGAGGGGAGAGCATACATGACATACACATCTAGTTTTAGGGGCATGGGGTGAGTGAATTCTCAGTGCTAACCACTAATCAATGCATAAAAAATGTACATGGATGATGTTCTTAAAGGATATACAAGATTTCTATGGATATCCTCAGAATACGCAAAGGCGTGTGAGGTCTAAATCCATGAATCTGAGTCATCTACAAGCATGTGTTCATGGAAAAGTTCAATTCCACTTCACCTTGCCTCCTTATGCAAGGGGTGACAAGGATGAGATAGACATGATGTTCCTCCTTTGAGGTACAACTTTTGCCCCTTTTTATACCCCACCAGAGAATGTGGTTCGAGTCATCCCCTAAGGTGAGGAAATCCTTAGGTAGGCCTGCTAAAGGGAAAGGAACTTAGGCACTTTTACCTAAGATCACCTCATGGCGCAAAGGGAGAGCTTACCCATGTTAATCCCTTGGGTTAAAAATTAAAAAAAAAAAGATACCAAACTTAAGATTTTGATCTCAAAGATCATCCGAAGGTGAAAGAAGAGAGCATACACTTAAGTTTGACCTACAAACATGACAAAAAAGTTAAATCCCTTAAGCATACAAGTGTTCCTAGACTAGTGATAAAAATATGACTTGGACAAACAAACCTACAACACACATGTTAGTAGTTTCAATGAAGTGTTCAACAAATCATTAGCTACAACATATACATTTTTTTTATCAGTAAGCATGCATATAACATCATAATATATTAATATATAAAAGTTTACAATTACAAAAAAAACTCAAAGGAATGGATATTGCCAGAATTACAACCATGTAAAAACAACTCTCAAAATGAAGCATAGTAGTTACAGGGAGCTGAAAGAAAGCCAAAAAGACTAAAGAACTTCAAAATCATGGATTCATAATATTCAGGTCTGCAACTTAGAATCCATGAAAACTAACAATATCTTCTTCTTCTACATTTTTACGATCATCAGGTTGATTCACCGAAATAGGAGGCTGATAATGAATGAGGAATGTCCAAGCATTAAAAAAATCCTCAACTCTCTCTTAAATCTTTCGTAATTTGCTCAAAGTGAGCACGAAGAGAACAATCTAATGACACTACTATTATTTTGTAGACTATAAACCAAAGCATTGAAGACACATTTAACAGATGGCTTTTCATTAACATCTTGGTGAGGAAAACACCCTCCAATATAAGCAGAACCCAAATGAAAATAATAATTTGCAATGGCTGTATAAATTTTTTATTCAGGAACTAAGAAATCATGCACATAATTAGCTGCAATAACTTTTACTAGGTCCACATGCTGAAAGACATCCATCGCATTTCATAAAAGATGGGAAGCTAGGTGAGAAGAAAAATGGACCTGAGATTAAAGTAGAAATCCTTTACAACATACCTCAATCAATGCTTCTTCAACCTCAACATTACAAATCTTAAAGGCCCTCGATAAAATCCCAACATCTATTTCCCCATGAATCGATTGCTCCCAATTCTGCACTAGTAGGAAGAGCCAGGAATTTTGTGGAAAGCTTACCATTTTGTAGAGACACTCAACTTAAAACTAAATAGAGGAGGAATGCCAAGAAGATCCATTCGAAAGGAGGTAAATACAATGTCCACATGGAGAAGGATAATTAAGCTTGTCCTTCTCCACATAAAAGAAATAATTCACATTACAAGAGATGAAAATCCAAGATCACTTCACATGTCATTCATACTGAGAAATAAAATCTCACATGTGTGTCTTAACAATTGCTCTGATGATGCTTTCCAATCCAAAAAAACTCCACGTAGCCAACAAAGGATAAGTGACCCGTCAAGCAAGACAACACAAAATGTTAATAAAAATTATTTCTCTCCCATCTCTCCCACGAGAGAAATATTAACTTTTTAGTTCCTTTTTCAACGATTCCATAAGCTTTGGGTGATGATATAATGATTGTTGATCAACCTCCAAAGACCCTTGAGGTAAAAGACATACTAAATTAGCTAGCATATCCATTGATTTTTTACCCTCTTAAAGTATGGAGGCAAATATACTCTTCAAATTCTTTAATGAGATACCGAGAATCTTCAAAAATACAATTAATTTTCTAATACACCTGGCTTTCCTCTGAAAAACATGAATAATAATATGTGAATCTCCCTCAAGCACTAATTTCTTAATACCCATATTCTTAGTTGTTTCTAACCCTAGTAGAAGTGCTTGAGCTTTTGCCTCATTATTGGTCCCATCCATAACTTTGTCTGCCTTAGCACACAAGAAATTCCCCAAATGATCTCTGACCACACAACCAATACCTAATCTGCCTGGATTACCCTTCAAGCCAACATCAAAGTTGACTTTTATCCAATTGAAGGGAGGAGGGAGCCAATGAATAGAACTACAATCCTTCTCGTTTAAAGGAACCTTTTTCACCAAACAACCAGGAGAAATAACCTTAATCATTTTCCATTTTTTTAAAATCATATCATCCTAAGAAGAAAAGGAAGACCCCTTATTTTTCATGACCTATACCATAACTAATTCTAAAATAGAAGCTTCAATTTTGAAGAGAATCTCTTCAACCTGCATAACTTGTTTTCTTAAAATCCTTCTATTGTGTTCCAACCAAATGTTCCAAATGAGAACTAAAGGAGAAACATCCCAAATGCTAGAAAACATAGAATATTTGTATAAAGAAGGCCACCCATGAAACATACTTACAAGAGAATCCATAATGGGAGCAAACCACTTCAATTTTTGAAGAAGCCAAATCTAACACTTAAGAGAAAAATGACAAAACACTAAATCATTGACAGATTCATCCTCTTTGCCACACATAATGCACTTTCAAAAGGAGGTGAGAAATCTATTCTTACCAATTTGTCACTAGTAAGAATCTTGTTTTTAAGAGCCAACCATGAGAAAGCTCCAGCTTTAGGGAGACGGGATTTTCCCCAGCATAAATGTGAAGGTCAAAAATCCACCTTAGAGCTAGGAGTAGTCAAGGAAATCTACCCCTGCTTTACAAAATAAGTACCTAATTTTGAAGGACACCAAAACAATTGATCATTCTTAAAAGAGAAGAAATTTTTTCTTTGACTAAATTATTGAAGACATCTTTATTTCTAACAAAATAGTCTTTCACTTTAGTGCCCCACACTTGAGAGAGGATTTGTTTGGCTTCATTCAAACCTTGAAATGAGTTTAATTTTTTATAACCATTCCAAGAATCTTCCCAAAATAGAGCCTGCTCACCATTGTGTATGGTCTAAGATAGATGAGGAAGAATTAGCTCCCTACTTTGAACAATAAAATTCCATATCCTAGAGCCATCGGGAGGATTAGAAATAGTAAAGATTCTCTCAGGATCTTGAGAATCAAGATATTTGGATTGCATAATTTTACACGACTTTAAATGTGGCTTTGCAAACATTTTCCAAGCAAGCTTTGCCCCTAGAGCTAGATTATGAGATTTAATATTAAGGATCCCTACACCCCCTTCATCTTTCAAAGAACAAACTTTTTCTCAAGAAATTAAAGCAAAGGATTTCTTCCCCGTCTTATCCAATTTTCCTTTCCATAAAAAATTCCTAAGAGATTTTTGAAGATCAGCAATAATCCCTTTTGGCATATTTAGAATAGACATCATATAAATAGGGATAGCTGAAAGGAAAACTTTAATCATGACAAGTTTTTTCAAAAAAGTCAACCATCTACTTTTCTAAGTGGATATTTTGTTTCTAATAGAATCTAAGACTTTAATCCAAAAATATTTTTTGTTAGCACCAATGACCAAAGGGATTCCTAGATGCTGGGAAGGAAGAGTACCCAATTTGAAACCTAAGAAATGGTAAATTTTCTGCTGAGTAGACAAATTAGTAAAGTAGAAAAAAATTTGAGATTTTTGCGAGTTAATTTGTTGACCCGAGACAGAAAAAAACATTGATTTGATAAATTTAGCTTCTCTCAAAGAGGCTCAGCCAAAAATAAGAGCATCATGTGCAAAAAGTGATTGGGAGAACATATACTAAAAATGTAAACTCTTAATCCCAATCCACTTATTCTGAAACACTATAGTTTGAATGCTTTTGCTCAAGGCCTCTGCTATGATAATGAAGAGAAAAGGAGAAATGGGGTCTCCTTGCCGAATACCCTGAGAGGACTTAAAAACCATAAGTTTTCCCATTAAGGATAATAGAGAAGCTAGGCCCAGAAATGCAAGCTTGAATCCATTTACATAGAAAATCAGAAAAGCCAAATCTTTTAAGGACCTTGAGAAGGCAAGACCAATTAGCCCTATTGTAAGCTTTCAACATGTTAAATTTAATCATCATAGCTTTTATTTTCTGATCATGGATGATGTGAAGAATTTCATGGGCGTAAATGGAACCTTTAGAGGTTTCCTTTCTTGGATCAAAACCACCTTGCTCTTCAAAAATAATATTAGGAATAATGGAAGCAAGTCTCAAAGTAATAGCCTTAGTAATAATCTTGTATAAAGTATTACATAACAAAATTGGTCTAAAATCAACAAAGGACATCAGATTCATTTTATTGGGAATGAGAGATAAGGAAGTATTATTCAGTTCTTTTAAAATATTCTTAGTCCTTATTACCTCTTCAACAACTAACAAAACATCCTTGCCTAGGAAGTCCCAAGATTTCTGAAAAAACAAAGTTGTAAATCCATCAGGATCTGGGGCTTTGTCAGGGGCCATAAAGAAGACCACATGCCTTATCTCTTCCTGAAGAAAAAGGTTTAAGAAGAAATCTATTGTCTTCTTCTAAAACCAAGTGAGGAATTTTATCAAGAATATCATCACCTAACCCATTTTGAGAATTGGAAGAAGTTAGAAGATTTTTAAAAAAGTGAACAACTTCTTGAATTTCCTTTTCTGAAGTAAGAATCCTATCATCAAAAGCATTAATGCTAAGAATAGAATTCTTGTAACTCCTAATCTTAGCAAAAGCATGAAAAAATTAAGTGTTTCTATCTTTGTCTTTAAGCCAAAGCTCACGAGAGCGTTGTCTCCAATATATTTCTTCCCTAGAAAGAAGTTCCTGAAGCTAAGTTTTAAGGAAGATTCTCTATCAAAACTCTACTTGTTCATACCAAAGGAAATTATTTGCTCATTCAAAACCTGCAATTCTTCTTCTACCCTGTCTTTTTCCTCAAAAATATTTTTAAAATGAAAGGAATTCCACATTCTGATCTAATTTTTCAAGAATTGCAATTTCTTACAAAACTGATCCATTCTGGAGCCCGCTATGATAGAAGCATTCGTCCAAGTCTTCTCTACAAAAGGAAAAAAAATTGCATCTCTGAACCACATCGATTCAAATTTAAAGGGAGCTTTAAAAGAAGAAGGGGATTTTTTGTCAAAGAAATAATTGACACGATAATGATCAGACCTAGAAAAAAGGCACAATAGAGGAAACCAAAGAATTTGAATTAAAAAACCATTTAGGAGACAACAGAAATCTATCCAGTCTTTTAGCGATTATAAGGAAGTATTTCCTACAATTGGACCAAGTAAAAGTCCCATTTTTAGGCAGGCAGTCAACTAGTTGATTATCTGAAACAAAGTTCCCAAAGTCTTCCATAGTCTTCAACAGAGGTATAATGCTACCAGTTTTCTCTGCAAGAGATAAAAGGGCATTAAATTTACCTGCCACAATGAGAAAATCATCTTTAATAGAGGCAAAAACTGAAGATAAACTTCTCCACAAAACTTGTTTGTCTACAGTAGAGTTTGGGCCATAAACATTACACATCTAGAAAGTGAAATTTGATTAAATACAATGAACTTGGAAAAGCATTCAATTGGCTTGAGAAGCTACAAGAGATAAGAAGAGATTTTTTTCATTCCAAAGCACAACCAAAACCCCTGAAGCCCCAGAAGACTCCACCAAAGAAAACTTCCATTTAACCCATTTGGAGAAGACTTGGGTACCAAAATTAGAAGAGAGTTTTGTCTCCTGTAAAAGGATAATGTTTGATAAGCTAGAATCAACTTGACGCTTGATTAAACATCTTTTGTTAGGGGCATTGATGCCTCTAACATTCCAAGATAAGATTTTCATTGCTCTCAAGGAGAGTAGCATGCTCACCTTGATCTTAAATGTTTATCCAAAGTACATTGGATACCTAAGTCTATTTTCTCCTGGGGTTTTTTAGTCTTTGATTTTCTGCCTCTTTTTGCTTGAGGGGTATTTTCACCTAGTTTTAAAGAAAACTTAGATTGAGAAATAGCTCGTTGCTTTGAAAAGTCAAAATCCTCCTCCTCGTGGAGCACCTCATCAACAATATTTTATATTAATTCAATTCCAACCTTAATCATGAAATCATTAACCATTAACTGGATATCATTATCTTTAAGAATGTTCTCATTCAAAGCCAAAGGAGAAGCAAGAACTACTTTATTTTTAGGGAAGGAGTCTGGGACCACAACATCTAAAGATGGTGGTTTGACTACAAATATAGGAGGCATAACAACTTTACTGAAAAATTAATCTTCTTCAAACAGGTCCACTAAATTATTAACCTTAGACTCATTTGAAACTTGTTCAATCTGGAAGGGTTCTGAAATAAAAGAAGGATCCTTAACAATAAACTCCACTTGGGCTAAAACCGATTTCCATTACCCACTTCATCACAATTTGATAATTTAAGTTCCTCCAAACCATCTGAGCAATCCACAGGTAAAGCATATATCAATAGGTCTTTTCATAGGAGGAGAAACCTCAACAGGAGTTTCCCGATCCTCACAAACCAACAAATCCTCTTTGGCAGAAGGTTCTGGACAAAAATAACTAAAGTGACCAAAGTGGGAGCAAGTGGAACAAAAGGGTTATGATTCTTCAAAAAGAACCTCTTGTACCCAAACCCCAGATTTTGACACAAAATCTAGCTTTTGTGGAAGAGGTAAAGAGGAATCCATTAACACACAGACCTAAACTAGTTTTTCTAGGTCAGAAAAAGACTCCCTATCATGCTTTAAAAAATAGCCCATCTTATCAACCATTAACTCAATGATTTTAAAGTCTCTATACTCTAGTGGAAGGCCATTAAAATGAGCCCAGAAGGGGAAAATATTTAGATGGGCTAAAGAAGAATCAAATCTAGGGATCCATACTTTGAGGCACAAGCCTGTCCCCAGGCAAAACCAAACCTTAAAATTTGGAACAGAATCCCTAGATTTCTTAGAAGTAAAAATAGCCATAAAAAGCTCACTTGATTTGTTAAGCAAAAAAATATGCTCTAGATCAAACCAGTTTTCCTTTGCCCAGGAAACCAAATCACTTTTCTCTATTTTAGAATTTGATAACTTACCTAACAGAGCTTTATCTTGAAGATCTTGAATATGTAGAGAGATGAGATCATCCAAAATCGCTACCTATAGATTTTTTTCCATTGAAGGAGCATCAAGAGAGTCTAAAGAAAGTTTGCTTTTGGAATCCAAACCTTATGCAAAACCCTATAATCAAAACCCCTATTTTTTATAAACCTCTTCGAAACAAAGTCTCTATTGTGAGGTTTTCTCCCAAACTAACTATATTTTGTTTTTTCTTATGCGACCTTCAATTTTTCCACGAATGATTCCCTCAGTTATAAAAAAACTTTGAGATTCGTGCCCAACATGAGCTTTAGAGTGTGAGGTGCCTCTGACCGCTTCTTGAAAAAGGATTTCTTGCAATCGAAGAGGTGATCGAGACCACCCTATTTTTACCACATGATTTGCATACGGTTTGCCAGCATGGCAATCTACATCAACCCTACCAAAAGTTCTTTTACTTGCATATGAATTGCCACCATGACATCCTGCACCATTTCTGAGAAAATGACTTTTGGAGAGGCACCGCTCCATTTTTTCACTTCTCCACCTTTGCTACAACATATATGTTACTGAGAACATAACAAGCAAAGGTTAGCATAAATATCAATAAAATGATTAAAAATTTTCTAGGGATGTACATGTTGATTTAGAGATAGAAATGCCTATTTAACACAAAATGTTGAAACTAGAGTTAATTGTGTTGACTCATGAAAAAAAGAGTATTAGCTTCACTTACCTTGGATGCACCAAGTCATGCCAAAGATGCATTGATTTGAAACATATACACTAAACTATGGCTAGGGTTAGATGAAAAATGATTTAGAATGACTCCCTACACAAAAATATAGAGTAAGGGGAAATTTTGGTAGCATATATCACTGTAAAATCAATTAAAATTAGAAAACTAAGAGTTGATAGGTTCAAAATTACCAAAAATGTTCTGGGAATAAATATGCTTGTTCATGCATATAAATGTCTTTTTGAAGTAAAAGCATTGAAACTAGGTTCCAACGCACTGAAGCATGATTAGGGATGGAAAGTTTGATGAAAACCTACAAAAAGTTGTTTAATCTTACAAAATAGAAGGTTAGGAATATTTAAAGCAAGTAATCACATAAAAACCCCTTTAAAACAAAAAGGTGTTAGCCCCTAAAACTTGTAAAAATGACCAAAATGCAAGCTAGAGGTCATGAAGGCACCCACGTCAAACTGGAAACACATGTAATAATTTTGAGTAGGTACATTGAAGCTAGATTCGCGTATGCCAAATTATGACCTACATAAAAGAGCTACACAAAACATTCATAAGATGATTGGTTTGGGGACATGGGGTCCCACTAGGTGTGCCAAGAATGTGTAAATGTAGAAATTATCATACAAGAACAAACTAAACTAAATTAACCTACTCTATTCACAACTACAAGCAACCTCAAGTTAAGACTTAAGAAAGCTAACATAAAAGGATGAAAACACAAAATAATTCTCACCCAAGCCTCCTTGTTGCACCAAGCTATGGTGGTTATGTCAAGGATTGATTGTGATGAGAAAGTGGTTTGTTCGTGCTCAACTCAGTAGCATAACATTGCATTCAAACTTGCTATCAAAATGGCTTGTGGAGGGTGATATTAATAGATTTTTGGAGAGATGGATGGAGGGATAAGATTGCTTTGAGAGATCAAGGGATTGGATTGCTTGAGAGGATGGGAGGCATGAGAATCCTCCAAGTGCCACCATGTGAATGATGTTCAAAGGGAGTTCCAAGATTCAAGAGGAATTAACGGTAGAGATTTGCCTTGGAGGAAGTGGATGGTGGGAGATGAAAAAGTAACTTTTTGGAGGGATGTGAAGATATGTCCTATTCATACAAATCAAGGCCATACCTTTCACCCCATGTACACATTTGGGACTTATGCAAGATTTACCTTGATTAATCATGTATTGGAATGTGCAAATGATTATGAAAGGTTAATGATGTGATTTTGACAACTAATGAAAAATGGACAGAAAAGGGAATTAAATAAATATTTGAAATTATTTACCTAAGGTTGGAATATGAAGAATGATTAATTAATTAAATATATAGTCTTGATTTATTTAATTAATGTTTAGATGAATAGTGATTTTATTAATCGAATAATAAAAATATTTAATTAATTTTTGGATGAAAATCAAATAAATAGGATTTATTCCATTAATTATACAACAAATGATCAAGTGATGTCCTAATTATGGCTTAAATGATGATGAGATGATTTTAGGTGTCTACACCTTGATCTAGTCAAAGAAGTAGCACCTATTGCACTTGTTTAAGAACCAGTAAAAGTAGCATTATAAGAAACAATAGAAAAGACTAGGGATGTAGGAACAACAACATACTTATCAACATATCTACCAACATTGAAGCTAGTTGTTTCATAAGCAAGGGTACTAGTAGATTCTATTGATTAAGTTGGTCCAATAGTTGTTCTAGGTCTAGTACCAACATCAACATCACTACCATTAGTTGACTAAGCATATTAATCACTAGTAGATTCACTAGATCATCGAGATTGAATTCATACCCAAGTCCAACAACATCTAAGGCATGGGTAGCATCTTATATAATGGATCCAGTTGTTAAACCAATCAAAGAAGTAGTAGCAACCCTATGTGTGGAGGGTTTTTACATTCTGGGCTCTAGATTGAGACCCACCATTAGTTTACCCAACAATAGTAGAGCTAGTACCACCTTTAGCAATAAGTAACATATCTACCAACAGTATGAGAAGCTTTGGTAGTAGCATAGATGGTAACAAGTTATCCATAGTTTAGTTCTTGAATTGAGGAGGTGAATCAATTGAATTGAATGTGACTATAGCTTCCTCCTTGGTCCCATTTGATTTTGTTGATAGACTATTATTCATTGAAGTAGATAACTTGATCTTTTGTTTGTTTCCACCTAATCATTTGGCTACTTTTTGTGTGCTTCAATCAATTCATGTGTACATATTTTTAAAGAATGAAGTTGCTCCCACCAATTGCATACAAAGGGTTGGGTGGCATTGCCATAATATGTGCATTTGGTTTCTAAACTTTCTCAGTATGGGAAAAAATCAAGTCTCCTGCTTAGGTGGTATATTAATAGCATTGCTAACAAGATAGATAAATAAACTAAATTCTAAGACAACCAACAAGAATTTGGTTTGAGAGATAGAGTAATAGTAATCTTAGTATGAATGTAGGACTCATAAGAGACCACCAGTGAGATATTGGAGGAAGGTTAGGATGACATCAAGTCCACATGGCCCTTATGAACTAGATTACACATGTGCTAGTTTGATTTGAGAGGATGAGCCCCATTCATTAGTGTTATATGAATAGGGAGGAAAATGACATTTCAATAGATGAGCCTAGAGTCAAAGAATGACATGCATGACCCACTTTTCTTTGTTTGATTATCATTTGGCATGAGGCATTAGTTATTATCACTTTCTTCGTAATGAGTTTGATGTTCACTAGGAATTACACTAAGAGATTCACGAGGTAAAGATTTATATATTCTAGATGACCCAGACCTAGTTCCTACTAATGCTCATGTTTGTGGTCAAGGTTCAAATGTTTTTGATTAGCATTATGAATGTCGTGATTGAGATAGAGTAGATGTGGAGTATATTATTTCAATAAAGTTGTCATTGAAGTAGAAGTGAAGTAGATTATGTCAATGAAACATTTGATTTGGTTGGTTTAAAAGTCAATTATGTAGAAGTGGATCCAACAACAAAGCAAGTTTTAGTTGTGTTATGGAGTAAAAGTGTCCTCTTGTCTTTTTACCTCCTTGTTTATCTCTTAGGTCCTCGTGATTACATTGTACATTCAAAATGTTTATCCCAACACAAAATTACCCGACACTAAAGTAAAATTGGAATATGGGCCCCATGTTTTAACTTACCCTAGACCTAAATTAGGTTAAAGGACCTGGGCGGTACTACCTAGGTCCCTCACTTTAGGTTGGGTCTAATTTAATGCATGATGGCATAACACCTCTCTAGAGGTTTCTCCTTGTCGGCTCTTTTGGTTTTAATTGACAATTGTAAGCAGGAAATCATATATAAGTGTGTTTATGAGTTCATTATCAACTAGGTTGGAAAGAGCATAAATTGAGATCTTGAAGAAAAGAAAACAAGAGCAGTCATTATGATTCTAGAGTAGATTTGTGTGTTGTCATTGTGTTGGTATTGCAGATATGGAGCTATTATCTATTCCTCCTTAGGAGTTGAAGGATCTTCATCATTCTAAGGGTTCATCACATAGGTGATATCATTATTTTTTTATCATCATTTGAACCATCATATTATCATTATTTTCAGCCTCTTCCCCCACAAGGGCACACACTCTTTGACAAAGGGTTGTTGTACCTCATCATTTGATCATATTTCAGATGTCAAATCCAGGGCTGTGTCCTTGGCTATCTACAATTAGGAATCCTATAGTTGCCAGTTTTATCTAACTAATTCTAATGACCTTTACTGATTTAAAGAAACTGATCTATCTACTATGAAATGAATTCCAAGAATATTGAAAATAGAACTGAACAGTGAATTGCTTAAAGTAAATCTATATTATTCCTTTCAACTGAAACATGCATCTATCTATGAAAATAATAACTATCTCCTTAAACATAATATGAAATAACAAAACAACAGTACTAGCCTTCTGCCTTTGTGGTGAGAGTGGGCCCTTGCTCCACACCCTTAGGGCTGAAGACTAAAGTAAATAATCAACACAAAAGGATAATATCACAACTCAATTTAGTCCAATTCCATCAGCTTTGTATTCAGAAAATAATTTATGTCAAAATGAGATTACAAAAATTAGAAAATAATCGCTGTCCTCTTTGCTGCTTCTTCTGTAAGTTTATATCTAAAATCAGTGATGAGATATCACTTACCTTAACTACTAGTTCTTCTATGAGATAACATCAATCTCTTTATTCTACTAACTGTCTAACTACAGAATAAATATCCATGCAATACAAATAGATTGAGTGGAACAGAAGTCCACACTGAATTTGAGTCTTAGTTTTTAGGTATTTAAATCAGTTTATTAATAACTCGTGCAAAATCAAAAAGAGATAAGAACTTCCAACAGTTAACTATGATTTGAGTAACATCAGGAGCATCTCGAACCACTGGAAGTGTCTGACCGACAGTTGTGCTGGAAATCTGCACTGTTCTAAAGAGGCGCTGGAGATGTATGTTTCAATATGCGGCTTCGGAGATATGATTGTGACCTTCTTGTTCAGCTCTGGAGATGCTCAAGACTTCAGTCCATCTCTGAAGATGATTCACCTCCTTATCCCAGAACCTCTCCAATTAAATTGGAAACATTGGAGACCAATCATGGCATTCTGATGTCAGCTCCGGAGATCATTAGGACTACCTCCAGAGATGCACAAAATTGTCTACCCAAACACCTGCACCTGTTGATTCAAAAAGAGAATATTTCTGCATATTTCCATCAATTCAATGCACATTAGTCCTTCAATCAAAAATCATGATCCTAAGTAATTCATCTCTTATTAATCATTATTAGAACAATCTTGTTAGCCTATTTTGGTGTAGTCATAAGGACAATGGAATAAGAAGGGAGAAAAAGAGACGTAAAAATGGTGTATTTCATGGGTGCTACCTGGCACTCATCACTCTTTATCAATCAATGGTGTTGGGAAGCTTGAATGCTATCCTAGGATTTGCCTGAGGCAAGTCCCTAAACACCATAACCCTCAAACCCCTTTTCATCTTCCTGTGTGTAGGTTACAAGAGCGAGATCTAAAAAATACAGAGCTACAAGAAGACAGAGTACATATCAAGGTTTTGGGATCCAGAGATAGTTTTAGAATATTCCCTCATTAAGGACTTGGTGGTACTACCCATGTCCTCCTACCTTTTCAAAGTTTAGATCTGGCATCAGGACGTCATTTACAACAACTTTCCAGTTCATACCTCTGAGAGATTCTTCCAGACAAGATCTGGGTAGTCCCACCTTTGTCCTCTGACACCTTTTCTTTCAGGAGATAGGTTCCATCATTTCTCTGATCATCCCTGTGCAATTAGTTTTGGGGTTGCTGTTGTACTTATTTTGTTATAAACAGATCATTGTAGAACTAGGGTTTCATGCAATGTTAACCTAGGGTTTGATAAAAAGGCTAAATTAAATCTGATCCATCTATAACACAAGAGTCACAAGATCAACATTTAATTCCACCTCCATTTGGTAGTGATTTGGCTCGGTCTTGTCCTTGAATGTTATATGGAAAAGGGTTTGATCTAGTTTGTGTTCTAGTTGTTATCATTCTCCTTTTTCATACTTAACATTTTGGTGAACCCATAGATTTGAGCATTTGCATCTTGCTGATTGTTAAAATTAGATCTTGCATTGATTTATTGCATATTTATCAATATTCATTTGAAAATCTTGCATCATTTCACTTTCTTGATTTGAAAATTCATACTTTTGCAATTACACATTGTGTATTTCAGCAAGTATATTTAGCTTAATATTCATAATCTCATTGATAATATCCTTGGTTAGTGCATTGAGTGTTATAAAAATTTGTATGAGTCATATAACTCGCTGCCCTAACACCAACACCTTGGTAAGAAGTTGTAGATTGATGGGTTCTAGTGCTTTCAATAGTAACGATGTACAAACATCAAAAAATCCACTACTCATCTATTTTACAAAAGGTGAATCAACATCTTTGCAAAATATCACTAATAACATGTCAGAAGGAGGAAACATTTCATGACTCTGAAGACATAATTGACATAGTTACACATGTACCTGAAGTTCAAATCAAGAAACTGGACAAAGAACTAGCTGATTTTTAAGAATTTATGGGAAATGAACATCTAGCTCAAGAAACGGTACCTATTGTTGA
The DNA here is from genome assembly GCA_027924645.1 of Cunninghamia lanceolata. Classification (NCBI taxonomy): domain Eukaryota; kingdom Viridiplantae; phylum Streptophyta; class Pinopsida; order Cupressales; family Cupressaceae; genus Cunninghamia; species Cunninghamia lanceolata. The sequence continues at coordinate 12,777,576 of BSBN01001183.1, forward strand.
AAGTATAAGAGGATTATTACAAGGACAATAATGTGTTGACATACTCCTTGGAATAACCCATATAGTGGATAACAACATTATGTCAGTGGCTAACTGTGTGAATATCATAAAAAATGTGTCATCACCAAATCAAACAAACACACAAGTATCAGCACCATGTGCCGACTATGGGAGTATCCACTTATACATCATCAATTCTCACTACCACTACACAAGCTTGTAGTAATGCTACCACTGACATGGGAACATCTATTGGAAACAATTACAAATCCATACATTATAATTACCAAAACACATTACCCTATGTGTCCATACCCATGAATAACTATTCTCAACAACCTCTCACTTCCATGACTACACCATTAAATACCTTTGTCTCCAATATGCAAACCACATCATCTAGTGATGCAATCCTAAACTAACTTTTACAAAGTATGACATCCTTGCAACAAAAAGTAGCGAATATGACCAATGCTTCATCTCAACCCAATATACCAACATATCATGCTCACTATCTTTTATCTTACACAATCTTAAGAGCTCAAATACCTGACAGATTTGAGACTCCGTGCTTTGAAACGTATAGTGGCAAAGGTGATCCTAACAATCATGTGGTAGCATTCACAAAAATGTTTAGTGATTTCTTTTTTGATGAGGCATTGCTAGCAAAACTCCTTCCACGATCTCTCAAAGATACAACTTTGGAATGGTTTTGCTCTTTATCTCCTAACTCAATACATTCCTTCTCACAGCTAGTTGATCGATTCTTGCAACATTTGCAAGCAAACATTGGACCTCCCATCTCATTGATTGATTTGGTCCATTGTAAACAAGGTCCGAAAGAGAAATTAATAGAGTTCATTAGCCGATATCAAGCTCTCTTTGCACAAATACAATATCTGATTATAGATGAGGATGTTCAAAAAGTATTCATTACGAATCTACAACCAAACATATGTGACAAAATATTGTTAATGAAGTATAAATCTTTTCAACATCTATGCACAACTCTTCGTGATTACCAACTTTCGGCTAGTCAGTCTAAGAATCATAACTCATCAACTATAGTTGGTCAATCTGAAGCTGGAACATCTCAACAATTATTCAAGAAGCATAACAAGAGTTTCATTAAGATCAATGGACAACAGTCAAACAAATTTCAATCACAAGTGGCAGCCATTTCAAATCGGACCCCATTCAAATTTAGATAGCAACAGAGACAATTCACTCCATTGTCAGACTCTCTTCATTTGATAATGATTCAAGCGGTAACCAACAATCTTTTGAAGCTTGCTCCTGCTCATCTAATAGACAGTAGAAAGATGAAAGGACCTTCATTTGATGCTAATGCCTTTTTTCAATATCACCGCTCGGTAGGACATGACACCAAAAGATGTATGTGTCTTAAACATGAAATTCAAGACCTCATTGATTCTAACACAATACAGGTGACCGGTGTGAATGAAAATGGAAATAAGTCAGTTGCTCCTCTGAATTAGAATCTAAAAATCTTCACTAATCTTTTTCCTAAGCATAACATCGATAACATGGTAGAACAACAAAATGAAATGGAGCCTAAAGTTAAAGTTCTTGAATTTGATGAAATAGTTGGCATGATAGAACCATATAACATGGAAAAAGAAGATTGGCTTGAATTCAAAGATCCACCTCATCCAAGAGCAAAAGGTATTTATGCTAAGGTTCCTCCTCCATTATCCCTTCAAGGATTGGGAGATAACCAAATGCACAAGATACACAAATGAAACAAACTACATGTAATGACAATAAGAAAGATAAGGCTATAATGATGAAAAGTATCCCATTTCATTGTGACAAGCTCATTCACCAAGCGAAGCAGAATAAGAAAGCAAAAGAAAGAAAAAGAGAAAGGCACGAGTCATCAAAATACAATGAAAAAGGTAATGATTCATCTCCTCGCAAGCATTAGAAGATTTCAAACATACAAAATCTTGTGAATCAAGCACTGCTGACTATTTGGAAAATCAAACAGGTATGAATTCCTCATCCATTCCACCACACTTGATGGAGCACCTCTCCAAGATGCTTGCAAGTTTGGCATCCTCTTATATATATATATATATATATATTGTTCTGTTGTGTTCCCTTGTGTAGTGTTAAATGTTTGTTTACGCCTCCTTGGATGACCGCTTCCATTGTGACATTCCTTCTATTTGTTTCTCAATTCTTCTACACTTCTCTTATTGCAATTGTTGTGTATGGTGCCTTGGGGGTGGAGGGTGTAAATTTGGGGGCATCTTCCCACGTTGTGACCCTAAGTCACTTTTGTTGGTGTAATTAAATATTTAATTACACTTTATTAAGTTTACTTAGGGCTAATATTAGTCTTAGGTTATTCTTAAGTCATATTAGGGTTTTTCTCTAACTTACAAATATAAAAGCAAGTTCTCACATGTAATTCATTAATCCATTTCATTAATTCATCCTTATTGTGCAAATTATTCCTCTTTGTTTTTTTCTCTTGTGGAAGGTAAATCTTAGGTTTTGTAGGTGATCTTTGTGGCTTGAATTAATTATCAAATTCAACATGGTATCAAAGCGGATCTGCAAGCCCCTTCTCAAATTTGGAGAAATTTTTTAGCAAGAATCATTTGCTGGGTGTGTTTTTTGTGTAAAATGGAGTATTCCATTAGATTCAGAGTAGCTGGAAAAGGCAGATCTATCTTTTGTTTGGCTGAATTTGGTTTGGGGAAGCCAGATCTGTGAAGATTTCAAGAGTTTTTTTTATATGAAGAAAAACAGAGGATTCAAAGCATTTTTGGCCAAAACTGACCTCACCATTGCGCTCAGAAGGCCTAAAAACCCCTATTTTCATATAAGGCACTCTATATTTTGCTAAAAAAAAGTTTCTGGGTGTTTTTTTAGGGTTTCAAAATTTTAGTTCTGTGAAATCCGTACAATTGTACGGTGCCTCGATTTCTGTGCCAACCTTGATTTCTATGCCATTCTCATTTGAGCTGATTTTGATTTTAGAGCTGCCTCAATTTGCGTGCCATCTTGATTTTTGAGCTACCTCGATTTGCGTGCCATCTTGATTTCCTTGCCGCCTCGATTTCTGTGCCATCTCGATTTCTGTGCACAGGGACAACAGTTTTTTTTATTAATTTCTTAATAAAAAATAATTTTTTATTTTGGAGGGCTAGCCCCTTGGGTTTAACCCTTGGTTGCATGGGGGACCAGCCCCTAGCTTCCAAGCAGCAGCCCCCAGAGACTCAGCTCTTGGTCATTTGAGGGACCACTGCCCTAGCCGCCAGCCCCCAAAGACTCAACACCTGGTCACATGGGCGCCCAGGGGCTTCAATAGTGTTTTTTTTGGGCGTCTTTGCACTAAAGGAGCAGTTTTGGTAAATCGAGCATATCTTGAGCATACGGAGTCGGATTTTCAAAAAAAAATAGGCGTCAGAAAGCTGGTTCTGAGCACAATCCAGTGGTGCAGGTATTTTTTCCAGTTTTTCAGATTGGTACAATTTGACTAATTATCAAATTCAACATGGTATCAGAGAGCTCTACACAGCCACCTATATAATGTTTTCAGATTCAGCCCCAGCTATATTCTAAATCAGTTTGTCATTTTTATAGCTTCTGTTGGATATCTTGGACATGCTGCCTCCTGGAAAGGTTCTGTTTGCTTTGAAAGACTTCTATTATCAGCATAAATCTATTTGCATATTTTGATCTATAATCATCTAAGGAGATGGGATTCTACCATCAACATAAATCTACTTGCAGATATTGTGGAAGTAATCAACATGAGAAAGAGATGTGTCCTCATTTCTCACATCATCTCTTTGAAATGCTTCTTTCAATCGCTTCTCCTCCTAATGAGATCATTGTTCCACCATCACCTACTGCTACTTCAGAGTTCAATGTTGCATCATCATTGGCTTCTAGTGATTCTGTGCAGCAGGTCAATATTAGTCTTCCTGATCCACCTCATTGGGATTCCTATCTTGCAAACATATCATCTTTGTTTGTAGAGTCCCATCTTATAGATTTGGAGGACCACATCGAGGACATTTGTTTTCTCTTTGATGACAGCTTCGATGGAGTTGCATCACCATCATCTGCTTCAGAGATTGTTTTTCATCCTCCTCTTCTTCAGTCACAGTTTGGCAATGGATTGGAGACATTTGAGCAGTTTTCAAGAGCATCATTATTGTCTTTGGATCACGTGCAGAGTTCAAAGACATTTGTCCTTCTTCCTGTATATTCCTATCCAGAATGGGAAGACATTATGCACACATCTGCAGTTCTATTTCTTCCCAAGGGGAGGAATGTTGTTCGACGGTCATGGGTATTCATCTTTATTCTGTGTCGAGCATGTTCCAGTACTGCAGGAGTCATCTTGAGGAGCGGCTGCATGGTCTCTCTTCTCATCTCTATTTTGGGAGGGAGCATTTCCTCGCATGGGGTTTCATCCTTCTCACATCAGGGGGGGTCATCAGACCTTCTCTCTTCTTCCTCTCTTATGGGGGGCATTCTTGATTGTACTTTTGTGATGGATTCACTTCTTGGGGGGTCTTAGTTTTAGTCCTTCTTCCATCACATGTTTATGTACTTGTATTTTTCTCTCTTTTGGAGAGGAGTTTTCTCCCACTGGGTTTTTCTCCTTTCTCTCCACTTTATGAGATTTTTTGTTGTTCATGGGTACCTAAAATGGCCTTGTAGCCGGGACCCATTCTTGCATTAGTTGCATGCTTTTCATTTCTCCCTAAGTTGCACTTATGGGGGGGTGTTGGTGTAATTAAATATTTAATTACACTTTATTAAGTTTACTTAGGGCTAATTTTAGTCTTAGGTTATTCTTAAGTCATATTAGGGTTTTTCTCTAACTTGCAAATATAAAAGCAAGTTCTCACATGTAATTCATTAATCCATTTCATTAATTCATCCTTATTGTGCAAATTATTCCTCTTTGCTTTTTTCTCTTGTGGAAGGTAAATCTTAGGTTTTGCAGGTGATCTTTGTGGCTTGAATTAATTATCAAATTCAACAACTTTTGCCTCCTCTCTCATTTTTTTGTGATTTCATTCTTCCGTTGTACTTGTGGCTCTACTAGTCGACGGATGATGACAACAAATATACACTTCTGATAAGGACCGTGTGTCCCTAAACAAGAAAATAAAATGGACCCAGTCCATATATGAAGACAGGGGTGATTTGTTACTGACATTTGACTAGTAGAATTGCTTTGTGTTGTGATGTGATCATATTGTGAAATTGTTGTAACAAACCTTTCCAATACTCTAAATTTGCTTCTATGCACTTTGGAATGTTTTTGTCTCACCTTGTAGCTACACTCGGTTCTGAGATACCTGAAGTATAACCTCACGGCTATACTCGGGTTTGAACCCGTAAGTATAGCCTTGGTTTGTTTGAGCAGCAAGTTGCCTTATTTCTGTATCTGTTTCATGAGATGATTTGGTTATTATCTTAGCTTGGATTTTCTAACCAAAGCCTTTTGTTGATCAATGGTTGTTAGCAAATGATATTGATGTGTTTCTATTATGATTGTTGAGAACAATTCAGTGATTGTAAGCACATGTCACTTTGGGGCATGGGCTTTGTGAAAGCCTTTGTTCCCTCATGTGTTTTCAACCTTACCTTAAACCTACTGGCAAGTGGGAGCAACCACTTTAAGGTGAGGGCATATATTGTAGTAAATGCTTGGATACCTTAGATATTGTGATAAAATGTGTTGTGTATACTTCCTTTTCACTGTAAGGCATCTCCCTGAAGTAGGTGGGGTTGTATAGTTTGTTTTTGTGTGTTGCGTATGCTTCCTTTTCATTGTAAAGCATCTCCGTGATACAGGTGGGGTTGTATACTTTGTGCACATGCTTCCTTTTCAATGTAAGGCACCTCTGTGATGCAGGTGGGGTTGTATGTTTTTGAAAGTCCTTCTGTGGAAGGTGGGGCTATGTCTTCCCTTGAGTGATTGCACATCCTTGTGAAAAAGTTCTCTCATGGGAGGCAGGGTTAGGTCTTGAGTTACTCACCCTTAAGTGTGTCTTTGGTGGTTGTGGTAGCGTAGCTCAACTGTTAGGTGTGTTTGACATGTCTTAGATGGTGAAGTGTAGCGATGAGCTCCTCCCCATCGCCCATGTTTGCTATGTATAATACGTATAGTGGGTTGACGACGCACTCTACAACGCTCATGTATTCTGTGTGTATTACGTGTGTTTTCCATGTTTTGTGGAGGCACGTAGTGATGAGCTCCCCCCACACCATGTGTCTTGCGTGTTTTGTGGGGGCGCGTAGAGATGAGCTCCCCCCACGCTGGGTGTTTTGCGTGCTTTGATGGTGGCGTGTAGCGATGAGCTCACCCCATTGCTTGTTAGTATAGTATAATTGTTTAATCATGTCTTCTCTTTGTGTATTGCATGATTGCGTTCATGACTTCTCCATGTATTACATGCTTCTTTACTGTCTTCTTCATGTTTTGCCTGATTGTCAAGTGTTTCCTTATGTTTGCTTAAGCTTGGTGGCTAGAGAGTCCTCCAAACTTAGGGTGTTTTGTTGGCTTTAGTGTATGACATGCTTAATGTGTTTTGATTGTACTTTAATGCATGTACTGATTGTAAGATCATACACACATTAAAGTGGGGGCTAAATGTTATGGAGTAAAAAGTGTCCTCTTATCTTTTTACCTTCTTGTTTAGCTCCTAGGTCCTCGTGATTACATTATACATTCAAAATGTTTATTCCAACACAAAATTACCCAACACCAAAGTAAAATTGGAATATGGGCCCCATGTTTTAACTTACCCTAGACCTAAATGAGGCTAAAGGACCTAGGCGATACCACCTAGGTCCCTCACTTTAGGCTAGTTCTAATTTAAATGCATGATGGCATAACACCTCTCTAGAGGTTTCTCCTTGTCGGATCTTTTGGTTTTAATTGACAACTGTAAGCGAGAAAGCATATATAATTGTGTTTATGAGTTCATTATCAACTAGGTTAGAAAGAGCATAACTTGAGATCTTGAAGAAAAGCAAACAAGAGCATTCATTGTGATTCTAGAGCAGATTTGTGTGTTGTCATTGTGTTGTTATTGCAGATATGGAGCTATCATCTATTCCTCCTTAGGAGTTGAAGGATCTTCATCATTCTAAGGGTTCATCACATAGGTGATATCATTATTTTTTATCATCATTTGAATCATCATATTATCATTGTTTTTAGCATCTACCCCCATGAGGGCATGCACTCTTTATCAATCAACAGTGTTGGGAAGCTTGAATGCTATCCTAGGATTTGACTAAGGCAAGTCCCTAAACACCATAACCCCCAAACCGCTTTTCATCTCCTTGTGTGCAAGTTACAGGAGCGAGATCTAAAAAATTCAGAGCTACAGGAAGACAAAGTACATATCAGGGATTCACGATCTGAAGATAGTTTCAGAATATTCCCTCATCAAGGACTTGGGCGGTACCACCCATGTCCTCCTACGTTTTTAGAGTTTAGATCTGGCATCAACACATCATCTATAGCAACTTTCTAATTCACACCTCCAACAGATTCTTCCAGTCAGGACCTGGGCGGTCCCACCTTCGTCCTCTGACACCTCTGCTTTCAGGAGACAGGTTCCATCATTCCTATGATCACCCCTGTGCAATTAGTTTTTGGGTTGATGTTGTACTTATTTTGTTATAAATAGATCATTATAGAACTAGGGTTTCATGCATTGTTAACCTAGGGTTTGATAAAAAGGCTAAATTAAATCTGATCCATCTATAACATAGGAGTCACAAGATCAGCAGATGAGTCCACCTTCATTTGGTAGTGATTTGGCTCGGTCTTGTCCTTGAATGTTATATGGAAAAGGGTTTGATCTAGTTTGTGTTCTAGTTGTTATCATTCTCCCTTTTCATACTTAACAAGTTGACCATCAGGGCAAAGACTAGCAATAGAAGCAACATAACCATACAAAAAAATTTCCCATCTCTAGTTAGTCATCAATTACCTAGCATCAGGTAGACATGAGAGCATAAACCAATATCGTGAAAAATCCATCATAGCCTCCCATCTAAATGAACTATAGCAAGGAAGGAAGGAATAAAGGAAGGAAGTTCCAAACAAAATTGACCTAATGCAGATCGATTAATCACATAAAGATCAAGGAAAACCCTACCACCTACCTTGATCTATAAAAGTAAACCCCAATTACCTAACCAATCTAATTAGAGCCTAATTGAACCATTTGAATATAATGAAAGCATAATGTTCACTTACAAAAATCTGATCAACTTGCAAATCATAAACACACTCAAATCCAATCACATATACACCCATTCAACCCCAAGCACCCATAGTGGAATACCAATCAACCTCTGTGTATCAACCCTATCTACTTCACAACATCACTCAAACTATAATTTTGCCAGAACATCCTGATCTTGTAATCCATTGATGCCATGTCAATCTATCAATAGGATCTACATACTAACACCCTAATCTATTCAATGTGAATTGAAAAAAGAAGAACCACCCACTTGAATAGAACAAATCATAACATATTGAAATTATGATTCACATGTCACTCCACTACAACCCCAAGGTAAATGCAAATGCATAACTACCCCACCCTACTATAGTTTCCACCCTAGCCACTCGCACCTAAATGCTAAACCCGTCCCAATGCCATCACATACCATCCTAGTGATGCAATGCCAATCTTGAGGTCACCCACCAATGAACTATCCACCACACAAGCTTATCAACATCAACCAACATGCCCCATATACCTAAATTTAGTGCTATAATCATGATGCTAATTCCCCACCAACACACTTGCCTAAACCAATGTTGAACCATCAATCTTGATCTACACCATGCCAATCTCTCATTCACCCATTAGCTAGCACCTAATGTCATCTACATATCTATCACTATGACTATCGTTGATTCACACATTACTAATTCACTAAGGGGAGCAACACCAATTAATAATCTTTTAGCTCCAAAAATACCACCAAGTCGAAGCTATAGTCAACTTGATCAACTATAGTTGTGCTCTTACCATCTTAGCTATTAGATCTATTAGTTCGAGTTTAGTAACTTGGTAAACTATCTATGCTTCTAGCAATGCTTCAACTAGTTCAGGATCCACTCAACTACTTTCACCTTTGTAGCTCTACCTTCCTCTTTCTTTGCTATTAGATAAATAAATTCAAATTGACTTGGATGTGGTTTTGAGTGAAGGGATGCCTTTTTGGGGTCAACTTATTTCTTTATTTATTCATTATTAATTTTGGTCCACCTACCATATTCAGTGGTTCTGATTCAATTGGTTCAACAATTGGCTCTTCAACTAATCTTGCCTATGCCTTCACCATGGGGTCTCGATCTAGTGGCTAGCTCTCAAAATTCAATAGGCTCTACTACTTGCTAAGATGCCTCCCCCTATCCTAATCCCTATGCCTGTATCTCTACCTCCATTTTTGGTCCTGCTTCCATTTGATCAAGATTTGAATCACTTGCATTATGGCACTAGTTTAGCTATAGTTCAATAAGAAGGGAAACCTCCCTAGGATGTTTCCTCTACAACTATAGGTAGGATCGAAAATTAGATCTGCTATTGGAATTAGATTTGAAAATGGTCCACCCATCCTTGCTCCTAGTTTAGATGTTGCTTACTTTGTCATTGACTCATATGCTAGATAACTTTGGACTAGAACAGGGAAATAGTCTTGAACGAGGGCTAGAAATGGTTATTTCACTTGGTCCTTAAGGGGGTTTGAATCACTAGCATTAGGGCCCTAAAGGTAATTCCCTACCATCTAGGGGGAATGGTAGGACTACAACAACCTAGCCTCAACTATAGATAGTTTTCCACCTTGGATGATTGAATGGGAGGTCTCTTGTTTAGTTATTTACATACTCTACTAGTCATTTCAATTAGTACTACCCACAATAATAGTTGGGGTTGGGAATTGTAGTTGGTTGTACTACCAACATTCTATATGGAACATACCTACTCTACCTCTTCATCAAATAGAAAGTCAAGTGGATGAAGCTGATCTTATCGCTCCTCCTCCCACCCACCCTAAGTTTTGTAAAGTTCTTCATCCTCTTATTATCTTCTTCATCCTTCTATACCCATGCAAACCACAACAAACATGTAACAATTCAAGTAACCACATAAGTAGGAGTGCACCACCTCCCTAGTGCTCTTTGCTTACCTCACCAAAAGAGTGTGCCACACCAAGAGCAACCCTTCCTCCACCTACCCACCCCTGAAGTGCACCACCTACTCAAAATATTTACATTTCGTCAAAAGTAAAATCACTAGGGTAGTTGTGAAAATCATCATGGTGGTCTTAAAGTCACTATGGTGGTTTCACAACCACTACCTGTGGTAAGTGGTGGTTTCACCATACTAGGAGAAACATATGAATGCAAAATGATTAATAAAATCACTCCCAATCAGGTCTATAGTGATAAACAACTCAGATCTGAAAGAAGAAGGATGCAAAAGTGCAAGAAATGACGGGTTCACCAAAATGTTAAGTGGAAAAGAGTGATCTAGCCTAAAGAGCTAAACTAGGTCAAACCCTCTTCTACAAACATTAGTACACAAACCAAACTTGGATTCTACCCAAGAAGGAGAGCCAAACTACAGGGGTTCTACCCTCTTGTTGTATTTAGATGGATCAACAAAGTTTAACCAAAGTCAAACAAGCAAGCTAAGACTAGTGATCAAACCCTGGAAGATGAAGAACAAACTATAACTAACTGTCGAAAACAAATAACAACAAATAGAAAAGTATAGTAGAGGTTAGAGGAAGATCCAAAACCTAGATCTTGCAGCAGAAATGCCCAGGACCATGGCACTTGGGTGCCCTAGGCCTTTTATAGGGTTTAACAGAGATTCAAATTTCACCAGACCTATACCTATCTGCTCTGCCTTCTTCCTAGAAATCATTTCTCGAAACTTATTTCTATGACTTGCACACAAAAAAAGAGGAAAAAGTTATGTTGTGTTTAAGGGCTTGCCTCAGTCAAACCTCATGTTGGTGTTCTAACATGTTAGAAATGAAGGCGACCAACTATAGAATGGAAATTTGATTACAACTGTAACTATTAATCTAGTGCAGAACCAAAATGGAGATAGTACAAAATCAACACAAAGAAATAGCAGAACAAAAGATCAACCACATAACACAACACGTTTACGTGGATAAACCCTTTCAAGAAAAAACTCTACACAAGAAGAGATACACCAGTCTGTATTAACTTCAAATAGAGTTTACAATACAACACTATTAATCTCCTATCTAGTCTTCAATCCACCAGCACTTGTAATACTCTCATACATGTTGGTCCCCAAAATAACTCCAACCCAAAACTCTAAAACACCTAGCCTAGGGATTGTCGTCAAGGTGAAAAGAAGAGATTTATCAAGTAAAGGGGATTTTTGGCCAACTAAATAAGTGGGTAAACTCCTTTGCTCTTCAGGCTCAACTAGACCTAGGAGGGATATTCCTAAAGGCATGAAATGAAATATAGATAAACATACACAACCATACCCAATGTACACTTGACCCCTAAAGTTCTCACTATATTAAGACAAACTGGTTGCACAAGTCTCATTAAGCTTATTCAACTGTGTGAATGTGCATGCACAAGAAAGATGGTTTTTACCTTGAACCACAGGTGAATGACTTGTTTGATTTATAAAAAATGTTTGATCCCTCTCCAATGTGGACCAGTTCTTATTCTATTGGGCAACAGAGTCACAAAATGTAAGGAGGAAAGAAAATACTCGGTAAAGGATCAATAGAACTAGACATACATTTGCACATATGGCCTTCTAATAGATTTTCATACATTGAACATACTTAATAATCCAAAAGAGGATTGCAATAATTCTTGTCTAAAAAAATGATAGAAAATACAAAGCCTTGTATTTATTTAGATGTTGTCACACATCTCCAAACACCTGTCACACTCATAACAACAAATGTGTGATCATCCCACAATAATGGGTTACACTTTTTTGCCAGACTTGACATTGAAATCAACATTTTGAACTAAATCTTCACTTTTTGACACCTATAGCCGTTAAACTGTTAGGAATTTGAAGATGATGTGAACTAGTGATTTGTGAGATTTTGTTTGTAGATTCTAAATATATATATATTTTAAAATTTGGAGTTAAATTGTAATTTTTTTTGTGTCTCCTTTGATAACTAGTTTTTAACAGTAAACAACATTTTTTCAAAGTGATGTGTATTTCGTAGCACATAACTTTTTTTTCTACAAAGGATAAAATTTTGATTCTTTTGAATTTAGATTGGTAACAACGATATATAGGGCATGCATTTGGTTTCATAATGTTTTGCTGAATATTTTTTTCTTAATTAAGTTTTGAAGTCAAACTAATTATAATTTAGATATAGGCGTATTCCGTAAAACATAACTTTTTCTGTATGTATCGAAATTCAATTTTTCTTTTTTTGTTGAAACAAGGACATCAATACCTAGGGCATAGATATTTTTCAGAATTTTTTTTTCACTAATTTACTAATTTTCCATGTGTGTAGAACAAAGAACTTGATGTTCGGTGAAAAACCCACATTCACACGAAATAAAAAATAAATATAATAATCAAATTAAATATATTTAAAATTATACTTTTTGGAAAGCTTATAATAAGGAATACATACTTACAAAACATAAATTTCAAATGAATTCATTTGATCCCCCAAAAGGTAAATCAAAAGTGGTTTTTTATTAGCATTTTGACAGGTGTATAGGAGACTCCATTATAGGTATGGTTTAAAACTAGCGGGGTTCTATCCAAGGGGGTTTGAATCTAAGTGGGTTTGATCAAACCCTCTTCAATTAAAATCCTTTAAATGGAACCTTTCAAGGCTTAAATCATTATATTTTCTAAAAATATGTGATTTCAACAAAAAATAGGATGTCCCAGAAAGTGTAACCCATTATTGTGGCAGCACCTTCTGAATCTTCATCTTCATCTCCATCTGTGGCAAAGGAAGATACATAATTGTGATTACATATTTACCAAAATCATTACAAACTTCTGTGGAGACATTCACTACATTTAAATCTGCATTCTATAGCCTTCCTACACAATACTACATATATCCCTTCACTTATAAACTGGACAAATCATGTGTTGGTGCTAGAGAAACTCCTTAGGCTCTCCCAGACCAGATAATTGGCTCAGAGGCCAACCCTGAAAATATCTTCATTTCATGTATATATAGCTACTTGGTCATGGGCATTGGAAAGATTGGTCAACAAGCAACCCATGCTGCATTGAATATAGGCCCATGACCACAGTTAGAAGACTCAACTGAAATCTTGGGTGCCCATGCCCTGCATGTAGATTTACGTCATTGAGGTACCTGCGGAAGATATGGGATACTGGAACACACCATCCCCATATTAAATTATGTACCTGCGCATATTGTTCCAGCAACCTACGTCACATCAGCACATATCTTCATCTACTTGTCACCTTTGTTTTCACTATTTTCCTTATCGACAATTTTCTGCATTCACGAACTTTTCTTCGGTGCCCTCATTTTTCTGTCAGCAACTTTTTACTTTTTCAAACTTGGCTAGATTTGCCTTCTATCGGCAAATCTTCAATTTTTTGAACATTACTTACTTGGCGCCTTTTCATGCTTATTGACAAAAACCCACTTTCCTGAACTCATCTTTATTTGCACCTTCTTTCACTCCATCGGCAAAAGTTCACTTTTTTGAACCTGCCGCCCTTTGCACCTTTTCCCACCTTTATCAACAAAAATGACTTTTGCCGAACCAACTCACTTTTCCCTTATCGGCGAAAGTCTTCATTTCAGAACCAAGGGCCTTTTCTCTTTATATCTCCTTTGTCGGCAAAACATCATTTTGTTGAACCTTAGCTATTTTGCCCTTATTGACAAAAAACCATTTTGCCGAACCTGAGCCATTTTTCCTTTTTTTTGTCGACAAATCTTTAATTTGCCAAACTCTATTTTTATCACTTCCTTTTCTTCCTTATCAATCCCCACCTTTGTCGACAAAAATGAATTTTGTCGAACCTTTGCTTTTCCATCTTCTTTACCTTATCAACAAAACATGAAATTCCTGAAGTTGCCCCTTATTCCTCATTTATCGGCAAAAATGCCGAATCATGAACTTTGACTTTCCCCCTTTGACACTATCAACAAAATGTCATAGGCGAATTGCTAAAAATTTGAACTACATTCCCTTGGTTAGGCTTCCAATCGATTCCCCGACTAGGGCATTCCTCCTCCTTCCCTTAGTCAAATTTTTGCCTTTTTCTTTGGTCCTATTTGCCTTATCGGCAAAAGAGAAGAAACATGAACTTGGCCATGTCATATTTGCCTTATCGACAAAACTTGAAATTATCTAACCAAGCCTCGCATTCCTCACCTTTTTGCCCTTATCGATGAATCCACATTTCTTCAAACTAAGGGCCACCTTGTTGTGTTATCAGCAAAATGAACTTTTATTGAACTTGCCTTTTCATCTCCCTTTTGGCTTGTCTCATCGCCTTGTTAGCGAAATGTGAAAAACACAAACTTTTTGAAAGTTCGGCATTTGCCTGGTTTCTCGACAATGACATTATTTCCCTTTTGCCTTAGCCAAAATTTCATTCTTCTGCTTTGTCCTATCATTCTTTATGCTTCGCCTTTGTTGGCAAAATTGTCATCGGGCAAACCTTTCATCGGCGAACTTGGAGGTTCGCGAACCTCCAACTTTGCCGACAAAGCTTTCTTTGTCTTCAATTTCCTTTCTGCCTTAGAACCTTTTTCTATGCTGTGGAAGCTTCTTTCACCTTTGTCACCGAATACCATTATCAGCGAACTGACAAAAAGCTGAACTTGCGAACAAGTTCGTAAGTTCAGAAATTTGCCGATTTGCCGACAAAAGGCAAAAGAGCCAAAAATTTTCTAAGGCAAGAAAACGAACAAGACATAACCATTTTTTACCAGGGCAAAACACAAAAAAACCAAACTTTGAACGAGGATAACTTTTTCATTTGAAGGAATTTTGAGATGGTTCAAAAGACAAAGTTGCTCAGAATTTAATTCTCTATCCAATGGTGATATTTGCTAAGATATTTGCACAAGAATTTTAGATTTTTAGGGGCAAAAAGGGCACTTTGAGGACTGATTTTTTTAGGTGCCAACAATACACATTCGTAACACAATATCCTTATAAAATTGGTTGCTTTCAAGGGTAAGACAAGCCAACAAAATCTGCACCGTCAGATCTGTGACCTAATGATGAACGATCCAGATTTACAATGGTAATTTATATATAAAATGTGGCTTTTGGGGGCATTGCCCCCAGACCCCCACTAGGGGGCGCGGCCCTCAGATCCCCCATCGGGGGGCCATGCCCCTAGACCCCACATGGAGGTACCCCCTGCAACCCTCGAATAACCTACATCCGTCGAGTACTGAGATCAAACATGTAGCTGAAACAAGATCACTACTTGGTGAATACTTCATCCCTTGATTTACAAATAATATTAGGAGTAATTAATTACATAAGATTTATAAGGTTGATGGCACCTTAATCCTAACACTACCTCCACTACAATGATGATTAGATCCAAGAGTGTGTGCCTAGGAGGGTAGAGACCAGATCTGTAATAATATGATGAGTAATGAATGATAATGATGATGAAAACCACAAGAGCTATGACCTTGGTTGATGAAGATAACTCAAAATCCTACACCAACAAAGGAGAGTGATGAAGAGGGCTTCAAACTTCCTTCAATTCTTGCAAACAAAATTCAATGGCATCCACAAGTAGATAACACTCCAAGCATGTAGAACACTTTATCATGGAACACAATATGAGAGCAAATTCGCTTAATCTTCTAGGAGTCATCTAGGTGTAAAATGAACTACAACACCCATTTAAATATGCATTCCCGCTCACTTATGACAAATAAAACTTAATTAGGCTGACAAATACAAACCAAAGAAGTGTCCTAAGCTGACACCACAAAGTGGGACTATGATTCCCAAGTGGGACCAGGACGCTTGGGCACCCTGGGCCTTTAGCCCACAAACTCTAGAAAGTGTCCAATATAGCGGGCTTAGTCCAGTCCTAAGTTGATTCCGTCGGGTTTATTTATCGGGATCGAGATTTTCATCGTTTTAAGCTCAAAAAGGTGTTAAAATAGGTCTTGATTAACAAAGGCAACCAAATAGGTCCAATCAGGTGCTAAACTAAGTGTAAAAAGCTAGTGTGCACATTTTACGACATAACATATTTAAGATTACTCTTACTCCTTGGATGCTCCTACATCACTTGCACAAGCAATATCCATATCTAATTCACAAATTTAGACCCATTTATTAGCTTGCATAAATGAGACTCATGTTTAAGTCCTAACTTGGTTTTATAAAATATTTTATAACGATTAACAAGAACATTTTTATTATCCAACAAAACCTACATATAACTTGTGTAATGGAGACACGTTTCCAATCCTAAATAACTTTAATAAATAATTTATGGTGATCAATAATCACATTTAAATTAGCCCAAAGCTTAAAAGCAATCATCTATTCAATTAGCTTGCACAAGAAAGGCTCAAGTTTAGTTAATATGTTGAAATCCACATAGATACTTTACATTAATGAAAATCCATTCAAATTCTCATTCACTTCTATATAATGATTATTAATATACACAATGGAGACACACTTTCCAATCCCAAATAACTTTAATAAACAATTTATGGTGATCAATAATCACATCTTAATTAGCCCAAAGCTTAAAAGCAATTATCTATTAAATTGGCTTGCTTAAGAATATCTCAAAGTGGTTATTGTTGAGACCCACATAAATACTTTACACTTTATATTAATGAGATTCCATTCCAGTTCTAACTCACTTCTCTATAATGATTATTAATATGCAAAGGGAGACACATTTTTCAATCCAAAATAACTTTAATAAACAATTTATGGTGATCAAAATCACATCTTAATGAGCCCAAATCTTAAAAGAAATTATCTATTAAATTGGCTTTCACAAGAAAGACTCAAGGTTGATTCATATGTTGAGACCCACACAAATACTTTACACTTTACATTAATGACTTCATTTTAGTTCCAATTCAATTCTATATAATGATCTAATTAATATGTACAATGGAGACACATTTTCCAATCCCATATAACTTTAATAAACAATTTACGGTGATCAATAATCACATCTTAATTGACCTAGATCTTAAAAGTAGTTGTCTATTAAATTGGCTTACACAAGAAAGTCTCAAGGTCAGTTAATATGTTGAGACCCACGTAAATACCTTACACTTTCAAGTCCTAATTCTATATATAACAATCTTATTAATATGTATAATGGAGACACAATTTCCAATCCTAGATAACTTTAATAAATAGTTTATGGTGATTAATAATCACATCTTAATTAGCCTAGTGCTTAAAAGTAGTTGTCCATTAAATTGGCTTGCACATGAAAGGCTCAAGGTTAGTTAATATGTTGAGACCCACATAAATACTTCACACTTTACATGAATGAGACTCCATTAAAGTTCTAATTCACTTCTATTTAATGATCTTATTAATATACACAATCAAGATGAATTTTCTAATCCCAAATAACTCTAATAAACAATTTATGGTGATCAACAATCACATCTTACTAAGCCCAAATTTTAAAATCATTTATTTATTAAATTAGCTTGCATAACAAAGGCTCAAGGTCAGTTCACGTGTTGAGGCCCACATAAACACTTTACACTTTTAACAAATGAGACTCCATTCAAGTTCTGATTCACTTCTATATAATAATTTTTTTATAGATAAGAGGGGAAAGGGCCCCTACCTGTATATTAAAATATTGAAAAAGATACAAAATTTGTAAGCCTACTAGAGTAATAACCTCCATGGCCAACCTACATTTGATATGTTTTTGAATACATAGATGAGACATTTTGACCTAGAAGCCATGACTAATGATCCAAGGGAGGGAAGAAAGACTCCATACGAAAATATTCCATACAAACAAAATTTTGATGTTACTAGAGAAGGAATTATCCTTTAACATTTTTTCTTACGCTCTTTTATTCCCTATGAATTTGAGGAGGAAAGTGACTACTTGCCTAGCCCTCTCAAAACTATTTTGGTTCGCAAAAGGGTTGGAGGAGTAGATGGGGGCACTTACTTCTACTAATATATCTCCTCCTTGTTTGGCCACCGCCTCTGTGTTACCATTGAGTATGATGTCCCAGAGCACTTGTTGGTTTTATGCCATGCTCAAGATCCTTTGCTCCAATTTTGCCATGGCCACCATAGATGCAACCCCCTAAAATTTTGCTTTGAACACCAACAATATCTGGTGTGGGAGTTGTTAATCACTAGCTGCCACCTCTTCTAATCCTAGTCTAAACTATTCCCTTACAAATCTCTCTCCAATTCTAACCATCATTTGTGTGGAGCTCATGAATCTAAGGATGTTTGATAAAAAATATGAAGCCACCTCTAAGTTCACCTTGTTATGAATGCCTAATTCCATGCAGTTTATGCCTAAAATTTTCTTGATGGAATCCTTACTCTATTTTCCACTTTGAATATTGTGTATATTATGTTGCTAAGGATTGGTCCACAGAAAGCCAATTCCTTATGTAAAGAATTCAAGTAAAATGGGGGCTCCATAGAGTTACTATTATTCTAAGTGTTGCAAAGAGCCACTGAAAAGTGAACATTTAAATGCAAAATTGAGCGTGCAAAATCCTTATGCTTATCACTCTGAGAGATATGGAATTAATTACTTTTATTATAGGGGTGTGTGGGTCATGGAGGTGGCTCAAGCTACTTGTCTAGTCAAATTTGACAATAGATCTAATATACCAGTCGACATCATACAGTTTATTTTGCATACTTGTTGGCATGTGTTGATAAGACCTTTTCATTCATAGATATCATTTACCACCTTAATTACCTCATTATTGTTATCAACAGAGTGTTGGCTAGGAAAGTGGCTAGAAGATTTATATCATGATAGTAGTGTTGGATGCTTACCTCATCAAAAAAATTAGATTCTAACAAGCTTAACGTAGGATGGATTCAATTTTCCAATTTTGACAAATTTATTTTATAAGGGCATTAGCAATTATTTGTGAGTTGCCTTCCAAGATGATCTTCTTAGCTCCCTTCATGAATGTCAACTAAATGACGAGGGTGGTAGTTGAGGCTTTTGCCCCATTATTTGTGTTGTTATACAATTTCTTTGATGCCACTACAATGATATTCCTCTCGTGATCTATCATTATGCACCTTGCTCTTGATTTCCCTGGGTTGCCTTGAGAGACTTTGTTGAAATTAAATTTCAAAAAACCTAGAGGGGGAGACTAGGAAGCTTGCTATCTCTTGAGTTTCAAAGGTTCAACCCTGGCAACCCCATTAACAAGGGTTATTAATATGCACAATGGAGACATTTCCAATACCAAATAATAAACAATTTATGGTGATCAATAATCACATCTTAATTAGCACAAAGCTTAAAAGTAGTTATTTATTTAATTGATTTAATGAGAATCCTCTCAAGTTCTAATTTATTTCTATATAATGATTATTATTATGCATAATGGAAACACATTTTCCAATCCCAAATAACTTTAATAAACAATTTATGATGATCAATAATCACATCTTAATTATCCCAAAGCTTAAAAGTAGTGTCTATTTAATTGGCTTGCACAAGAAAGGCTCAAGGTCGGTTAATACGTTGAGACCCACATAAATACTTTACATTAATGAGAATCCTTTCAAGTATGACTCCCTTCTACGTAATGATTATTATTATGTACAATGGAGACACATTTTCCATGCCCAAATAAACTTTAATAAATAATTTATGGTTATCAATAATCACATCTTAATTAGCCCAAAGCTTAAAACCAGTCATTTATTAAATTAGCTTACACAAGAAAGGCTCAAGGTCAGTTCATATGTTGAGACCCACATAAATACTTTACACTTTACATTAATGAGACTATTCAAGTTCTAATCACTTCTATTTAATGAATCTATACTACTCAAGGTACACACCTCAAAACCTGATACTAATTGGCCATTACATTAGCTTACACAACATACGTTCAAGTTCTTGGTTAAGATCCACAACCAAAGAGTCCCCAGATTACCTTGAAGTCATGTTCCACAATTAAAAAGTCGCTAGATTACCTCAAGGTCATGTTAGCAAGTGTTTCTAAATATAACATTTGCAAATCAAAATATCATTTACTTCCAAATAAATGCGAGTTACTACAATTAGAAACATCATTACCCATGCAACACAATTGGTTGACACGTGCTAATACAATAAAATTTTCAATACACTTCAAAAATATTTAAAAAATTTCTTAAATGAGAGATAAACATACCTATATATATATATTTAACGCTATAAATACAAATTGTATGAAAAATATAGACAACCATCTAAAGACCATGTTTCTCTATCACTGTCCTGGACTGAAAAGACCATGTTTCCCTATCAGTGTCATGGACTGAAATGATGGTGTTTCTTGCCTTAGTAATTCCATTGTTTGAAATGACCTAGACATTTAGGACTAAAAAAAACAAGCTTGTCTTTCTTTTACTTCGTTGGCACGACACATTATGGGCTTCGTACATGGAAGTCCAAGTCCCAACCAGCACTTACTTCAGTGCGATGATGGAACTTTTTTTTCAAAACAAATATAATTGCCTGAAGTTGTGCAAATTTCCTGTCTGAGATATTGTACGGGACGGTGTACATGCACTCCGAGCTCTATGGAGTGGATTCCAAGCTCTCTGGATTGAATCTACACCCTAACGGTTTTAGGGCAGATATAATATCCCCAAGGCCTATGATGGTTTTCCTAAATGGTTTCGGCCCCTTAAATGTGACCGTTACGGCCAAATTTAAATCATATAGAATATTCGGCCATTTAATTCTGGTGGCAGCGGCCACATCATGGATAAAAAGTGGGTTGCCATAAACAATTCAAAAATATACGACATACCTTCATATACGACATACGTAGATAATTATAGCCTGGCCGCGGACAGAATATTATATATTCATGGGCTTACCCTGCCGGATCTTAAAGCTTATTATTTATTAGCTAATTAATTGCACAAGCTTCTTTTCAAACATGAAGGAATGTATGGACAAACGGCTTAATAGGTAGATAAGAGATTGTTTGGCTAGAAAATAGTTAAAACTGATCTACGGTTATGATGTGTACGAGACGATTGTGATCGTTGGATTTTTAAGATGCACGAGAGAGTTAGGCTTCAATGTCTTTATTGCGCGGTCTGTGCCTTTGAGATTTCTCTTCTTGTTTCTAGAGTCATGTAGGATAAGACTGATATTGTTTTAGGCCATTGGAGGTTGTTTTTAGCCATTGGGTGTTGTTTTTACATTGAATCTGTGCAAAAAGGAATTCATCAAACAACTTGGTTGGATTTGTGTTTGAGGTAATGTTATCTTTGTTTTAGCAAAATTTGTGAGGTTTTCTTGTTTCTTTTCAGCTTGAGTATTGGGAGGCATCTTTTCTTAGGATGCTTATTGGTTTTGTGCAGGTTCTTGGTAATGGAAGCTTTGGTTCCTGTGGCGCTTCAGCTTGATTTGCACTTAAGTACTATCATTTTCATTTAGCTTGGGTTTTTGGTGATGTTTTAATGGAGTTTTTCTAGTTTGGTTTCTTGTTTTGAACAAATTGGCATAAGTTTGTTTCTCCTAGGCGGTTTTCTGCAACTTTTGTTGTGGGTAGTTTTACAAGCCTTTGTGGGTGTTCATAAATCGTAGTGGGTTTTGGATATCATTAGTCTTTAACAATGGATGCGTGGGCTCACAAGAAGCACCCCTCTGCTCAAAATCCTCTGAAAACAGCATTCCTTCTGCTTAAACTCTCATTCTTTGCATTGGGTTTTATATCCTTTATCCAATTTGGGGTTCCATCACTTCAGCACTTCATATTCCAGACAGTTCCTTCACTTTGGTTATCCTTCTCCAGTTGGTTGACCCCTCACTTCCTGTACATTATACTCAACTGCATCATTCTAACCTTGGCTGTTACTTCAAGTGCATACCATAAGCCCAAAACAGAAGGCGATGATGATGATTTAAGATCCCACCATCATCACCTCAAGGAACAGCACCCACCACCGCCAGAAATAAGCTATCATCAATACCAACATCATCATGAGCCTCACACTGCTTTCCATGATGACGGCCCCACTTCATATGCATTGGTCCCAGGAGAAATCCATTTCATATCAAGTACACACACTAAGGTTGAGGATGATGATGATGACGGTAACTACATTGCCGGATCTAACTGGTCTGCACTTCCAGAACAGAGTTCTACTTCATCATCTTCATGCATAACAACTACTGTTGAGGACAAGCCTCTGGCTTCAGCAAGGTTTACCCACAAGAAGTCTTCCAAGGCAAGCCCAGATACAAAGACATCTCCCCTCAGTAGGATTGCTCGCCCTAAGAAGGGAGAAACTCTGGAATACACATGGAAAACCATTACAGAAGGCAGGCATCCTCCTTTGGCCAGGCATCACCGTAGATCAGAGACATGGGACATCATTCCAAAAGTAGTAAGTACAGAGCTTTCTTCTTCTACAGTCTTCAGAAAGTCTCAAACGGCGAGACAGCTTGGGGTGGAGGACTCACCTGGTTCTTCTGCATCTGCCTCCCCAGCAAGGTATAGCATGAAAAGAGAGCCTTCTCTCAGCCAAGATGAGCTTAATAGGCGCGTGGAGGCCTTCATTTCTAAGTTCAATAATGAGATGAGGTTGCAGAGGCAAAACTCGTTTAAAAGTTACATGGAGATGATTAATCGGAGCAACCAGTGAGGAAGAACAGGAAGAAACATTTGGTTTGTTTTACCCGTGTCTTTGTTCTTGTTATTTTTGTTTGGTGTCTGTGTGTTTTTGTCACCTCGAGCAGGAAGCCTGATGGATTCGTGTTGTTGAGAATTAGGACTTTTCTGCATGTGAAAATGGAAGAAAAAACAAATAGTTATAGAAATAGCTTGGAGTGTTTGTTTGGAAGAAAGGCACACCTAATATTAGAAATGGTGGAAATCTGGATAAATTCATTTATTGTTTCACTTGTCAAGCTTTGTTTACCATTGATCATCAAGTGGTGTACAGAACACTTTCCCCTGTGTTCACAAGTGCTTGAATTTTGTGGGGAACATGAAGGGCCCCGAGTGTCCTTTTGTAATGCCGAAGAGCGTGCTGCAGGAAGGTTCATGGTCTTAGCCGGTGTCTCAAACTGAAGCACAAGGGATATGTAGATTTTGCTTGTAAAATCTTGCCCATTCCTTCTGTATGTAACTGAGAGCAGATGAGTGTCCATAGACTCTTAAGACTACATAAGGTCTTTGATTCTTGTTAGCTTTTATTGCAAGGAATCAATGACTCAGCTTTTGTGGATGTGTTACTACTTATGTATTTCAGCAGTTTCCAATTTCAATACTAAGAATTTAACTCTGAGAATGCCTTTGTCTTAACCTGTTTGTTTTTCTGTTGTATTTTTCCCTATGATTAATTATGCATATTGCTTCAAATGTTGAATTTTGGCAATGCTGCCGGTCTGGCACATTGAGACCTTAAGGGTGATCAGGTGAATGCTATTTGCTTTATTTAAGCACCTAAAGAGCAAATGTATCAGCACCAAGTACAGGGATAACTAATTTAACAGTCTCAAATTAAGAGTAGGCATGTAAGGTGACTCCTTGAGTATGTCCAACTAAATACTTCAAAACAATTTCTCTTTTGCTAAAACCAATTGTATTTAATTGTAATTATGCATAGCATTTCTATCACATAACGTGTTTTTTTATGCCACTTGTGCCCCACTGAAGCAAAATGTGAATTTTATGCAATTTAGGCCCCACTGAAGCAAAATGTGAATTGTAATGGCAGCATTAACAATTACATTCTGTTTGATCTCGTGTGGTTGTTTGAATTTAGCTTTAAATGTTAAGGAACTCATGTTTATTCTCTTCTTCTCATCCTGATGATGAATCACGGAGTGTGATTCGAAACGTCGATCCAAAAAAAGCAACACACAGTCTTTTCCAGAAGCTCATATTCACAAATCATGGAATGTGGAAATATCATGTTTATAAGTACCTTATATGATTGGCCATATTCAAGTATATAAGAATAGATCTCTGAAAATGGAACCATAAAAAAAGTGTTAAAGACAGTGAGTGCACTTTGTTTTTCTTTTGCTGTGACTGAAATTTTATTATATATGAAATCAATGTATATATAATGCCCTCACTCTTGCTCTGTACCTATAGAGTGATCAGCATGCCAAACTGTATCCATGCATTCCTAGTTTGTTGTGACCCAACCAGCATGCCGGGCCAACAATGAACTAGGAAAGTACAATGAAATGGTTTCGTCAATAGGTTGTTAAGTTTCAACTCTCCAGATAATTGGAGCAGATGTTCACAAAATATTACTGTGGTCGAACTCCTGTAGCTGCTATAAACAAAATCACAAGTTATACCCCATGCCTGCCTCTCCTATCCCCCACCGGCTTGGAATCTGCTTGACAAGTAAATCTAAAAATGCAAAAATAACCAAAAAAAAGAGTCCAGGGTTTCATGCAAGGTGCTAGTAACTTCTTTCTCCTCCTTCCTTTATTATAGGACTATGGGTCCAGTTTTTGACAAAATGATTGCAGTTTCTACAGTGTGAAGCCTGGCACCTTGTACTTTGCGAAGAAATTCCTTTGTCCTTAATGGGCAGAGGCTTGTTATCCTCATGGATCAGAGCATTATTGACTACTGAAAGAATGAGAATGCCTACTAGGGGAGAGGACTCAGTAGCTGTTCACCCTAATTTTGCACATCTTAAGCTCTTAAATGGTACATCCGATTTCAACAATTTTTTTGGGTTTCTTCAGCTTGTGGGTATCAACGGTGTATCCTAAACAGTTACATCTTCATGAGTTGTCCAAAGACACCCAAAAAAATAGTTGGACTGAAACATGTGCACCAAGGCACCATCATATTACCGATCACCTTACTATTGCCTTATGTGGCACCGTATGATTGGTTGTTTCTTTGATGTGACATGTGAAATGTATTACTACATGTCTATGTGCACATGTATTGGTTCCTTATTAATTTTTTTGTAATCTGTACACATGTATTGGTTCTTTTCATAGATTTAATTGGGAGGTAAGGTGTCCCGCAAGTGGATGGCTATTGGTATGTGGGCAACTACTGAGTCCTCTCCCCTAATTTTGAATCCTCTCCCCTAATTTTCTTAGATGTTATTTGTGAAGAACTCCAGTGTCTTTAATAATATAATAGAATATTAACAATGCCCTTGTATGGATTAACATAGTCTTGCAACTTAGTTTCTGTTGTATCTGAACTTTGCTTTGGGCCAAGCTGGAAATTGACCATCTTCCTAGTCCCATGGACCCTCCGCACCGAGTACAAAATCTATATTTCTATCCTTATAGGAGTTTTACGTGCCTTCTTTCTTAAGCTTTCCCACTAAATAGAAGTGGAATTTTCAGCTATTTTTCTTTGCCCTCCTAGTTTGATTCTTTCTCATTCCTCTTGCGAGGCAACAGGGGCTAAAAGAGCTAAAAAACAAATAACAATGATGATGCAGATTGTCCAAAACAAATACCCACAAATCTCGTTACTTCAGAGTCTTTTTTTTAAGAGAGGTTTTTCTTGCTCTGTAAGAAAAACTTACTGTTCCAACTACTTATAAGCATTGTTATGAGTACTATTGCAACGAGTTTGTTTTTTTATCTAGTGATTAATCTATTTAGAGTAAACCAATCAAAACAAAGTATTATTTTTCATGATTTTTCTTAAGTTTATATGAGAAAATTTTAACAAAAATTATCAAGAAAATCGTTTATCTATGTTATGATTGACTCAAAATTTGAGCTCTTAAAAACTGATTTGGAAATACTATTTTGAGTAATCCAGCAGAAAAAGATTAACTTGTTTAGTGACTAAATTCTTTCTAAGCTTTCCCAATAAATTAGAAGTGGAATTTTTCAGCTACTTTTCTTTGCCCTCCTAATATGATTCTTGATTCTTTCTCATTCATCTTTTTGAGGCCACATGAAGCTTAAAGAACTCAAAAACAAATAACAATGATGATACATATTGCCCAAAACAAATACCTACAAATCTCATTTATTTGATGCCAAATAGTACCATCACTTCAAAGTCTTTCCCTGAGAGAGGTTTTAATTGCTTTGTAATAATAACTTATTTGTTCAAAACCACTTATAAGCATTGTTCTCAAATATGGCCGTACAATGACCCTTTTTATGTTGCTGCATAAAAATCCTTCTTAAATATGAATATGAATTGAAATTTGAAGCCAAAAAATTTTTACTTAGAAAGTATCCTTTGAATTAGAAAAATTAATAAAAATAAGTATTTAAAAAAATTCGAAAAGAACTTACGGTTATCTAGAACGAGCTATTTAAAAAAAATTAAAAAATTATTTGTTTATAATTATGATTTATTTAAATATTTATTATATTTTAAGATATTATATTTTACATTTTAATATAATAAAATTGAACATACTTTTTGAAGTTTAATGCCTACTATATTGAATGCTTTCTACAATGTGGGTGTTTGGGAGTGCTCATTGTATTTCATCATATTGAACATTTGGAACAAAAATTGTGTTTTTTTACTTTAAAAAAAAAATAACTAAATGGGTGGAAGGAAGTTTTTAAACTTTTGAATGTCTTCTTAATTGAAAGAGCTTAAACAATCAACATATTGATAGAATATAGCTATTATTTTAAGGTTGTGTCATTAATTAGCCTTTTTATTTGCCAACCTTCCAATAGACTTCCCAATAGCCCTTTCCTCATCATGCCTTCTCATTGCATTTTTCTAGCTTGGATGGTTTGTTTCTTCGTCTTTGACTTTTTATCCTTAAGATGCCTATTGCCTACTATGAAATTAAAATTTGTAATTGACAAGCAAATTAAGTTTGACATTTGGAGACAAAAGTTTACAATTGATTAACCAAATATAGCTTAACAATAGTTGGCATGAGTTTTCTAGGGGAGAGAAACACGAATAAAATAATTAAATATTCATGTATAGATTCTAACTTATATATATATATATATATATGAAATTGATTAAAAAATATAAACTAGAAATTAAATATTACAACCTATGTTATATATATAAACTAAAACTATAAATATTTCAACTTATATCTAAAAATAAATAATTAAAAAATAATTATTTAAAACTATATAATTAAATATCACAACCTTATTTAATATATTATGTGTAATAACAAATACAAAAATATATTAAATTAAAAAGAAACTAAAAATATATAATATATATTATATTATATTAAATGCATATATATAATAACTTAAATATATATGATACTAAATACATGTAAACCAAAAAATAAATAATTCAACTTTTATTATGGGGAAAGAGTTATATTTTAAATTTATAAAGTAAGTGTTTTAAATTTAAAATATAGTTGACATACTTTTATTAAATGAATGTACGGAAAATTATTAACTATTTTATATTTAAAAATATATAATGACATTTTTTTTAAATGAAAGCACACAAGAATTAAATTTAAAACATATAAGGGTCATAGTTTTATTAAATTAATGGACATAACAATAAAGCAATCTATATAATAATAAAATTTATTTATAAACATTAACTGCCCGTTAAATAAAATTTGTTTTATGTTAAAAATATAAAAATAAAAAGGAGCAAAGTTATTGGAATGGTAAGTTGTTTTATTTACTCTAAATTAAATGGTACATTTATTTACTATTGAGTTATTTTAATGAAAATACTCCAAATTAATATGTTACTTTTGTTTTCTATGTTATTTTTTTTACTGTAGAATAATTTATTTTATAACTATGTTTTATTAGGGTTTATCATATGAAATAAAAAAGGAGCAAAGTGTATTCCACAAAATGGTAAGTGCATTATATTTTGTTAGGGTTACCTTTTGTTTTATGTGTTATTTTGTTTAGTGTAGAATAATTTAATTTATAACTATATTTTATTAGGGTTTGATCATATCAAATAAAAAAGGAGCAAAGAAATATCATAATTAATTAAAAAAATGGTGAGGAAGAGGCACCTTGCTTTCCCTCGAATTTGTATTCGCATCTGTCTCTGGAGTCCCATGGCAATGTGGCGACTGTAGATCTTTTGTTGGAGGCCTTGGCAGATTCAGAGTTACTTGCCAGCATGGTGATTATCGGAAGATCGTTGGGTGTGAAATTCTTAGACAGACGGTGATGAATTGGATCATGAAGAATTGAAATGGCCTAGGGTAATCAAATTTCTTTTGTGGGGGTTTTTTGTTGTTGTATTCAAGAGTACAGAAGAACGAGATATGGTTCTCTCCTTCAACTATTGGCAAATTAGAGACCAGGCTATGTACATTCAGAAATGGTTGCCTATGTTCGATCCTTGCTCGACCAATCCAGGTGCAGCTCCGGCCTGGTTAAGACTTTACAACCTTCCATTTGGAGTTCTGATTGGAAGATTGTCTCTCCAAGATTGGATCTTCGCTTGAGATGCCAAGATATTTGGACCGAAAGATTCTAGAAGAGAACTATCTCTATGCCAGAATCAAAATTGTGAAAATATTTGATGATCGCCTCATCAAATTGGAGGTGGAGGAAGAGAAATTCATTTTTTCACATTGCAAAAGCAAGAATCACACCTCAGTTCTGTTGAGACATGGACCAGCTAGGACTCGAACCTAGGACCTTCCATTCGCTGTTGGCATGCTCTACCATTGAGCTACTGGCCCCTCTTGGACCAGTTCATCGTTGGTCTGGGTGTGGCTTATTTCCAACACCAATGCCCCCCCTTAAGCCACACCTCTCGTGTGCTTGGGGCTCCTAGCCTGGGCCTGGCTCTGATACCATGTTGAGACATGGACCAGCTAGGACTCAAACCTAGGACCTTCCATTCACTGCTGGAGTGCTCTACCACTGAGCTACTGGCCCCTCTGGGACTAGTCCAACGTTGGTTCGGGTGTGGCTTATTTCTAACACCAACAGGTTCGCTATCTTCGCAAGCCTGAGAGAGAATGGAAAGAAAAGATTCCAATGGATCAAAAGATGGATAGACTAGATAAGAATGTGACCTCTGCTTTGACTGAAATTGGGAATTCACCTAAGGAGGCACCCAAGATCCCCATGCCTCCTTGGAGGATGCTCCCCAGGTTCTCTTACTCCCCATTAATCCTTGTCCTAAGCCAACAAGTGTTGGTCTGGCACCTGTCCAAACTTCCTTAGTGGAGGCATACACTACTCTTGAAGGGATCGGAAGCGGGTGTCCTATGATGGAGGGGACGGATTGGCAGTATGAAGACTCTAGCGATGACGATGGGCTTGACAATGTGGATGTGCGGACCATCATCCATGATGCTTCCAAAATCTTGAAACCCAATTTGAATGTGTGCAACAAAAAGAATGGGAGGAAGACCAACAAACAACGAAGGGAAGAGGAAGCCTCCATTGGGGGCCAGGTATCCCTAAACAAATACCTTTTGAATTCTACCCTCCCTTAAGGGCCAATGAAGATCCTAAGTTGGAATGTCAGGGGCCTTAATACCCTTGACAAACGACGCTTATTCAAGTGCCACCTTCAGACCTTGGGAGCCGATATCATTATTCTCTAAGAAACCTAGTTGTCTGAACATTGTTGATAGTTCTCTTTTTTGCAAATCTTGTGTTGGTTGGGATGGTGCCTTTATTTAATCTTTGGGAGCCTCTAGGGGCCTTTGTTCCCTTTGGGCTCCCAAAAAAGTTTGTGATTGTAATATGTGATTCTAACATCTGGATGGCATTGCGGGTTTTGGACTTTCTTTCACATCAAAACTTCTTGTTGTTAAATGTGTATGGACCGGTGAAGATAGCGGATAAGGCACAGGTTTGGAGTGCTATTTCTGCATTTATCTTGAATTCTGGAGATGAATTTTTGTCCTGGGTGGTGATTTCAACACTGTCATTTCCCCCTCAGAAAAAAGGGGAGGCTTGACCCACATAAGTCAAAGCCAAAAGGACTTTCAAGAATTTGTGACTATGTGTGGCCTTCTCGATATCACTCCTAAAAATGGTAAGTACATGTGGACCAATAGAAGGAAAGGATTCACCAATATTGCGGAGCGGCTGGATCGATTTTTGGTATCTCCTAATTGGTTCCTCTGCCCCACTATTTTGGAGTCCCTCATCATACCAATCTCCAGATCTAATCACTACCCGGTTGCTTTCACCCTTAAGGATGACAATCCTCCTTCGCGGTGCCCCTTCCAGTTTGAAAAGATGTGGCTTAGAAGTGATTCACTGTCACGTCTTATGTGCTCTTGGTAGACAGACATCCATGTTCAAAAAGGCTAAAAAAAATTCATCATTACCAAAAAATAATAGCAATTAAAGGGAAGCTGAAGGAGTGGAATGCACAATCTTTCAAGAACATCTTTAAGGAAAAGAAACAAGTGGAGGCTGAGCTGGAGTGTATAAATTCTATCATCCTCAACCAAGGAATGACTGTAGTAGAGTATGATAAAGAGAAAGAATTGATGGATTATCATAAGGAGCTTCTAGCTCAAGAAGAAATATATTGAAGGTCCAAATCTAGGGAGACTTGACTCAAAGAGGGTGATCTCAACACCAATTTTTTTCACAACTCTTCTAAATTAAGGAGGTCCAATAATCTCATATCCACTATTGCAAGAGAAGATGGTTCTGTGCTCCTTGATGATGCGGCTATCCAGAATGAGGTGGCTGCATAATTTGAAAACCTACTCACGGATCCCGCTATATCGTTGTTTCACGAACAAAACCTTTTTCTCAATCTCATTCCATTCTTGGTTACAGCAAAACAAAATAACACGCTCCTTTCACCCATCTCTAAGGAAGAACTGAAAGCAACAACGTTCCAACTTGCTCCGGATAAAGCCCCTGATCCAGATGGGTTCTCGGCTTGTTTCTTTCAGGAATTTTGGGAAATCCTAGAGGATGATATCTGGGAAGCAGCAAAAGATTTACGAATGTCAAAGAATATGGTCAAATATATAAATAACAATTCATTTCTCTTATCCCCAAGAAGCAAGCTCTGAGCTCCTTTGGGGATTTCAAACTGATTTCGCTGTGCAACACTATTTACAAAATGATTGCTAAAGTTATCTCCAATAGGCTAAATTTGTCCTTCCCTCTATTATTTTGGAGGAACAGAGTGGGTTCACTTTGGGCCGCAACATTATTGATAGCATCATAACAACTCACGAATCTCTGCACTCCATCACCTTTGGGAATCAAAGTTGCATGATTCTCAAGCTAGATATTAGCAAGGCCTATGACAGAGTTAATTGGAGATTCCTGATCAAAATAATGGAAAAAATTGGCTTCCACAAAGATTGGTTGGATTCGATCTTCGGTTGCATTTCCTCTGCGTGCTACTTAGTTTTAGTCAATGGGTGTCCCTATGGATTTTTTGAACCAAGGGGATCCAATGTCCCCCTTCCTCTTTGTCATAATGGCTGAAGCTCTTGGAAGAGGCATCAAATATCTATCAAAAAGCGGAAGGTGGATTGGGGTTCGTGTGGCTGACAATTATCCCTTCATCATTCACCAACAATTTGCAGATGAAACAATCCTCTATGACACTTCCCACATTGAAGAAGCTTCCTCCATCTCTCTCTTGCTTGAACAATATGCTACGGCATCGAGACAAGTAATTAATGTGGATAAATCTAATATCTTCTTTTACAATACTTGCAAAGGCATGCAGAGATGGATCCTCTCTATTTTGAAATTCAAGAAAGCTAATATACCAAGCAAATACCTTGGTGTTTCCCTCTTTAAAGGGTCCATGCATACAAATCTTTGGGAGGAGACCATCCAGAAGTGTTGAGCTAAAGCTTCTTCCTAGAAAGGGCACTGGTTAACTCTGTCGGACAAGATTCAGATGATTAAGGTAGTTTTATCTGCCATCCCTTCCTACTAGCTTAGTAGCAACCAACCAATGAAAAAATATTGTAACCAGTTGGAAGGAGTCCTCAAAAAATTCTTACGGGAGGGTGCAAATGAGCATAGGTGCATTCCCCTCATTGGTTGGCCAATGATGTGTAAAGGGAAATGGGACTGTAGTGGAACAAGCTTTAGAAATATGGAAAAACAAAACATAGCCTTTGGGGCCAAGCTCATTTGGAAAATGTACAGTGATCTGAATGCAAGATGGTGTCAAATACTAAGAAAGAAATACTTGGACTAGGATGATCTGATGTGCATCTTAACCAATCCGAATCCTTTAAGGGGCTCTCACATTTGGAATTTCATTCAAAGTTGCAGGTGGCTAATCTTTGAACATATATGGTGTGCTAATCTTGGGTCATACATAATGGTGTGTGAGCAAATTTCTAGGTAGATTCTGTGAATGGCTTGCCACCCCTTGCAGACATTCCTAGTTTGAGTAACCATTGGAGACCTCTAGCCGCTCACTTTGGGAATAAGGTCCACAACTTTCTAAGAGGATCAGATTGGGATTGGGAATTAATTTCCCAATTCCCTTTGGATGAGAATGTCGCCTGTGATCTGTGCAATGCTCTCATATCTAGACAGATGATTTTCAATGGGAAAGATGATGACATCATTTGGATGGGATCCAAGTCTGGCTCCTACTCTATAAAATTTGGATACATCTTACAAAATCATCTCAACGAGAAGACCGATTGGCCCTCCAAGCTTTGTTGGAGCAAGTGGACTCTTCCTAAAGCCGGAGCTTTCACATGGATGACTTTGCACAAGCAAATTCTTACTGGTGAAAGATTGAAGCTGATTGGTATCCCGGGGCCCTCGAGATGCATCATGTGTTTAGAGGTTGAGGAGTTGTTTGACCACCTCCTACTGTCGTTCTCATTTGCCTTTGCCTGTTGGGATTTGTTGAAAGGGAGATTAGGATGGTGTGGAGCCCTTCCTACGAACATTCTAGATCTTTTTAAATGTTAGCCTCAAATCCGCAAGTCATTATGGGAAGGACTCTAGATTGCTATGCCCTATCTCCTCATTTGGAACATTTAGAAGAGAGGATCTTAGAATCTTCAAAAAAAGGAAGCAAATGTAGTGAAGTCATTAAGAAAATTGAGTATGCGATCAAGGAAATAGTTATTGCTAGACTTCTCATTTTTCCCCCGACACTGTTTTCCTTTTGGGATGGGAGATCATGAAGCGGTAGGCGATCTCAAGATTCCAACACGAATTCGGTCGTTACGCCAACCAATGGTTAATAAACTAAAACGGGCTGCTGTCAAATGGGTTACCCCGCCCTCAGGAAGATTAAAGATGAATTTTGACGACGCACATAAGGGAAACCTTGGTGTCTCTAGAGCAGGTATTGTCATCAAGAACAATTGTGGGGATTTGGTCTGGGCACTCTCCAAAAAATTGAAAGATGGTACCAATAATGATGTGTAATTTGCAGCACTCCTTTACGGTCTAAGATTCTGTAAGGACCATAATATGTTCAATGTATATATTGAAGGGGATCCCCTCGTCTGTGTAAACGTCGTTATTAAGAGGAAGATTGTTAACTGGAGGTTAAAATACCTAGCAAAGGAAATTTGGAACATTATGGAGTATAGGTAATGTTTCTATTTCCCATGTCTACTGCGAAGGGAATAAGGTGGCCAATTTTCTTGCAAATTGTGCATGTGTACAGGAAAAGAATGTTGTTGTTTCCAAAACTCGTGAGCCCTAACCAAACTTACCATTATGAGACTATCGAAGGAGGGATTCGGGATCGAGGAGTATCTCTAAGCAGATCCTATAGCATGTTACTGTCCTTCTTTAAAGGCATTCCATGACAGGCACTTCTCTGTATTCTCAGTTCTTTGCATTGTTTCCTGAGCAGTGGTTCTACCTATGGTGCAAAGAAAGGTGATCAACTATCAATGCATTTGCCAGCAGGCTGATCTTGAAGAACCCTAGGACTCGATCTTCGATCACAACTCATAGGAAGAATGCAAAGATGTAGATGAAGCTTCAGAGGAGGAGTAGGAGCAAGATGAGGACGATGATGAAAAAGAACCCCCTAAGGACCAGATCCGTCAACTGTTCAAGGCCAATGTTATGCGGGTGGTGAATGTGATTAAGAAGGTGGTTGGATCCCACATATTCACAGGTGACCACCTACATGATGGATTCATTTATGAAGAATTCCTGATGAATTATGTTCTGATAATGGGATTAAAATCAATTGGCAAAATCTTGGTGAATGCTTTTGTGAGGGACGACATGGTGGCAGAGGCATACTCCGCTATCTCTATCTTTGATAAGAAACCAAAGTATGGAATGATTGCCGGAGTCTTTGATGCTGCGACTATGAGGAAAAACAAGATCTCCACCCAAGCATTGGTGCTTTTCCGATAAGGTATCAAGAGGAATAATACAGAGACCTCCTATTTCATTAGTCAATATGGAGATCTCCTCTCCCCATCACAGGTGGAGAGGGCTAGTGAGCTGGTTGAAGGACTTAGAGTTCTTTGGTGTTCTTGATTTTGGGTCTGATATGTACAAGGCCTTTACTTGTTTGTTGTTTTTTGATCCTTTATTTTAATGAAAGGGAGCTACCCCCTCTGGTAGCACTTATCAATAAAAAAGAGCAAAGAATAAAAGGGCTAGAAATAAAACCTAACTGGATATGAAACGAACTAGCATACCTATCTTTAGAATTTTTGAATTACTTTCTCACATATAAGTTGAATAAGTGCCTCAAGAAGGATATCTCTTGGCGTATTTTAGATATATTTTTCTAAAGATAGGTATGCTAGTATATATATATATATATATATATATATATATATATATGTTTCAACCTATATTTAAATAATATTAAAAT
Source organism: Cunninghamia lanceolata (assembly GCA_027924645.1). Taxonomy (NCBI): domain Eukaryota; kingdom Viridiplantae; phylum Streptophyta; class Pinopsida; order Cupressales; family Cupressaceae; genus Cunninghamia; species Cunninghamia lanceolata. The sequence goes on from BSBN01001183.1 coordinate 12,812,589, forward strand.
ATAATTAAATCTATATATTACAACCTATATATCAAAAAAATTATGTTTAAATACCAATACAAATATGTATTAAATTAAAAAGAACATAAGAATATATATATATATAAACTAAAAATATATTATAGTTAAATACAAAGGCATATATATATATATATATATATATATATATATATAAAAGATTTTTACATATAAACATGTACATCTACATGTCTATGTATAAACTATCATAAAAACATGTATGCATGTGAACATTTACACCCACACACATATACAAGCAAGCCTGTATATCTAAATACATGTAGATAAGTATACGATAAATAGAAATATATAAATACATACATTTATGTATGATGGAAAAGAAAAAGGAGAGAAGGGCGAGAGGTGAAGATCAGACTAAGGTGGTAAGGGAGGCCACAAGGGGAGGGAAATAGAGGGAAGTAGGGGGAGGCAAGGCATGAAAGAAAGCTTGAGTGTAGAGAGGGTAGACAAATGGAAAGGGGGAGGGGGAGACTATGAGGGATGAGGGTCCACACGAACGGGGGTCAACAAAGGTTTCCAAGCTGGGCTTAAATGCCACCCTTCATCATGATTAAGATTATTAGGGTGTTTTCTAATAAGGATTGCTTGCTTGAGTTTCCTTTTGAAAAAAATATCTTCCTTGACCAAAACTTGGGTGTCCTCAACATTTAAAGTCTACTAGTTTCTCCATTGAAGTAATTAATTTTTTTTCTTCTATTTTATCATAGTAGAGTATTATGTGTGGATTATGTAAGGTCAACATAATTAATTGACTTTTTAATTTGTTAGCATGTCAAATAAACTTTATAACTCAAGCCATTTCCTCATGCCTTCTCCATTTTATTTGTTGAGCTTGAATGGTTTGTTTCCTCATAATTGAATTTATCCCTAGGCATACCTACTCTAAAATTTAAAATTGCAATTGACAAGTAAACTTAGTTTAACATTTGGAGTTAGTTTAAAAAATAATAATTCCAACTCCTATTTATATTCTATCTTAAAATAAGACAATTAAAAAAGGGTTAATAGGGAAATTTTAGGGCTAATTATGCACCTATGAAGCTGTGTGAAATGACTTAAAATTTTTAATTGGTAGTTGTGTAAGCCTAAGTTTTGGGATCTATAGGTTCCTAACTTTATGTTTTTTTTTATTTTTTTATTTAATTATAGTAAATTATAGTAATGAAATTAGAACTTAGAATCAATTACTTGTGAAACCAAGTCCTTAATCAAAGCCTCAAAGAGTTAAACCGAGGGGCTTGATAAGGAACCCCATTTTTGAAGAGAAAAATTAAACTTGGTCACACCTTGTTATATTACTTTTTTTTTTCCCAAAAATCTAGTCATCTAATTACCTTTCAATTTACATCTCAAGTAATATTATAGATTTTTAAAATAAGTTAAAAATATACTAATATAAAAATTAAATTTATTCATAATTCATATAATTTAAAACTCAAATTAGATGGCAAGTAATTTGGCAAGTAATTTGTCTTATTAAATATATAGGTGAAAAGTGCATCTCTAGTACTTTTCCCTATTTGTTTTGGACTAGCTTTGACCTTTTGTTCCTAGTGCTCAAATGATATAGATCTATGTAAGAGTTGGCATAAAATTTGAACTTGAGTCCCATTTTCTAGTGGGTCTAAATCCCATCCTTAATATGCATGTTCTTATTTCTAGGTCATGCCTGTAAGTGTGTTGCACTTGGTTTAGGACTACACATGTAGCCTAGACCCCCCTTTCCAGAATTTAATTTAATTATGGCTCCAAGTTGACTTAACTCCAACTAGATGTTACCTAACATCTTAATCATGCAATATTCAAATTTGAATGCTAGGGTGTTGTATAAAAGGACAAACACCATCTCATGGCATCATCATATATATCATTTTGATTAAAAGAGCATTGCATCGATATCTACAATCATAAGGATAGATACATATGCATTTGCATTATGCTTAATGTGTCTTCCAACTTGTTCAAGCACTATTGGACCATCCCTATGATGCCATCCCTTTGTAGCTCACAAAGTTTTTGAAGAAATTTTTTGTTTTGATGTAGGTGTTGGACCATCAAATGGAGTCACCATGACATGAAATTTTTCAAGATTGTAGGCCTCAAAGTAAGCTTTACAAAAAGTATAATTTGTAATATACTTTATTTAATTGTGATATATTTTTTCTATTTTTTAGTAAACATAAGTTTTTACAAAATATAAGGACCTTTGTTCAACGCACATTTAAAATTACAAAACGCTAGAAAAAAATTATGAAAAAGCTCTACAACTATGTATTGATGTCCTTATTTCAATTAAAAATAATAATTAATTTTGATATTGTAACGTATAAAATTGCATATCCTTGCAATTTCATGCTACGTTTCACAACCACCTTAGTGTTTGCACCTTCGCTTTGCATATAGGCTAAGGTTTGCTTGATTTTGGTCTATTTCTCCCATTTTATTTAAATCTCATTATTATGCTTGGTTACTCACATGATCCTAAGGTGTCATGTGTGACCAAGAGCTAGTTTTACTTAGACACAGGCGTTCTACACAGATGTTGATGCATTGTGCTAGCGTCTTGCATCTATTTGCCAACATGTATCTATTTCTGAGCATTACCATGCATTTTTAGTGATGATGATGATTATTTCTACTACCCTCTGGGGTCGTAAAATGTCTCTTGACTATCTATTTCAAGATTTTTCCCTTATTTTGGCTATAGGGAAGAATTTTTGGGAAATTCATTCAATTAATCTCTCACTTGACACATGCATTCTGGAAAACTTTGGCTCTTGGGTACACTTTGCAATTTCCTTGTGCGAATTGGACTTCTACAATAGTTATTTGAGATTTTGGTACTCCTTGGTAGTGTGAGATCATTTCCATTAGCTCTTGGAGGTTTTTGTTCTATGTGATATTCATTGAAGAGGCTCTCTTTGTCTGGGGTTTGAAGCTACACATTGTTTGTAAGCTCTTGGGAGTTTGCTGCCTTTTCTCTTTTGTTTAAATTGGTAAGATTATTCATTGTTTTCCTCAATATCATTCATTTTGAATCTGTTGTACAATGTATAGTTCATTGCTTGGTGTAGACCACCATTTTAGCTTGTTGGGTGTAGACCACCATTTTGATGTTTTACACTCGCTACATGTTGAAGGTTTCTTACACAAAGACCAGGAAAGCAAATCTTATTTTTGTTATTGCTCTTACCTTCCTAGATACACTTAGGATAGGAGCACATACTTGTATTTCCCTGCTATTTCATTTCTCTCCATCAATCGGTGCTAGTGGAGGTAGAAATACCAAAATTGGGACTTGACTGAGGCAAGTCCATAAGTAGCACAAACCTTCCTTTCTTCTCCTTTTGTAAGTGTTTGTTGAGAGAAAGAATTTCAATCGCACGGAGGTTTTGTTGAGCTTTTTTATCTTTTCATCTTACCTTATTATATTTCATTTTTCATAGTCATTTTAGCTTCATTTTGGAATCTATGTAGTTTGGAGATTGCTGGGTATCTTTTCTATTCATTGTTGTGTTGTGAAGGTGTTCTAGAATCATACAAAGTTGAAACTTTTTATTTTCTAGATATGTTGGACTCCAGTGCCCAGTGTAGATGTCCTTGCGCCATGTTGTCATCCATGACAGTGAGCTCCATCTTTCAACTACAAGTTCCATATTGCTACCTCTTTTCGCTTTTGTCATCATTTTGTTAAAATTTAATTTATATCAGTTTACTTTTAGTACTCTTTTTATTTTCCCATAATTGCCAATCACCTAGTCAAGTTGCATTGCTTTGATCGGGACATATAATAGTTCTGTAAGACCTAGAGTAGGATCTTAAACATCTGAAACAATAGATAACAAAACCCTAGTGTAGTGGTTAGTGGAAAATTTGCTTGATTAAAGATATTCAATTGAGAGGTAATTTTTCCTATGCTACATCTTTGGTGAACCCAACGTTCTATCATTTAAAACTTGTATTCTTCTTGGTTGTGGTTCACCCTATATTTTGGTGAACCCATTGTCCTAAGACAAAACAACATTTTCTTTTCATCACTTAGCACTGTGTGTTGTAGATCCTTAACATAGTTTAAGAGCTTTATGACCCAATCTTCCAATTCTGAGTATGTGGTGCATAGGAGTGTGAAATTTAAGTAATTTGACCTCTATGTCATTTTCTGCTAATTCTACCACACCTATTTGCTCAACTCTTGATTTCACTCATCTTTCCTCTAAATAAATTAATGTATCTCTTTCATCTCCTTCTTCTCACTCTGTGCGGATAACTACATTTCATGATGCGGAGCTAGCTTTGAACACAAAGCAACCCTTGAATATGTCCCGCAAGAAAAATTAATGTTTTAGATCATAAGTTGGCCAATTTTTAGAATTTTTTAACTCATGAGGACATATCTCATTTTGTTGTTCCCCTGGTCGATGCTCTTTACGTTATGCTAAATAATCATCCTCAGGGCATTAACTTTCTTTGGGGTATTTCTCACATAGTACATAGCCAAGCTCCACCCTTGGTGAGCTGTATTCCAGGTGCTCGAGAATCTCAGTCTCACACTCCTGGAAATTAGCTCTCCTTGCCTCTACCTACCACAAGTATTCAAAATTTTACTTCTCTACACATGGCTACTAGTTCTACCCATTCTGGTAGTGAAGGATTTTCCTTGTCTGCTGGTGGAATGAATCCCATTAATCAATATGGATTTGTTTCACCCTCAAGGCCTTTACAATTCAATTTTCCTCCCGGTGCCCCTAGAGTTTCCCAACAGCTTTCACAACCCCTTACTTCCGCTCCACTTCCTCCACCCACACATACTACTGACCCTATCATAAACCAACTCTTGCAAAACATTAGCTCATTGCAACAACAACTTACCATGCTTTCTACCTCATCCTCACAATCACATGTACGTGCCTATTATAGGCATAGCCCACTCCACTGAGATTTAAAAAATATACTGGAAAGGGTGATCCACAAACACACATCTCTGCGTTCACTGCTTTATGTAGTGATTTTCTCTTTTAGGATGCTTTGTTAGCAAAAAATTTCTTACATTCCCTCAAGAATACTGTGTTGGATTGGTTTTGCTCACTTCCTAACCATTCCATTCTTTCTTTCGATCAACTTGTCAATCAATTTTTACAACATTTTCAAGCAAACATTGGGCCACAAGTCACTTTTATGGACCTTGTACATTGTAAGCAAGGAAGTGTGGAGAAAGTAATAGATTTCATTTGCCATTATCAGTCTCTTTTCTCTTAGATTCTCTATGCTAGATGCATGATTCTAACATGTAGAGGGTTTTCATTAGAAACCTTAAACCACAGATCCAAAATAGGATTTTGTTGATGAAGTATTCTTCATTTACACATTTGTGCACTGCATTGCGTGATTATCAATAGATGCTTAGCCAGTTTAGGGCTTCTCCCTCAATGGATCCTACTGCTCAATCTGGTACTTCTTCCTTTACAAACTATAGGAATTTTTTTTTTATAAGAATAATTCAACAAATATGGTTAGCGATGCAGTGGCTGAAGCATCCTCTTAGGCAGCTTTAGCCCACTCTGCTCCTAAGACATCAAGAAATAGAAAATTTACTCCTTTAAAGTAGCCCCTTTATACTATCACATAGTAGCTCCTTAACAATGATTTAGTGTAGCTTCCCCTATTAGGCCTCTTGATACGAGCAAGCCTCTACCGCCTTCGTATGACCCGAAGGCTTACTATCAGTTTCATAGAGTACCTGGTCACAATATTGAATGATGCTTACATCTAAAACACACCATTCATGACCTCATTGATCAAAATGTGATTCAGGTCTCTCATGCAAACGATGGTAGAAACAATCCAGTGGCTCCTATGAACCAACATATGTAAATCTACATAGATCCTATGCCCTATCATTCCTTGAATTTTGTTGACCTTGCTTCTCCTTCTATGGCACTAGAGTCAATTCTTGATGCTCCTTCTCTCTCTCTCTTCCCGTTCAAAGATTAATGTTATGGTGGACATTCGTTCTCTCCCTGTGTGAGAATGTCATGTTCTTGAACCCATTATCTCCTCTTCTTCTGAGATACCACCTAACACATCAGAAGGACCTCTATACATTACTATAGACATCCATGGGAAACCTATTAAGGGTGTCCTCATTGATCTTGTTTGCATGGCCAATGTTATTATAGAAGAATTTTTGTATGTGCATGAACTGTATAAAGATGTTTACAAGAAATCTAATGTCTTTATATAGTGTCATGATGGGTTGTCTCGTCCTACTTTGGGTTTCATCACCCTTCCTGTCTAGGTTGGAACTAAGACCTTGGACATTTCTCTTTCCATTATCCCTTCTTCTAATCATTTTCATGTGAAATTGGGCCAGCTATGGCTCACTTCCATGGGAGTAGTCCCTTCCATGGTTCATAGTTGCCCAAAGTTTCCTTATGATGGCATGGTGCATACAATCCATCACAACGGATTAACACCACTTTCCATGCGAGTAAATTTCTCTCTGGACTACTTCTGGCTAGCCCCCACTAAGCCGCTCTGGTCTCGTAATGATTTTCTATTTCTTTCATACCAAAAATTTAAAGCGAGTAGGATAGCCCAGTTATTTGTTGGCCCTTCTACATCATCATCTTTGATTGTTCACCTTGTGGTACCTTTGACTTCAGAGGATGCTCATGTTCCTTCTTTTACCTCCCAGGTAGATAAAGGTAAGCAACCCATATAGAGTGCACCTCCCTGCTCCTGTTCTTTTGGCTTCGTATGATCTCGAGATCTCGTATAAGAGGTAGGAGGTGGCTCTTGCTGTGGTTCCATTGTCAGCTCTTCTGCTATCTCTTTTTGCTTATCAAGATTGGGACCAAGATGACTTGTTTATGGCTGACCCATGAGAGCTTTACTTGTGTTTTCTGTGTTTACTTGATTAATCGTGATGTTTCTCTTATGTTGTAATTTTATGTTTTTTAGTTCTACCTGGAGGACCCACGATGTCCTTGTAGACACGTGGATACAAGATGAACACATCTATTGTGACATTCTTCTATTTGTTCTAATTTCTTCTATATGCTATATTTTTGTTTATTGTTGTGGCATTTTAGGGATGATGCAAAGCATTGGAAGATTTAGCTTCCTTCCATGTTGACCCAAAATTTTTGTTTTTATTTTTTATTTTATTTGTCTTTTGTGACATGCTTCCTTCGTACTCATAGTTTGTCTTGCTTGGGGAATGATGACGATTCATTTAGTTGTCCCCTAATGATTACCCTTCCTTATGCATACTGACCCCAAAGCACGTAGATCCCTTAGTATCTTTTTGGGTGTTGTTGCTTGTTTTATATGACAGTTCTTAGTGTTGCTCAGTTTCATACCATGCTTACACAAGCTTTTGTGTATCATGCCTACAACATTGTCTTTGTTGCCCTTTCTTGGTGGCAACCCTCTTTTTCAAGATACAGCTCTAAGAACATATTTGCTTAAATATGTTTCCTCAGACTCTCTTCCCCTTTTATCCCTTACAATTAATTGCATATCGATGCTTTATGCAATTATTTTAAGGTGGGGATATAATATATTGCTTTACACCTTTTTACACACACCACTTTGTTGACACACTCATGTGGTGTTGGTTTTTGGTACGCTCCTTGAAGTCTTCTCTCCCTATAGTGTTTGTAGCTAGTGGTCCTAAGTAGATGCACTTTCTTGGCCTGATCACGCTTTCAACTACTTGTTTGGCACCCTTGATGAGTCACCTAACAATATGGTTTTTTAGTCCTAGTGGCCCACAAGAGTTTGGTATGGTTCTTAGCTCTCATAGTGTGATATCCCTAGAACAATACTTGGCATTCTTCTAGCTCTCATAGTGTGCTAGAAATGCCTCTTTGTTGTTTTGTTTTCTTTGCTTATGTGTGTGTGTGTGTGTTTTGTTGTAGATAGTTGTAGATTGTGTATTAGATTAGATGATTTTCTAAACACCGATGTTTGGGAAACCCATATTTAATCTAATCCTTTTTAGGATGTTTTTATACATATGTATGATTCTGGCATTGCCTCTTGTGCAGGTTCTCATCCTCGGGGCTTTGTACCTCTATTTGAAGAACCTTTTGCATTCTTGCAATGATTCTTTTCAAAGGTATAATGTTTCATGTTATTTTAATTCTAATTTAGTTTGCATATGCACGTAGTGTCATACACTCACTAAAGTGGGGGTTAAATGTAACGTAGAAAATTGAATACCCTTGAAATTTCATGCTATGTTTCACAACCACCTTAGTGTTTGCACCTTCTCTCTACATAGAGGCTAAGGTTTACTTAGGTTTGGTCTATTTCTCCAATTTCATTTAAATCTCATTATTATTCTTGGTTACTCACATGATCCTAAGGTGTCTTGTGTGACCAAGAGCTAGTTTTACTTGGACCCGAGCACTCTGTGCGGATGTTGGCACTCTATGCTAGCGTCCCATGCCTTTTTGTTGACAGTTATCCATTTCTGAGAATTACCACGCATCTTCAATGATGATGACGATTCTTTGTAATGCCCTCTAGGGTCGCAAAATATCTCTTGACTATCTATTTTAGGATTTTTCCCTCCTTTTGGCTATGGGGAATAATTTTTGGGAAATTCATTCAATTTATCTCACTTGACACATGCATTCTGAAAAACTTTGGCTCTTAGATACACTCTACAATTTCCTTATGCGAACTGGACTTCTACAATAGCTATTTGAGATTTTGGTGCTCCTTGGTAGTGTGAGATCATTTCCATTAGCTCTTGGATGTTTTGTTCTATGTGATATTCATTGAAGAGGCTCTCTTTGTCTGGGGTTTGAAGCTACACATTTTTTTTGAGCTCTTGGAAGTTTGTTGCCTCTTCTCTTTTTAAAAAAAAATTAGTAAGATTGTTCATTGTTTTCCTTAATATCATTTCATTTTGAATCTATTGTACTTTGCATAGTCATTGCTTGGTGTAGACCACCATTTTGATATTTTGCACTGGCTACATGTTGAAGGTTTCTTTCCTGTAGACTAGGAAAGCAAATATTTTTTTGTTATTGCTCTTACCTTCCTAGATACACTTAGGATAGGAGCACATACTTGTATTTCCTTTCTATTTCATTTCTCTCCATCAATCGTTGCTAGTGGAGGTAGAAATAACAAAACTGGGACTTGATTGAAGCAAGTCCCTAAGAAACACAACCCTTCCTTTCTTCTCCTTTTGCAAGTGTTTGTTGAGAGTGAAAGCATTTCAATCACATGGAGGTTTTGTTGAGCTTTTATTCTCTTTTCATCTTAACTTATTGTATTTCATTTTTCATAGTCATTCCAACTTCATTTTGGAATCTATGTAGTCTGGAGATTGTTGGATATCTTTTCTATTCATTGATGTGCTCTACAAGTGTTCTAGAATCATATAGAGTTGACACTTTTTATTTTTTGGACATTTTGGACTCTAACACCTAGTTCAAATGTCCTTGCATTGTACTATTGTCTATGACAGTGAGCTCCATCTTTCAACTACAGGTTCCATATTGCTACCTCTTTTCACTTCTATCATCATTCTGTTTAAATTCTATTTATATCAATTTACTTTCAGTACTCTTTTTATTTTCCCATCATTGCTAATAACCTAGTTAGGCTGCATTGCTTTGATCTGGATGCATAGTGGTTTTGTAAGACCTAGAGTAGGATCTTAAACATCTGAAACAATAGATAACAAAACCCTTCTGTAGTGGTTAGTAGAAATTTTCCTTGATTAAAGATATTCAATTGAGAGGTCATTTTTCGTACACTACAGATATATACAAAAAAGATTGTAATATGGATTAAAATCACTTTAAATTATAATTAATTTGAATTAAAAATTAATAATAAATAAAATATACAATAGAAAATTATGGAAAAATATGCATGCATTAGATATTAATGTTAATGATTTATGTTCAAGAAATTATGATTTTACCTTATTTCTAATAAAAGTTATGCATTGTGGAATAAATGTCACTCATTGAAAATACTATAAAGCATGAAAACCAATCTATTATAAAAAGATTAAAAAATGACACATTGTTTTTAAAATTAAAAAAAATATATATTTAGAATCTACACACAAAATTTAAAAAATCACCTGTTCACATTATTTTCAAATTCTTAACGATTTGTTTGCTATAAGTGACAAAAAATGAAAATTTGGTTCAAAATGTTGATTTGAATGTCCCACTTAGGCCAAGAAGTGGGGCACACTATTGTGAGATCACCCTTTTATGATGCTTGTTTACTTGATGATGATGCTTTACGTTGTTTATCACATGATGATGCAAATGATGATCATTCTCCTCAAGTAATAAATGCCAGTGATACACATGTTTTAAATCTTAAGCTTTATAGTGCTCATATGATAATAGATCTATTGATTGAGGTATTTAGTGGTGATAGAAATGGATATTATAGAGGTGCATAATTACACATTAAAAAAATTCTTCATATATTATGCATATGTTGATGATGAGATGTTTATAATTCATGCCTTTAGAGAAACTTTTGTTGATGAAGTTTTATTATGGTTTGATTTGTATCATGCTTCTTACACTTCATTCATGGATGTTACATATGCTTTCATAGAATATTTCACTTTTATCACTATAATGAGTGTTTGTAGGGTGATACTAATCTTTCAACATCAAGTGGCTAAGCTTATCATGTGGTTCCATATATTTATCCTACTATCCCACTTGAGCAACAACATAGGTATGAGGTTGCACTACAAAAGAATTCAAAGGTCAAGTATGAGAAAATTTAGATTCATAATTGGGATGAAGAGGGTCTTCTTGTTGAAGATGATTCTTCCTATATAATTAGTTGAGATCTTGTCTTTTTTCTATGCCTTTGTTTTATTTTCTTCTCTTCTATGTTCATGATGTTTCTCATGTTCTTGGTTAGCATGTGGATGATGCAAAAACACTTTTAATGATGCATGTTTACACAAGTGATTATATAAATAGGTGTTGTGTGGTTCATGTCACTTCTTCCTTTGTCTTCTATGTGTTTTCCTTGTATAATTGAGACTATGGAAAGTTGTGGAGTGACTGGAAAGAACTCACCATATTGACTAAAAATATTAGCTTGTTTTTACTTTTTAATTTGTCTTTGACCTTTTTTATTGAGCAATGCTTCTTGTGTTCATCTTTTCTCATTTTCTAAACTTTTGACATTGTTTGGATTATGATTTGCTCGATATGATTTATTTTAATTTCATCTTCTATATATTCATCTTGTGTCTTTGGCCTTTTGATTATGTTTTGTGTGTTATGTCTTGCCTACTTGTATGTAATTTACATGTCCCTTTTGTCAATGATTCTTTTTATGTTTTCCTACTGAGGGGGTGGGGGGGCATCCTCTTTATTCTACTTACTTTATATTCTTTGATGATTTTTACCTTGACTTACACTTACATGATCTTATCTTACATTATCATACATATGTTGTCTTACATGCTTACATTCTATATACATATTTTTATGCTTACATGTTCACATCTAGCAAATTGGCTACTATTGCTTGTTATATGTCTTCATACTTGGTGGTAGCCTTGGGTGCATTACTAAATATGTAATATCATAGCATTAGTTCATAATGAGGCATTTAATATTAAAAAATCTAAATATATTGCTAGATATTTGGGGTGGAGAAGATAATTTCATTAATATTTTTCCTATATATTGGGGACAAGACATTGGAAGGGGTTAGGGGTTTGGTCTAAGTGATAGGAAGTTGGGTGAACTAGAAAATATAAATTTTACTTTATCCCTCTTTATGTAGGGATTGCAAGGATCTTTGTTAGCCCTAAGTGGGCCAAATGATGGATGTGTCTATACACCATAGAAGAAATACATGTTTGATTCAAAAATAGAGATTTGGTGTGTACACCTTGTAGAATAATATACTTAAGGTAAATGAGAAAGGAATATCCTTGTGGACATCTGCTAAGAGGATCTCATCTATCAAACTAGAGTCTCAATAGTAATAAGAAAATGATTTAATTTTTTAAACCATTTTAAATATTTTTTTAAATATTTCCATCAACTTATTGTAGAGGTTAAGAGATACATTATTTAAAGGATTTCTATAGGATAACACTAATGATTTTTTTTTCCAATTTTGATGGGTAGATATGAGATGGATGAACAATTTTATTGCTATATTCTTGCAATTTATCCCATGCATATGCATTAATTTATTTTCTCAATCCAAACATGTAAAGGAAGTCAATAATGATACCCATATTCACATCAACTAATTACCCTTAAATTTTTTAAATTATGTTTTTATGTTAACGATTAGTGTAAGATTATTATAATATAAAAATTATTTTTAATATATTTTATTGTCATAATACCGAATCAAAGTTGATTCAAAAAATTTTCATTTGGAGTTAGGTGTGATAGCGGGGGAAATGAAATGTTCAATTGAACATATGAGGGGTATAAAAATATCCTTAAAATTATGTACCTAGAATTTATGGCAAAAAGAGGGGGTGTTTTAATATGAATGGTGTACTAGGAGGGGGTATAGAAATTACAAGATACAAATATAGATATGAAAATTAGGGGTATTATTTAAGATTCTTTGAATGAAGTCGCTATAGGATAAGTTTACTAAATGAATCCCCATGGGGTAACTTTGGGGGCACCTCATTTACTTTTGTTACATATTCTTTGATGGTTGTATCTTGATACACTACACTCACATGCTTATATCTTTTCACATATTACTTGTTAACCTCTCCTTGAATTCTTTGCATCATATTGTATATGACCAAATTGCGGGGGGCATATTACACCATTAGTGTTCTTTATAATTATATTTATAGTGGCTCTCTAGGGGTCTTGTACCATGGGATCATGATTACAATAGCTCATTACGGGTCATGCATTGGGATTTTTTTTCTTAAAGTGGCTTGTTGGAAATCCCTATTAGGACTAGGGGACTTATATACCTTGCAACTCTTGTGTCTAGATGAATTATTTAATAGTGTAAATAATATGCCCAAATTGAAAAGGGTGTACCACTTGGATGGAATGTTGGGATTCCATTGCTAACTCTTTTACATGTATTATTGGTCTTATGACATTTATAAAAAGTCATTTAATCTAGGGTTACTAGGAGGACTATGACTAATATCTTTGATTGGATAAATATAGCCACTTGAAGGAGTAATTATTACACCTACATGGAGTTTTTTGGAGTTATATTGGACCCTCTTGGTCACAAGGGTCAACCAGTCAACCGAGGGTTTATTTACTATTATGAGAGGAGTCACTATTAGAGGAGGGTGCATGGATTACACTTGGACCATTCGGTATAAATATTGTCTTATGGTTTCCAGCCCATGGTTTTGGTAAACCATTAACTTCTTTTGGGTTTGTTTGGCCTATATATTAAGGACTTGGGATAAAGATTGTTTGTTTGGTTTTATGTAGGGTTATGTTGCCAAAATTTCTCTAGGTTTAGAGCATAGATCTCTTGGAAGCATTACAACTCAAGCATTTCATTATAACCAATTTAGAGCAATAATGAATTTGGGTGTGGTTTTGGAGGCTAGGTTTTCCCCTACGAGAGTTTCCTTGAGTATATTCTATATTTTGTTGTGCTTTTCTTCTTCCTTTCTTTTCTTGTTCTTGTTTCATTACTCTATTGAAATTACTATAGATCTAGTTTATTTGGATTATTCTCCTCATTGGATTAGAAAGTAATTTGTCACTTCCCTTTCAGTTGGTATCAAATCTTTGACATATTTGCAGGAGTATGTTGTGTTATTAATCCTTGCTTGAGTAAGAGCTTTGCAATGTGAACTTATTTTCAAGAATAAATATGGCATGTACATCTAGAATAGGGGTTGAGAAGTTAAATGAAACCAACTTTGAGATTTTGAAGCTCAAGATGAAGGATTTACTCATTGATATAGATCTATAGGTAGTGGTTTCTTTTCTAGTCATAAACCATTTGACTTGAAATATGAAGACTAGATAGTGGTTGACAAAAAGGCAAGAATCTTGATTTCAACTTTGGCATGAAGATATTGTATTCTTGAATTATTTGAGAGAAAACACCACCAAGAACCTATAGAAGAGTTAGGGAACTTTTACAAAAAATAATTCCTTGTGAACAATATTTTTCTATGGAACAAGTTGCACTCATTAAAGATGAGTGATGGAGACTTGGTGATGAAGCATTTGAATACATTCAACATTTTAGTGAGCTCAGTAGTGTCCATGGTTGTGAAAATAGATTAGAAAGATTAGTGCACAACCCTCCTATGTTCTTTATTTAATATATGGGATAACCTAGTTATGCCAATCAATAATACTATCTCAATGTTGAAACTTGATGAGGTGGTTAGTGCATTATTCTTAAAGGAGATGAAGTGGAAAACTTTAGAATTTGTTAAAGATACTTTGATCGTCATAGGATGCTCTAAGGACAAGGGTAAGAGAAAGGACATGTGATTTAAATCTAAGGGGAGATATAAGTCTTATGGTCACTCTAAGGTCAAGTGTTGGAATTATGGTAAGATTGTCCACATTTAGGAAGGATCACAAGGAGAAGAAGACTAAGAAATATTCCAATGGTGATTCAAAATCAAGAGCCTCTAATGAAGACACTGGTGATGTGTTAACTGAAATCCTTGCTACATGTGCATCTAAGAACGAATAGATGATTGACTATCTAAAGAATGTTTTTGCATTACTCCTTACAGAGAGTGGTTTGTTGAGTACAAGAGATATAATTGTAAATGTCTACTTGGGAGATGAATCTTCTCCCAAGATTGTTGGTTGTGGTAGAGTCATGCTTGATTTCACAAATGGAAGGACCAAATCCCTCTTTGGTGTTTTTCACATCTAGGGATTGGTAATTAACCTATTTATCATGAGCAAGATGAATGATCTAAGAGTACACATGGTCTTAAATAAATATGGATGCATAATGGAGCCATGGTTTTGGTTAGGGGGTTTGGTTTGGAACTTTATTTCATCTAGATATGAACACCATTGAATGCACTAGTTTAGAGGTTCCTAAACTAACAAAATTTGTGAGAAAGGCTTAAGGGCATTGAAATATAAAAAAAACTTAGTAGAGGGAATAACCGATTGTTCCATAGATTTTTATTTTTGTCAATATTGTATACATGGAAAATAAAATCATGTTAAGTTATAATTGAGTTCTTCTAGATCTTAGTGATTTCAAATTTAATTCAGAGTGATGTATTTGGTCTTGTTGATATACTTTCACTAGTAAAATACCTTTATTATGTGTCTTCAATTGATGAATCCTCTAGGAAAACATGGATGTTTTTCCTCAAACATAAATTTGAGGGTATTTATTACAGTTCAAAGAGTTCAAAGCACTTGTAAATAACTAGATAGAGAATAAGATCAAGGTGGTGAGGAGAGATAATGGTGGATATATGTTCAAATTTTGATAGTTTTTCCATAGAACATGGTATTATGAGATAAAAAATAATTTTATACACCCCTTAGTAGAATAGAGTTGTAGAGAGAATGAATGTGATGTTGATGGAGAGAGCTAGGAGTATGCTAACTAGAGCCAATGTGGATATAAAATTCAAGGTGAAAGCTATGAGCATAAAACTTGATATCTAATTAACAAATCTCCCACATCAACTCTTGTGGACATAACTGCTAAGAAGACTTGGTCAAGAAAGAAGCCTTCATTATAACACATCATTTTTTTTTATTGTGAGACATATGTACATGTGCTTGAGAAGAGATCCAAGTTGGACTTCAAATTATAGAAGTGTATCTTCATCAATTATAGTGACAAATTAAAAGAATACATGCTTTAGAATCTTGAGACTAAAAAGATCTTCTCCTAAACCCTTGTAACTTGAAGATAAGGAGAAAATATTAGTGCAAATCAAGCCAAAGACTAGAGAATCTACATCTAAGGCTAGACTAGAGATTCAATATGAAATTCATGAGGAGGATAGTTCACAAAGTAAGTCAAAGTATTTAGAGGAAGAACAATTTGATACCCCACTCTTTAGGAGGTCAACTTAGGAAAGAAAGAAACCACAAAGGTATAGACCCTTTATTTCCATTATATTTTTGTTTTGTTTACTAATGATGATAAGCCTATATCTATGAAGGAAGCAGTGAAGTTTGTAGACATCAAATCCTAGAAGAAGGCCATATATGAAGAGTGTGGGGCCCACCCTTGTCTTTTGATTTTATCCACACTTGATAAAATTATTTTAATATTAGTACTCATGGAGTTACTATAAGCACCAAAATCATGCACAGCCTCCATAAGGACCTCGATGATGACTCACAATCGTTGTCATGTACATGTAAGTGTGAAATAACATTCTCTCAGCAGTTATTCTCATGGTAGCATGTGGTTTCTTCTTCCTTTTTTTGTTTTCCCTTTGTCATGCTAACCCTATCCTCGCTTTCGACACTTTGACACTTGTCGATTTTCGTTTCTTGTGCTTACGACTTTGTCCCTAAGCCTTGTATTCAAACATTTGTCATGTTTTGACCTTTCCCTAGTGTTTTTCATCCATCCCCCCCTAGGAGCCCTCTAGAGGACCTCCCAAGCCATCTCCAACTTTCAGTTTTCCATTTCGGTCAACCATTACAAATCTCCCCTTATTATTTCTAGATCTCCCCTGGGAGATTCATCTTTTGCAAGTGGAGATTTGGATTTTGACCCCCTTTTGACTAATTTCTAAAGGAAGTTGACCTCCTTTTCACCCCCTTAGAAATCTCCAACCCTGCTTTTCACCTCGGGACCTCTTTGTGGGTTTCCCATGGGTCGCCCCCAGGTGACCCTAACTAGTGAAAGGGGTGACTGGTGGGCGAACCTGTCGTCTTTTCCAGCCATGAAAGAACTCAAGTTTTGGGCCAAAAAAAGCTCCATTGGACCTATTTTTCCTTCTGTTTTCATGGGATTAAATGTCTTAAACATAGAGTTAACTATTTCATGCCTCCAAGCATGCATAATTACCTCCTTTTTAACTTAACTTCTCAACCCATGCATTCTTGTAACTCCATTTCTTCTTTAGTGATAAGCTATATTTACGTGTTCACTACCTAATTAGCCCAGATCACTCTTGTGTCTTCCAAGTTAACTCTCCAATCAATGGAGTTAACTCTCCATACTCTCCACCTATTTTAGCCTCTTCAAACCTATAAATACCCCCTCCCCCAAGCACAAAGGGAGGCAATTTCATTTGTGCATCTAGTCTTTTGCAGGTTTTTGCTCTCCAAATAACATCCATATGCTCATACAAAACGTTCAAGCCTTTTGCTTTTATTGTTGTCTCATCAAGATTTGCTAAAAGATTCATATAGGGTTGATACGTTGCCCAAATCACAAGCCACAATGCTCATTAGCTCACATCGAGCTCTCATCCAAGCTTTCAAAAGCTTCTTTTTGAATCCCTTTTCTGTTATTGCCAAGAGGATCTCCCCACTGCTACAAGAGAATAAGAGGTTGCCAGCACAAGAATTTCTGAGGGTAGTGGAGGCTCACACATCTCTTATTCCAATTTCCTTAATGCTTTTTATTTCATAGTAATTAGATCTCAATTTGCTCTTGGGAATAGTAAATGCATGTTTCCATTTCCTTGATAGGCTAAGTAGATTTTGCATTGTTAGCTTAGTTTACTTTCAAAAGTTCATAGATTAGTTTTATTTCAAAGCAATTTCCTTTTCCTAGAGTAATTGTTCTAGATATCTAGAAAAACCAAACAAAAACATAGATCAATTGCATTAGATAACTTCATACTAGATTGATACATATTTTAATTCCTAGAATAGAAAAAAACACTTTATTTCCATAAATACCTAAAAAAGCACAAAAATATTGTTTTGCACTCGTATAGGATTGCATGCATCCAAAAATAAAAAACAACAAAACCATTAGCATCATAGAACATTCATAAACCCTTGATTCCAACACAAGGTCAACTTTGGTTAACATTAGGCAAAACCCTTGATTCCAACACAAGGTCAAACCTTAGGTCAAACAAACCCTAAGTCAAATCGATTTCAACTTCAATTATCTCTCTCTTGGTTTGGGCTCACAAATGCACCCTGGGCTTAGAGGCGAGTGGGTGAGGGCAATCCTTGATGATATTAAGGAGATTCACCCTAGACCACAACAAGATCAACAAATAATTCAAGAACAAGAACACAAGTTGAGGATATTCTAAACACAGGTTATCATCCAACAATTTGAACAACTCCAATATAGTAGAAGTATCAATGAGAACAATTGTCAACCTACACAATGTTGGAGCCTTAGGAATCCAAACAGAAGAATGGTGACTAGTGACCCTTTGAGTCATATAGTTATTTTTACTACAATGGTCACAAAACACTGGATTAGAATCAATGCACAAGAAAGGCCCCAAGACCAGTCGACCACTCTCTGCGAAGTCTAGCTCTCAAGTGAGCCAGACTGTCCCCGTTCTCACCTCCTCTAGACTTGAACTTAGGGAATATTCCCTCAAGGGAGCCAGAAACTCCCTCTTTCGATAGGTATATGCCACCTGACCCAAATGCACTAGTTTCAAACTACTACGACTATGAAGATTCAGATTATGAACATGAAATAAGAGAACCTAGACGTTCTCTGTTGTTCAACAATCCTGTGAGGGAGTATAATTTTGTAATGCCAAACACACCTCATAAAGCGAGAAGAATACAAATGAGGTAAGAAGTCCATCACATGGGCCAACCCTCCACAAGAAATTCAAGTACTCATCTTGATGATGAAGTAAGAAGACTCGAGAAGAATTTACAAGAGGCCAAAGATGCTCAAGAGGCCCTGAAAGTTGCTTTATGGGAAGAGCAATAGGAAAATGCCATATGTGAAAAAATACAAAATCATGACAACATTCGCAATGAAATCCCTAGAAACGAAGAAGTGCCTAGAGGTCCTACACTTGCAAACCTCATTGCAACGCTAGTACAAAGAATCAAGACTCTAGAGGCAGAACAACATGTCCCAGAGAGAAGACAAAAATTACATGAATACATTAGAATTGAACAAGACCGGGGGGCATCTCATAATCCCCCTTACCTCAACTACTACTCACAAAATGGGAGCAATGACATATTTCCAAATGGGAACCCTCTTATTCAAAAGACTCAGGCAATACAGAAAAATCAAGAGAATCAAGCAATAGCTTTGGGTTATCAAAGCCCACCCATGGGGCTAATGTTGTCGACTCCACAATCACAAAGTGCCTTTTTGGGCACATACTTGGAGTATTTAAAAGAGCCACTTGACATGGCTATAAGAAGTCTTCTATTACCACGACCATTACTAGATCTCCCAAAAGTTCAAAGGAGAAGGAGACCCTAACTCACACATCAAAGCATATACAACTACTATAAGATAACTCCCTTGGGATGGGGTTGTCACAAAAATCTTCTCGAAGACTCTAGAAGGAATAGCCCTGGATTGGTATTATTGCTTGCCAGAGGCCTTGATACACTCATGTAAATAGTTAATAGGAGAGTTTGTCATGAATTTTGACATGAACAAACTCATGAAGATAGGGATCCAAGAATTCTTGACCATGAAACAAGAACCTAATGAATCAGTGGTCCGTTTCGTCACTTGATGGAGACAAGTTCTCTATTCTTTGACAAGTGCTCCAAACATCGATCATTACAAGTTGATCTCTTCTTGCATGCCTTGAACATGGATACAAGGGAAGAAGTCCAAAAATTAGCTTACAAGTCCTATGAAGAAGCTTTGGAAAGTGCCTTGCGGATTGACCAAGCAGCCATTGATAGTGGCAGAAGGACTTATGGATCAAATGGAAAGCTGATAAATGAGGCTACTGAAAATAATGCACCTGTCATTAAGATCCTCAAGAATAACAGGAACACAATGACAAACGGGGTAACAAATCAACCCCTAGTCAAAAAAGTGATGGATGATTATAATGGAAGAGATTACTATCCTACAAATGTTAACGTAGTTGATCGCCCTTGAAATAATGCTTACTATCCAAGGGATAACTATCAATCTTAGAATCAAAACAGAAATGGGAATGACGAGAGATACGAAAGCCCCCCTATGAGTACAATTAGTTGTGTTCTGCCCACAAGACTAGGGGGCACAACATGAAGTCTTGTAGGGAGTATAATAGGTTCATAGCAAGGCTACCAGAAGACCAACAATAACTATTCATAGAGATGTTCCTAAATCTACAAGAGGTCACACCTAATAACAAAGGACCAAGGAAAACATAAGCACCAATAGGTCCGCAAAACGCAAACATGAAAATCTATTAGGATCCATTTCCCGCACACAGAGAGACAAAAATGACTAATCAAAACAATGTAGTCCAAGGTACCAATGCAAATATGCCTCTACAACTAAGGCAAAAAGGAGAAGCCAAGATTTTAAGACTAGTAGAAATATTACATGACGAAGAAGAAGGAGAACTTGACAAGGAGCAAATAGAAATACATGACAACATGGTCTTGGTGGTGGAATCGATACCGGCTCCGATTGGACCCTATGAACTTATTGAGGACTTAAATAAAACATATGCACACATCTCATTCATTGACCTCCTTAAGAACTCTCATTCACATTGCTCAACATTATTGAAAGCAATAGGGTTAAAGTACCTAGATCAAATCACACCGCCGCCTAGTGAACAAGTCAACCATGTTGATTTTGATTTAAACCCACCAAACTCCAAACTCAAGGACCTAGGTTCTTATTTGATTTAAAATAAATCCCCTCTCAGGTAGAACTAACAAAGAAAGGAGATCCCACACTATACTTACAAGTGTGGATTTATGACACGTGCATCAAGAGAACGCTGACCGACGAGGGAGCAGCAGTGAACATAGTTCCATTTTCTCAATGGGTTATGGGCACACCAACATCACCATATCTCAAGAAACACTAAGCAAATATGACAATTTGAAGGCCACCACAATAGGGAAAATCACACTTCCGGTGTCTTTAGAACCAAAGACTATCCCAACGACATTCTATGTCATCAATAAAGACACATAGTATAATATTCTTCTTAGAAGACCCTGGATACACATAGTGAAAGTTGTACCATCTACTTTATTCCAGAAAGTTTTATTCCTACATCTTGGGAAGGTATATGCTGCAAAAGGGGATCTAGAGCCTTTTAGCATGATAAAATATAATACAACAAATAAGAAGATATGCATCCCCATCGATTACGAGCTTCCCACGAATAAGATATCTATCCCTAGTCCTACTCCACAGTTGAAATGTATCAAGAGGGTAGAAATTCTAGAAAAGATGGTAAATAATGTGGAAATGAAAGCCTTAGAAAATGAGGCATCATCGAAACAGAAAGAGATCATCCCCAAGGAAACGACAATGCAAATCATGGAGTGGATAGAAAAAGATGGACCTCTCCAGTTCCCTTTAGAAATCATTATGATCAATGTGCATCCAACCTATAAACTCTTTTCTTGCATAGGAGAAAAACCTCAAAGAACCAAAGGACCAGTATTTGAAATAATTACACTAGATCTGAGAAACACAGACCCTCACACCTTCTTGTATCTTGAGGAAGACTTAACTGAAAGTTACACTCCTTTGACACCACTAAGTGAGTCACGTATCCCTAAGACACCAGAAGAAAGAGAGTCACATGAGCCACTCACGTCGTCAGAAGATTCTTATATACCAATGATGCCAATGGAAGAAGTAAATTCTGTGGACAATGAATCAACCAATATGATAGGAATTCTCTCGGAGATGTTCATAGTCTCTCAACCTCACATGCAACCCACTAATTTCACTTCAGTACAATCAAATGAGCTTGGTGAATGGGAAGCACCCTTAGTGCATATCAAAATGGTTGAGAGGCTCCCAAATAAAGATGAAAAAAGCAAAGGAACATTTAACAAAGAATGGAAGATGCGAGTGACAATCATGATAGATGATCCTGTCATCTTTGAATTACTAGGAAGCTACAAGGGATATTCCATGGATTTGAGACCTGAGCCCAATGGAAGGATGAGTATAAGATTTGTTCCTCCTGACAAGCAAAGGGAACCTCAAACTCCCTTCGAGTTGTTCCAGTTCCTCCAAAATATTCAAGATTGGGAAGAAGTAAAAATCTACATGCATGATCAATTTGATATGCTTATGGAGCTACTAAGATGCGACAAAGTCTTGTATTGGACTCCCTCACATCAACAAGCTTTCCAAGATTTACTCTGTCTCACGTTACCAAGAGAGACATTGGAGTTATAAGGGTTAGAGCCAAATGATATCGCGAAACCTTAAAGAATAAGAAAGCTCATCTTAAGAAGAGGTAGCCCGAAGAATAAGAAAAGAAGATGAAAGAGAAAATTCACTCAGGACTGGAAAGGTCCCTACGTGGTTAAAGAAGATGTCAGTAATGGTGCCTATCTCTTGTGCACAATGGAAGGTGAGGATTTTGGCGAGACAGTCATTGCCTTTGACCTTAAGAAGTATTATGTCTAAAAATCATAAAAATCATAAAACATAAAATACAAAAATTGCAAATATCAAAAAAATTGTTTATTGCATTTCAGCATCATTCTATCCATCTTGCATTTCAGTTAATGACTCGCTCTTATATTATTTTCATTGCAATAAGGACTCTAAGGTTACCTAAGTATAGAGTGATCCTTTTAGGTTTTGAGATACATAATCACCATTCTCCCCCTTCATTCCCAGTGATTCTAATCAAAGCCTAGCTCTTAGCTTTCCATTGATCCTAGTCTTAAAAATCCATGATGTGAGGTCTAAATGAAGTTAGTATTCAAACCTATAGTGTTTGAAGGAAGATTGAGAGTAGACCTTCCCAGTTCTTTCCTAGTAGAAAGGAAGTCCAACTGGATTATGAAACTTTTGGTGGCGCTCAACCCCTTATCTTTCCTGGCTAAAAATGTTAGGAGGATCAAAACTTTGAAGGAAGCAATCTAAGATATGAGTGAATAAAAAAATGAGTGATCATTAAAATAAAATAAGAGTGATGAGAAAATTGAGGATTGAGAGATCAAATTATTGTATATCAAAATCTCAAAAGCATTCATTTTCATAAAAGTCAAAAATCCAAAAAAATGAGAAAATCAAGTGAGGCATTGCAAAAAATACAAAAAAAGAGAGTTACAAAAAAAAAGTGATAGAGAGAAGATTGTTGAATGTATGTACCCTTGGGTGGAGATAAGTCTAAGCTCTAAGCTTCAAAGGTGACATTCTATCAGAGGAAATAAAAGAGAAAGGTACAAAGCACACACATACACTAGTTGAGAAAAACCAACAGTCTAATAGTCTTGAGGACCATTTTCTATCTAGGGACCCTAATTCATCCCTATTTTTCCTTTACCCCAGGTCTATCTTGCTTTCCATCTATGATCTAAGTCTAGCGAATGCCAATAAAATTTGTTACTTGTCCAAGTTAAAAGCTTGTCAAAATTGTCTTGTCTAGATAAGGATAAGTGTTTAGTCTCTAGCAAAGTCCCAAAATTCAAAAGCACTTCATCTCCTTCTTGCTCCCCTTTGAGTTCTAAAATCCCTATGTCGCAAACTTGAATAGGTCTCCTATACCAAAGTAACCCGCAATCCCCTGGATTGAAAATCATATTAAAGAGAACTCATATTGTTTGTCCATAATGCATTCATACCAAAATCAAAAAAATAGATCCAAAGCAATAAAAGTCAATTTCATAACTCATGGAATTCCATAGAAGTAGAAGTTTTATTTCAGCATCACTTGTGTTCTTGCATTTGCATATCGTCCCCTGCATTCATATATATATATATATCCAAAAAAAGAACTAAAAACATATCATCATTATCATGCTTGCAATCTTAGAGTTGAAGGTCTACATAATCAAAAAGTTCTAAAAACTTCCAAAGTACACAAGAGATAAGAATTCATACGATAGTAGTAACCATAAAGAGACAATTTTTCATAGATAGATCAAACGTTCAAAGTTTTACAAGAGTACAAGAGCCAAGACAAAATGCTCTCAAAAGAAAGTAAGGCTCCCCATGCAAGGGGGTGTGATGATGAAACAAATAGGCAAAAGCCTCAGGGATGGCCCCCTCCAACCGAACCATCATGACTCCTGCTCCTCTGCCTCTGAAGGGCACTAGAATCTCCATGAGACCTATGGGAATGAGGAACCCTGCTATGAGCCTGAGAATGAGAAGGACTTGTTGAGCTAGATTCAGGGTGATGAATCCCAAGGTGAGCCATCTAATGAAGGACAACATTCTCACCCCTAAGGATGAGAGTCTCTGATCTCAAGGAAGCATTCTCTTTGCACCCATGGTAGGCAAGAGCAAAGATGTTAGTATGTCAGCCAACTCTAGTAGGCACACCAGGATCAGCTAGAAGCCTCTCTCATGGTAAACCAGTGAAAGGACTAATCAAATCAACAAAAACCTCATGGATAAAAGTCCTCCACTCCTTGACACTACCTGAAAGACAAAGACAAAAGGAATGACGATTCATAATTTTGAGTAAAGAAGGACAATGTAAAATTCAAAAACAAAATAAAACTCATGAGGATCATCAGGCTACCAAGAAGGATCAAAGCGCTACATCACATCATCAAAATGAGGAGGTCTAGGACCTGAAGAAGTCTCCAGAATCTCCCCGTCATTAGAGTCAGCCTCCTGAGCATCTCCAACTGACCCATCGTCAGACTGATCATCTCCATCAGGGATGTAGTCCTCATTAGTAGAATCTGAATCCTCCACGATAACAAGTCCATGGGAAGGAGCTCCTCTCCCTCCCCTCTATCCACCTCTTGGGGTCCTAGAGGTTTTGGTAATCAAAACTCCAAGAATCAAAGGAGTCCAAACTGTGGGTCTTTGGCCACCCTCGGCAATCTCCTGGACAGATTAGTAGCATATAGGAACTGGGTACAAGTCCTTAGGAAAGTCATCACCAAGCTGTTGAAGGACTTGCTTAATGCAGTGAGCCTCGATGAAACCATTACAATCTGAAAGCTTTGAAATGTTGTGACAGTGGTCTCGAGTTTGCCTATCATGAGACCATGTGCCCTCCATGTCCACATAGGGGTCAACAATCATGTATGCATATGTAAGAGTAGCCACAGTACGCAATGAAGTATCAAAGTGGCCCACATGAGCCCATCTGGTGGCTCTTGGAAGTCTATGATCAGGAAGTGGAATCTCCTGATATGGCATGATATGCTCAAAGATCCAGGTCATAATCAGAGCAGAGTTGCTAAATGCAAGAGCCCCATGATGAGCAATATAGTAGAAGTCTTTGTAAACCATGGTGAGAATATTAGCACCCCATGCAAAAACAATACTCTGCTTAATGCACTGGATGATGGGTTCCCAACACCATTGCAGACGAGCTGAGGCCTTGTCTCCAAACAGCCTCGATTCACTCAATCCAATCAAGAACTTACTCAAAAGAGGAATGCGAAGTTGCAGTATGGTGATAAGATGAACACCGGTCTAATCCTCAGGATGAATCACCCCCATAATCAGAGCCCAGGATTCCTTGTCCTTAGGGGACTCGCTGCCAGGTAGAACAAGTGGATGCTCTCCCATATAAACTCCAAGAATGCGGTAAACATCATACAAGGTAATAGTCCATTCCCCCAAAACTTGGGGAAACCTAAAGGTGTTCATATCAGCATCCCAATAGGTCAAAATGTCACAACAGATACGGGAGACAAGATGAACAACTGAAACATGGCAAATCCTCACCAAACCTACCCTCTTCAAGACAACATGATCATCAGGAGATAATGAATCATACATCTCAGAGAGCCACAACTGCTCACGATTAGCATTCCAACAAATGTGCATATCTTGTCATCAGAAAAGAACTTTTGATTAGATCCCATCAGCTCAAAAAATCCCTAAAAATCATATAACTTGTGAAAATTTCATAAAAAAGCATATAAAACCTTCAAAATTGCAATAAATTGGTGAATTTAATGTTCAAATTAGACCAAAATAGAGTGCCATAAACATCAGAAAACATCAAATTTTAGTTAGAATCAATCTGGTTGGGTCTCCCCTTTCATCAGATTGGATCTTCAGGTGACCCAAATGTTTGGCAGGATCTCCTTGGGTGACCCTATTGCATAGGCAGATCTCCACCGGGCGACCCTATTGTTCAACCAAATCTCCCCCGGGTGACTTGAAACTAGCAAAAGAGGTGACCCTGTTTGCCTTCCCTCATGCTAAAAAATATTCTTAAAATCACAAATTTTGATCAATTTTGACAAACGAAAGATCAATCCTACTCTAAATGATGAGACAAATGCAATGCAACAAAGAAAAATTGACATTTTCACAAGATTTTTTACAAAGGGAAAACTAGGGTTTAGAGAAGGGTTTTTGATTGATTTTACACCTGACTCTCAGTGGAATAAGAAGTAGCCATCTTTGCGATCTACTCAGCGTTATCTTTCCAACGATTGCTTGCGGGACTGATTACGTCAGCTTTTTGCTCTATTCACACTAATTTCTCCACTCTTTTCCTCTCTTAGCTTAGTTTGCATTATGCATTTGAAGAGTAATTCTTGCTTTTATGCATCTCTCGTGCTCTTGTTTTATGTGCTTTCATCCCTACGGGTCTCTTCGACAAAGGCAAAAAACTAGGCGAATTCACAAGATCTATGGTATGTGCATCATTTCAGTTTTCATTACTTGTTTTTGATATATTCAGATGTTGAACTAATACTAGTTATTGCAGGTACTATCGTGGAAAAATTGACAACAGGTAAGGCCTAGTTCAGGAATGGTACCTACCTTTCATGTAGACTACTGTCATTGAGGGGGAAAATATGTAAGCACCAAAATAACTGTCACACCCAAATTTTGACTATGTTTTACTTTTTACTTGTATGTAATTAGTAGATAATTTTGCATAGATTAATGATTTGACGTTGTGTGGAAATGTCAGGATAAATCAACAATATCATGAGTTTATGTTTATATGTTTAGAATTTAGACATGTGATTATATGTTGTAATGATTATTTATTCATAAGGTATATGGATTGACTAATGATACACTAATCCTAGTTTGGTGATTGTAAGTTGTAACCAGGAAATAAATTTTTGCCCTCCAAGAAAGAGAGGGAGAGCATCATTGGAGAGAAGTGAATAGACGTATGGATAAGAATAGGTTGTTTCCATCTAAGTCTCATGCTTGCATCATTTAGTGAACCCTCGTCGAGTTTGGTAAGTTGTATTTGACCCATTTGGTCAGAGTTTGGGTTTTGACTCGATAATCGTCGATTTATCGTCAAGATCCATTACGTAGGCTTTGTCAAAAACCTTGTCTAGATAGTATGACCATCGACAAGATATGGTCGATAGTTGTTATTTTCCTTATGTGATACGAATATAGTTTATACTATTTCATTATCAGTGATTTTTGATAAGTTCTCCATTGTGATAACCTATCTATTTTGGCGTTTATGCAAGATAGAGAGGGGGAGAATACCTCGACCCCATTCTCTTATCTTGTCAAGTGATAGGAACAACATAAGTATACATTGTATATACCTACACTATGATGTTTTATATCTATTTAAATATTATCTATAAGTTTAAACTTATAGTATGTTGTTAAAGAGCTTCATATGTAACGTGGTATAGTAGCAATTATTGCAAACCTCTTCATGTTTTTACATGAGCAATCAACTCCTTTCTCCATGTTCGTTATGGAGTTAAGGAGGAGTTTGAGAGTGGTCTTTAAAGACCTGCTACTCCACTACGTCTGCATGCTAACGTAGTATGAGAATAGGAAAAGATTCTGTCAAGAGCTCCGCAGTAATGTGGAGAGGTTAAGCCTTTTATAAGGCTCTATTATCGGGGAGGAAGGATATCGAAGGAGAGTAATATCTTTGAGTTGATAACAGGCCTTTGTTAGTGCAATGATAAGTGATAGTGCATGGTAAAACAAAGTAGAAGAGAGAGATTCGTATAAGAAGCGAGAGTCAAATAAAACAGAAAACTCTGATAACTCAGAGAGCTTGTTCTTATCAAGAAATCCACATGTAAAGAGATAGATACACAGAAGGATAGGTGAAGTAAAGCCTGGATATCTAGAAGATAAATAGAGCTTGCTTAGGCATTAGAAACTGACGGCTTTTGAAGGTATGAATGTCTAAGAAAAACATTATCTTTTCAATCTTAAAATGCAGTGGTTTGTTATCATTTGTATACAAATAGGAATATGTTCTCTTAGAGTTATATGTATAGAGTATTCTTAGTAGAGAAATGAAATTTGAAGGAATTAATGTTTGTGTCTTTTATTTAGCAGTATGAACTACAAAGTTTATTAGTCCAACATTATAGTTTTAGAAGAAGTAACAGTAGAGGATAACTCTCATATGATATCATTTTGTCATCAAACCTATAGGATCATTAGGTTGTTAACTTAGTAGTTGGAGGACACTAATTTGTGAAAAATGAATTTGAATAACTCTGTTTACACAAAGGATATCTGATCTACATAAAGACATCTCATAGCGAGTCTACACCTGAACAACCATAGTATTTTCTTTAGCTAACAAACACCCTAGTGAGTAGAAAGTTAGTTTATTCATGCAAAGATAAACTGATACTTATTCTCACCTTTGAATGCATGTTGTTGTAGCTATATTTTATTAAGGTCGCAATGTATAACTAGGAAAAAGTTATGTATGCATTTGCAGAGACCGAGCCTTACCAGAACTCTGAATTTAACCTAGGAGCTATTAAGAGTAGGAATGTATAAGTTTTATTACTTTTCAATCAAATGATTGTGTTTGATTTACACCTATTGTAGAATATATAGCAATGTTATTAAATATCTTTCGAAACATATAGGATAGTGATATATCATCACATAAGTATTCTACAACAATTACAAGTATCATCATGATATTTGAAAGATATTCTATGTGAGTTTAAAATCTATTCTATGTAGATAGTTGGAGGACTTGAGATGATCAAGAGGTTGGAAAACATTATTATTGTAGACTCAAACATATCTAGGTTGAAAGATAGAATTAGTCGAGAGATTGCGTTATGAAAACAATAGTATTCTTTAAGATCATTTATGAAGAGGATATACCCCGTGTGCTATATTTTTGCATGTTATGAGAAATGTGATTCCAAACATTGCCTAAGTGGTCAAGAAAAGACTAGAGGTTTATGTTTCTATGTTTTATTATTATAAACATTTACTTTTGGGAAAAAACAAGAATATTTGATATATTGATGTACGGGGTTAGAGAAGTTAAACCCTAGAATCAACCCAAAAGGGTATAGAAAAATTAAAAACTCTTAAATCAACATTAACTCAGTCTAGTGTATATTATGGTCGATAGTAAAAAGGTTGAGAAACCATATATTAAGACAATTTAAATTAAAAGGCGTTTAAGAAGCACTTTGGTAAATTTTTAAATGACTCCTTGATAGAGTCGAAACTTGATATATAACACAAGAGTGTTCTTTTCTTTAAGCCATTGAGTAGAATGATAGGAAGTCATAGACCTTGATATTTGCAGGAATGCAACATGAGGGATTCTCTGAAAGGTTAAAATCATCTAAACCTACATATTGTATATATATCTTAGATTAAAGATTTAATTTTAAGTCAGATTGACTAGGATTGAGATTATTCAAGACGGTTCATGTCTAGAGTTACTAGTCAAACAAGTTAAACTGTAGGATGAGGTAGTTTCCAAGTCAAGTTAGAGGTGTGTGAACACACGACTATGTTTATTACAAACATCTATTTATATAGAAACTTTGGCCAAAGTGATGCATTTGTCTCTACATGCATTAGTTGGTTCACCATGTCTAGATGGCGAGACCTATCAGAATGATAATACTTAGCTAGAAGATTGTCTAGATTTGTATGGTCGATCGAGTTACATAAGACACGACACTAGAACTCATATGGAAACCTGTTGGTTCCTTATGTCTATACTCTTTGTGAAGGGTAGAGCCACTTCCAAGAAGGAAGGTGTGTGGGGGACCGTCGATCTGTGGTTGGAGGTAAAGCACTAGGATGATGCTCTCCCTCAGTAGTAGAAGACTCACTGAGACTTGTGAGACGAATATCAAGATTCCAGATGTAGTACACTTTATGTTATGAATTATGATGTAAAATTATTATCTTTTGCCAAGTGCAATATATTTGTAAAAGTAACGTGAAATGTTTTCACTATGATTTATCTTTGAATATATTGTATTTCAAGGTTGAAAAATATTCAAAAAAGATATGCTTTTATTTCCTTGTAATTATGCAAATGATAGAAACATTATTTGACTCATGATTATCATGTTCTTTTACTTTCTTAGTAAATTGTGTGCGTAATTCCTAGTAATATGAGATGACATGTTACAATCACGTACAACCTGCACAAGGACCCCGCTGATGACTTGTAATCTTTGTCACATACATGTAAGCATGAAATAACATCCTCTCATTAGTGATTCTCTTAGTAGCATGTGGTTTCTTCTTCCTTTTGTCATTTCCCCTTTGTCATGCTAACCCTTTCCTCGCTTTCGACACTTTGTCAATTTTCATTTCCTGTGCTTGCGACTTCATCCCTAAGCCTTGTATTCATCCATTTGTCATGTTTTGACCTTTCCCTAGTGTTTTTCTTATATTCATCTTTTGTAAGTGGAGATTTGGATTTTGACCCCCTTTTGACTAGTTTTCGGAGGTAGTTCACCTCCTTTTCACCCCCTTAACAATCTCCAACCTTGATTTTCACCCTAGGACCTTCCCTATGTGGGTCACCCATGGGTCGCCCTCAGGCGACCCTAACTGGTGAAAGGGGCGTCCAGTGGGCGACCCTGTTGTCTTTTCCAGCCGTGAAAGAACTCAAGTTTTTAGCCCAAAAAAAGCTTCGTTTTGACCTATTTTTCCTTCTGTTTGCATGGAATTTTATCCTAAACATAGAGTTAACTATTTCATGCCTCCAAGCATGCATAATTAGCTCCTTTTTAACTTAACTTCTCAACCCATGTATTCTCGTAACTCCATTTCTTCTTCAGTGATAAGCTATATTGGTGTGTTCGCTCCCTAATTAGCCCAAACCACTCTTGTGTCTTCTAAGTTAACTCTCCAATCAAGGGAGTTAACTCTCTATCCTCTACACCTCTTTTAGCCTCTTCAAACCTATAAATACCCCCCTCCCCTAAGCACAAAGGGAGGCAATTTCATTTGTGCATCCAGTCTTTTGGAGGTTTTTGCTCTCCAACTAGCATCCATATGCTCATACAAGACATTTGAGCCTTTTGCTTTTATTGTTGTCTCATTAAGATTTGCTAAAAACTTCATATAGCATCGATACGCTGCCCAAATCGCAAGCCACAATGCTCATTATCTCACATTGAGTTCTCATCCAAGCTTTCAAAAGCTTCTCTTTGCATCCCTTTTCTATTATTTCTGAGAGGATCTCCCTGTTGCTACAAGAGGATAAGAGGTTGCCAACACAAGGATTTATGAGGGTAGTGGAGGCTCACGTGTCTCTTATTCCAAGTTCCTTGATTCTTTTTCTTTCATAGTAATTAGAAAATCTCAATTTGCTCTTGGGAATAGTAAGTGCATGTTGCCATTTCCTTGATAGCCTAAGTAGATTTTGCATCGTTAGATTAGTTTACTTTCAAAAGTTCATAGATTAGTTTTATTTCAAAGCAATTTCCTTTTCCTAGAGTAATTGTTCCAGATATTCAAAAAACCCAAACAAAAACATAGATCAATTGCATTAGATAACTTCATACTAGATTGCATACATATTTTAATTCCTAGAATAGAAAAAAGCACTTTATTTTCATAAATACCTAAAAATCACAAAAATAATGTTTTGCACTCATATAGGCTTGCATGCATCCAAAAATCAAAAACAACAAAAACATTAGCATCATAGAACGTTCACAAACCCTTGATTCCAATACAAGGTCAACTTTGGCCAACATTGGGCAAAACCCTTGATTCCAACACAAGGTCAAACCTTAGGTCAAACAAACCCTAAGTCAAATCAAGGTCAACTTCAACTATCTCTCTCTTGGTTTGGGCTCACAAATGTGCCCTAAGCTTAGAGGCGAGTGGGTGAGGGCAATCCTCAACGAGATTGAGGAGATTCACCCTAGACCACAACAAGATCAACAAACAATTCAAGAACAACAAAATAGGTTAAGGATATTCCAGACACAGGTTATCATCCAACAATTCAAACAACTCCAATACAACAGAAGTATCAACGAGAACAATTGTCAACCTACATAGTGTTGGAACCTTGGGAACCCCAATAGAAGAACGATGACTAGTGACCCTTCGGGTCATATAGCTATTTTAACTACAATGGTCACAAAACACCAAATTAGAATCAACACACAAGAAAGGCACCAGGACTGGTTGACCACTCTCTATGAAGTCTAGCTCTCAAGAAAGCTAGATCGCCCTCGTGTCTCGCCTCCTCTCAATTGGCTACTTCCACGAGAGCGAGAGTGACGTGGAGGTTCACCCTGTGGCAAGGAGAGGGGTCCATGTGCATGCCAAAGATGACTCGACTGCCCTAGGATACCGAGTCATGTTTTTGAGTGTACATTTACACATTTATGTTTAGATTTTGATTATGATCATGGATTGTATGGATATTGACATTATGCTTATAATAGTTTAATTTTGTAAGAGATAATTGTGATGATGATGATTGTGGTTTATTTATATTATTTATGTGAATTGTTTTAGGGTATCACATTTTATCTCTAATATTGTGTTTTGATTTCAGTTATATATTATGATGAATATTAATACTAATATGATTTTGAATTAGTAGTGATAATTTGAATAGGGATGTTTGATCACATTGAAAATTAGAAAGAAAATTATGGAATATTAATACATGTGATAAATATGAATTGTGTTTGTGTAATTGTGTTAGTTGAATTTACATTGTGATTAGTGCTGAATAGTGATAAATTTTATCTAGATTATGTATTGCCTATAGCATATGATGTTCTAGAATATTGTTATTATTACTTAGTCTATTTTGTGGGGTATATTAATGCTTGGTCATAAGTGTGCAAGTGATTTCCATGGCCACTGTAAAAATTTTGGAGGTCCTCAAGAAACCTTTTTGTGATTCCCTAGTGATACCTTGACCTTAACCCAGAGGGGACTAAGGTCTTTATTTATGAAAATATTTTATTAATGTAGAAGTTGTTATTTACATTTAATTTTGTTACTTTATTTTAAATTTATATGTGTGGAAATCTTGGGTTGTAAGTCATCCTAGTGTCAAATTTTAGATTTGATCATAGAAGAGATTTTAAAAGGTCTTAAATTATCTTTTTCATGATTAATTAAGTGAAAATAGGTCCCTAGTTTGAATAACTATGGGATGGGTACTTGTTGGAATATAAATTTTGAGATTTGGAAAAGTTTTGATCCTTTGAAAGTCCCTTGTAAAAAGTGTGAATAAATTTGACTTTGAGAAGAAGGAAGTTGTGTAGTATAGATGTCATTCTTGATTTATTTCTCTCTTGTTGAGTATTTGAGAGTTCATTTGAAGATTATTATTTTGTTATTGTGAGATAGTGTAGAGCTTTTAGAGATTGAGGTTTGTAAGAGATAAATCTTGAAGAGGAGTCTCTTGAAAGAATCTTCAACAAGGAGCATCTTGACTATTTTTGGAAGCCATTAGAGGTAGGCTTCATAACTTTCTTTGTAAATATGTAATACAAATATGTTGTATTATTGTGTGTTTCATATATGTACTTGGTTTCATTGTGATCTCCTTTGTTGAGTGTTGGGTTATTGTGTTTGGATTTGTTATTGGCAAGGGATTGATATATTGAGATTAGATCTTCTCCATTTGGAGTTAAGAGTCTCCCATGTGTGGGGTTGAGTGAGGTGTGGATCCTTTCTTGAAAAAAAATTGCATTCCTTATGAATAAATTTTGACATTGGTTTCTATATGCAAGTAAATTTGAAACATAAATATAAGACTCAAAATAAAAAGATCTAAATTATGCTTTCAAATTCAATTACAAACCTCATAATAAAGCATAAGGAAAAGTAAATAATAATGAATGAAACAGTAGTAAAATCTCACCCAAGCTCCTCCTTGTTGCACCAACAATGGTGGCTGTGCTTCAAGATTGATTTGATTGAGATTATAGATGTCAGGTGCTCATCTCACTAGAATAATTTTGTATTCAAATTGTGGATCTGATTATGGCTTATGAGAGGATAAATTTATAGATTTTTGGGAGGGATGATCAATGGTGTAGACTGATTTAGAGGATCAATGGCTATAGTTGTTTGAAAGGATTTGGATGCATGAGGATTTGACAAGTGTCTTTTTGTGACATGGATCAAGAGAGTTAATAGGTCCTTTCTTGGAGTCTTGTGCATGCATGCATGTAGTTAACTTGTGCATGATTTAAATTATAAAAACAATTAGCTAATTGTCTCTTTTAGTTGACTAGATTTGATTGATTAGTTAACTAGGTTGATTGATGAGTCAACTCTTTTAATTGATCAGTTAACTAATTTGATTGAGAGTCAACTAAATTGATTAACTTAGTTAACTATTTTGATTCATGAGTAAAAAGTGGGATTAGATAGTGTATAATTATTTATTTATTTTAAATAGTTATATGTGCATGGATAAATTAGGAAACTAATTAATTAATTAAATGTGGGATGAGAGGAAATTAGGGAATTAAATAAATAAATATATTTAATTTATGAGAATGGGGATAATGTTGGAATTAAATAAATAAAATATTTTTTTTGAATTGATTATAGATTACTAATAGAAGTATGAGTTCAGCCCCCTCGGCTATAACAGTTCAAAGCCATATCCATTTCACAACTACAACCAAAAAGACTAAAAGGATTAACATATCTGGTATAACCAAGTATTAAACTGCAAGATAAACTCAGATGAGCACATAAAACTTAACAACACTATCTTCAAATATCTACAAAATCTACATATCATACTATCTTGTAAGAAAAGCCCAGCTGGAAAATAAGTCCACTACTCCACAATGATATTTCACATGCAAAAAGGATCAAATCTGCCATAACTATGATCATCGATGGTAATCCCCTTCCTCTTCAAAAAGAAGCATATATATTCAACCGTGTTCATACCTATCATACTGTATATATGTATTGCAAAAGAGCATTGTATTAGAAGAAACCATCATAACCTGCAATACTCATAACTTCTCTTCATATACTTAAAAAACAACAAGTATTCATACTAACAAGTACCAAAACGAAGTTAAATTTGAGCTTGTAAGTTATATCAAAACATCATTCTCATCAAAACCTAGTATGAGAGTAGTTAAGAAGGTCAACAGTCAGAAAGGAGCAAGGAACAATTGTTATTTTATGTTACCACTTTCACTAAACTTGTCAATTGCACCAAGAGCACCAATGGGGGGTTCATATATCTGAGATGACTTCATTATCTTTGACAATCTCAAGAGAAGCCTTAGGTGCAAAGGTAGGTTCTTTCAGCCCCATATCCTCAAGTAGTTTATCAAAGGTGAAGTTTTTGTTATACCTTTCTTGAAACCTCATGCATTCTTTTATCAATTTGTCATCAACAACTCTTGCATCCTGTGACCAGAAGCTGGATGTTATTATCTCTGATCTTTTTAAAATTGTTTGGCCACCATCAATCAATTCTAGGAACTTCTCCTTAGAGATCTCTAAGGTCATCTATACCTGCACAGTAACATTGTGGAAAGTGAGTCTTCTAAAAGACTCAGTAACCACTCTTCTCCTCCCTTGAAAGCATTCTTCATTTCTGATTTTTCACATGGCCCACAAAACTTTAGTAGACAAAATTGACCAAGAATTATTAGCATCTTTGTCAAGACCCATAACATAGCCAAATAAAATCTCCTGCCAAGTAAATATATTTTTTGGATCCCAACCTTTAAGACTAGAAAGAAAGACAAACCAGATAAAATTTGCAAACTCACACTAAAAAAAAAGATGCTTAGTAGACTCAGCTTGAGAAAAAAAACTACACACATATTTGTTGGGGTTAGACTTAAAACAAACATTACCGAAAACCAGTCTATTGAGCAAGAGCAACCACCTAAAATATGATTTTTTAGGTTCTAACAAGTTGGACCAACATCTAAGGAAGACTTTAGACCATTGTATATGACTCAAATTAACATACCAACAATTGTTAGCATGGGTTCCAGGGAGTTAGTAATAAGATTATAGATCTTCTTTGAACCACTTTTACAAAACACAGATCCATCATTCTACTTCAAACAACTGTAGATTTCAGAGTTGAATTTAAGAGTCACAGGCCACTGCAACTTATAAAGAACTTTTTGCAAAACATTATATGTTTTCTTTTGGGTCTCTGGCAGGTTAAAATCCATTTTCAAGTCACTCCAACCTTTCAAATTTCCACTCTCTACTATGTCATTGAAATAAATGATTCCTTTGTTGTCCCAAGTCTTAGCAAAACAACCTTGCAATAAAGCAAAGCGACTTATTCTTCCATTGAAGATTCCACCAAATTGACCGAAAATTGAAGACTTCTTTACCATTAGTGCTCCAAGAATTACAATTTTCAATAAGAGGTCTAACTAATTCTCATGCCTTCCAAATGCTTATGAAAACACTAGAGCCAAAGGTTAAGACAACAAATCTGCTGAAAATAATATCATGTGGATGTAGATACTTCTAATCTTTTGCCCTTTTAGGTACTGCCAATTGAATATTGTTTCTAACAAGGATCTTCCTGGGCTCATCACCATCAAAAGATTTCAAAATCCATTTAGTGGCAAGAGCAATACCTTGTATCTTACGATCTTTTAAGCCCAAACCCCTAAGATCTTTCCCAAGACAACACCAACCCATTTGATAGCAACCCTCTTTTTATGACCTTTGCCATCTAACCATAAAAAGTTCCTAATTTTCCTCTGCACCTCTTCAATATGATTGTTGTTAAAAAACCAAATAGAAGAAAAGTAGATAGTGTAGGAAGATAAAATTTTCTAACAAATTAGCACCTTACCTGCCAAGGATAGGAATTGGTGATTCCACTTTCCCAGTTTCTTATCAACCTTCTCTTTCACCCATTTCCACATCTCAAAGAGAGAGGGAGCAATGGAGAGAGGAATCCCCAGATATCTAATTTGCTTGTTGGGCTCTCCCCACTCAAAGCCCATCCCTAGAAACCAATCAGGGGGAGAACATAACCAATTGAGAAGAATGGATTTATGAACAGAGAATATTAATTTTATTTATTTGAGATGGAAACTTAAAAATTAAATTGATTAATTGAATAAATTATGTTGATTTATTTAATTAATACTTAGATAAATGTTAATTAATTAAATAATAAAAAATAATTTAATTAATGTGGATAGAGGAAATGGAAAAATTAATTAAATAAATAGGATTTATTTAATTGATTTAGAGGAAAATAATGTAAATGAAGTGTCCATGACAACATAAATGTGATAGTCAATTTTAGGTGTCTACGGTTTCCTTATGTATTTTTCATGAGATGGAAATATATGCATTCATTTTGAAAGAATTTAGGCATTGGTTGACTCGTGTGATTTCATATGTTATATGTTGGATGTGTTGTGTTGAATATGAAGGAGCATTGTTGATGTTGTGGAAGATGTTGGTTATAGTATGAGGATTGTGCTATGATATTGATAATGAAAGGAGGATTTTGTTATGGTGTTGGTTGTTGGAGAAGGATGAAAATATTTTGTAGAGGATGTTTTGTGTTGTTACTTAGATGACTTGTGGTATTGATATCTATTCTTCTCCAAGTTTAGAGTGATCCTCTCTTATTTCCCTATTTCTATGAATCTTGTCAAGGTTCATATGTGATGTTTAGGCCTATGTGTGTTATATTTTTGTATATGTATTCTCTCGTTATATTGTAAATTAGCACTCGGGTGGGTTTGTGAGCAAGCCCTATGGTTGAGAGGTGAACAAACCTCCATTAGCTTGGATGTGAATCTTTATTTTTGTAGATTTATGATTAGTTAAAAGAAGACAAACTTGTGTTTGATGAAGGCCTTATATGGGTTTTGAAACCCTATTTTAAATCATTAAACTATTTATCTCGTTCTACAGTGGCAGCACTCACCGTAAACAAAGATCCAATAAATAAAAAATAGCAAATAAAAAAAATAAAATCTCCACGGTGAATTAAAAAATAAATCTTTAATTCCACACAGAATGGTGAATCTCATGGATTCTTGAAGTCCCCTTATCTCTTTTATTTATTTTAAAATGATTTTTTTAAAATTTTAAAATAAATTAATTGAGTTGCACAAAAACAAAGATTAAAACAAAAAAATCAATTTATTGCATTTGAAATATTTTTTACAAAAACCCTTTAATACTAAGACATGTCTCTTCAAACCCCACCATATAATTGGGGGTTTCTGACCTCATCTTTATAATCAAAACCGTATAGTTGAAATACAAATGCAATTCTGTAGAAGATTTCTTTTACCCTACAAGCAAAGCAGAGAGCTATTAGTTGTAAAAAAAATAGAACAATAAAATGAGAAGAATACATAAACAAAAGGCAGGCACAAAAATAAAATTTGCAGAACAAAAATAATTAGAAGAAATGAAAGGATTAGGTAGAAAAAAAGTATTTATATTATGTTTTAATATTTTAG
Source organism: Cunninghamia lanceolata (assembly GCA_027924645.1). Lineage (NCBI taxonomy): Eukaryota > Viridiplantae > Streptophyta > Pinopsida > Cupressales > Cupressaceae > Cunninghamia > Cunninghamia lanceolata. Next base: position 12,851,345 of record BSBN01001183.1, read on the forward strand.
CAAGTTCTAAATATTAATAATATAAGTTGCATATTTAACTCCTAAAAAGTAGCCACTTGGACTCAAGTTAGAGTGATGTGGTGTATTAGTTGATCTTAAAAAAATTAGAAATGCTCTTAAGTATTAAATTCTTTTATAATGTTAAATTAATATTATGATCTAAATATTTATTAAATGATGTTTTCTTAGTAATTAATTAATTAGTAATTGTTTTAAAATTTTATTGGTGCTTTTAATTTGAAATATATAATTATTTAGTCATATCTTCATATTTAATTTTTTTAATTAAATTTTAATTGTAGATGGGTCCTTAATTTTATTTACCTTATTCTTTTAAAGGTTAGGATAATGGTTTTAATTATTATTTTAATTGATTAGTATTATCATCTTAAATTTTCATAGAGGAATGTGTTAAATATATAATTTATTTATAATTAATCAATTAAGTTAGTATTTTAATATATATATTTTTTAACATTTAGACCCTAGGTCAGACAACCTTATTCCTAGGAAGAGTACCTATGGTCATTTTTCTTGGACGTGACTCATTGAACCTTTAGTGAACAAATATGAAGAATAAACACCACGAAAAAGTGTTTAACAAGCTACATACTAAAGTGTTAAGATTATAATTAGTGGTATATTACATATGAGAATGGAGACCTAATGGGATTGGCTAGGGTGGCTAGGGTGGGTAAAGGATAGATCTAAACAAAGCACAAAACTCTAAAAGAAAAGATATAAGAATAGAATAAAGATAAGTAAGCATTTGAAATGACCCAACCCTACCCCTAACCATAATTCTAATCAAGGTTAGAATTAGTGTTAGGGTTAGGGTTAGGGTTATAGTTAGGGTTATGATTAGAATTAGAATTAGGGTTAGGGTTAGAATCAGGGTTATGATTAGAATTAGGGTTAGGGTTAGGGTTAGAGTTAGGATTAGGGTTCCTATTAGAATTAGGGTTAGAATTAAGGTGGGTTACTATTAGAATTAGGGTAAGCATTAGAGTTACAATTAGGGTTAGGGCTAGAGTTAGGGTTATAATTCAGGTTAGGATTAGGGTTAAAATCATAGTTAGAATTAGGATTAAGGATAGGGTTAGGGTTTGAATTATAGTCAGGCTTAGGGTTAGAGTTAAAGTTAGGGTTAGGGTTAAAATTATATCTACGTTTAGGGTTAGAATAAAGGTTAGGGTTAGGTTTAAAATTAGGATTAGTGTTAGGGTTAGGATTATAATTAGGGTTGGGGTTAGGGTTAGGGTTAGAATTAGGGTTATGACTATAATTGGGGTTAATGTTAGAATTAGAGTTAGGGGTAGGGTTACAATTCAGATGCTACTAGTATACCTATATTTAAAAAAAATATCTAAAGTACGCCGAGAGATATCCTTCTCGAGGCGCCTATTTTTTTAATCAATTTACTACACATAGGTGGAAATAGGCACCTCGAGAAGGATATCTCTCAGTGTACTTTAGATATATATTTTAAATATAGGTATACTAGTGTAAACCCTCTTTTGAGAGGATATGATTATTTTCCACATTTATTCATATGACACTTTAGATGGGATTTATTTATTCCTTATGCATATGAGAGTTGTGAAATGAGAGATCTACTTATATTGTCTATTGTATGAAAAATAAATTTCTTTGTATAAATCATTGTAAATGAAAAATATATTGCATTTAGAAAATTTTCTTTTGTTCAACTATAATTGTAAGTGGATTGAAAAATAGAAGTGTATTATTGTAGTAAACAAAGGGGTTTATTTGTTATAAATACATTCATTGTAAAGGAAAAAATATAATTCACATGAAATGTTGTCTCAGACATAAAAATATATACATGCATCTATATTTTTAAGCATATATATATAATGTGCATGTATATATTATATATACATATGATTATATGTGTGGATTGATTTAAAATGTTGTAAAAAAAATTAAAAAAATTAATTAATTTAAAATATATATTCATGAAGATTTTATAATCTTTGAATAAATAGGTGAATATTGGAGGAGATGGCGACGATTGCTGGTTCTCTTTGCTGCACCGGCTAGGGGAAATCCTAGCTGTGATCCTCTACTTTTTGCTGCTACACTGGTGTACTTTAGGGGTGGGTGGTTGTTGCCAGTACCTGGGGAATGACAAACTTGTTTAGTGTGAATCAGCTTTGTGGGTTTTGTTTTTGGTTGCCTCACTTTGTTGTTCCCTCTCTTGGATGTGTAAGGGTTTTCTCTTACTCTGCAAAGATCGTTGATCTTATTTTGATCGTTCTTATGCTCGGTGGTGGGGGGTTGTGAATCCCATGTGCCTGTGATTTCATTTCTTTTGGCTAGGTTTTGAGATGGAGAAAGGTGGAGTGGTCCCTTCTTTGGAGATCTCTGAATACATGGACATGGTAGATCCATCTCCCTCTGTGCATGTAAGATCCTTGGAGCTCCTTGGGAAGTCTTCAGTTGATGTGAGCTCTAGGTCTGGGAGAGGATTACCCAGACTTAAAAAAGTTAATGATTGTTTGGAGATATGTCAAGAGCACCCTGTTTTGATGATCCAGTTGGACTCGATCTTGGAAGATGTGGAGTATCTGTGCAATCATGCACTTATTTGTAAGTTTGTGGGTCTTCGTCATTTGTTGCCAACTCTGGAATCTTGGACTTGGAAGGTTTGGAACCCCAAAGGAGATATGGAGTTCATGATGGTTGCAAACAATTTTCTTGGTTGTGTTTTCGTGTATGGCGGACATAAATAGGGCTTTTGAAGGTTGCCCTTATTTCTTCAACCAGGTTGGGCTTTTCATGAAACCCTGGCATGTGGGGTTTAACTTGGCTGAGGAGCTCCCTACAAAGGTCCCCATTTTGGTTTGGCTTCCTAGGCTTCCACTTAAATTTTGGAGGAACGACATTCTTCATATGATTGCCCTTCTACTTGGAAAGTCGTTCATCTCAGCTCAACAAACTCTTGACCGAAAGGTAATTTCTTTTGCCTGTATTTACATGGAAATTGATTTAAATAACCCTCTGCCAAACTCTATGGAAATTCTCTTGGATCCAACATCTTGACTATGAAACCCTTCCTTTTAGATGTTGGTTTTGTCATGAATATGGACACCTGCAAAGGAAATGCCCTCGGATCTCTCAGGTGATGACTGCAACCAATGTTACCTCTGATTCTGGTCCTAAGAAGGATAAAGGGAAGGTTCCTGTGGCTGATGGGGCTGTCGATAAGGAGGGATTTATTCTAGTTAAGCCCCGTGATAGGGGGAGAGGTCTGAAGAGAACCCTCAAGGACAGGCAAACTGAAGGGGCCTTTAATCAGTTTGATGCTCTGGGGGACTTAGTTCAGGAGGAGGGAGTTTCAGTGGATCTGCCATCTAGGGTTGGATCCATGGAAGTAGCCTTGCTAGAAGATAGAGAATTAGGTATCTGAGATTTGCCTTTAGTGGCTGTGAAGGAGGATCCACTATTTATAGATTTATCCCCCCAACTACCAACTGGTCCTGATTCAGATGGGGATTTAGTTATAAAAGATGTGGTTGTTTTAGCTGATCCAGTTCCTTCATAGGTGAAGGAGACTTCAAACTTGGGTAAAGGTAGTGGATCCATGTGTACCTTAGGTATTCAGCCAAAGACCCTTAAAAACGGGTCCTTAGAGAAATTGGTCAAGGTGGGTCGCAAGAAGGACCACGAGAAGGTTAAGTTACTTGGGGAGAATCTTATGGATGCTGGGTTGGTGAAGACCATTGATTCTCATTTCTCCCAGCCTAATAAATGATAGTTATCTCATGTAATGTAAGGGGTATGAATAGCATCCCTAAACAAAAGGCTATTCATGAGATGATTGGTATCCATTCTCCTGGTATTGTCTTTCTTCAGGAAACTAAGTTAACTGTGGATGGCTTGTTGAATAGAGCTCCCAATATTTGGGTGCGTGGTTTGTGTTAGTGTGTTGGGGCCCATGGCAGTTCAGGTGAGGTTGCTTGTTTTAGGAATCCAAGGAAGGTTGTTCCTCTTTGGTGGCTCTTAAGCCACTCTTCTATTTCTTTGGTTGCCTCTAGCTTGGAGTCTGGTGAAATCTGTCTTTTCACTAATGTCTATTCTCCTTCTAATCTTCTAGGTAAATCATAGCTTTGGTCTCATGTTAAGTATGTTCGGTCACTTGCTCCCTTTCTTCCGTGGATTGGGACAGGTGACTTTAATGTGGTCAATTGCTTGGAAGAAAAAAGAGGTGGCACTGGTAGGTTTGACCCTTCTACTTTCCTAAGGGATAACATAGAGCTTTTGCATTTGATTGATGTGAAGCTGAGTAATGGTATCTTCACTTGGAGCAATAGAAAATGTGGTGAAGATGTTATTTCTGAGTGACTGGACAGATTCTTAGTCTCTTGTTATTAGATTGGGGATAGGTGAATAGCAACTCAGAGATTTTAGATTGGAAAGGTTCAGACCATTGGCTGATTAAATTTTTAGCAGTACCCTTCGGTGCTTCGAGGAACCCTTCTTTTAAGTTTCAACTCATGTGGTTGAGGGACCCATCTCTCCAAGACTTAATGGGTGATTGGTGGCACCATGGGAAGCCTACTCACAGTAGGGCTATGTTTACTTTTACCAAAAGGATTTAGTATGTGAAATACATGCTCAAGAAGTGGAATAGGTAGTGCTTTGGCAATCTGCACCACAATAAAATGGCAGCTCAGGGTCGTTTGGACATCATCACCCACCAAATCTGGGATCAAGGTCTTTCTAAGGATTTGAGTAGGGAGGAGACTATTGCGGTTAAGGAGTTGGAGGAATGGGAGTTGTGGGAGGAGATTTTCTGGAAGTAAAAATCTCGCATTGATTGGCTACAGGAAGGTGATATGAATACTATCTTTTTCCACAATTCAGTTAAGGCCAGAAGGAATGGTCATCTTATTATCTCTCTTGTGTCTCCGGAGGGAACTCAACTCTCTTCTCAAGTTGAGATTTCTGCTGAAGCTTCCCGATTCTTTGCAGCTCTTTTTCAAGAAGACTCTCCTCCGGCTAGAGAAGATGAAATTTGTATTCTTGACTCTATGCCCCTTCTTGTTTCCAATGAGATGAATGTAGCCCTCATGCTCCCCATCTCATTGCGGGAATTGGAGATGGTGGTGTTCCAAATGAAAAAGGTAAATCTCTAGGCCCTGATGGTTTTCCTATTGAATTCTTTCAGGAGTTTTGGCAAATTATCAAGTTAGATCTTTTAGAGGCGGTGCAGGAATCTCAAGGAAATAAGCAAATGTTAAAGGCCTTGAATTCCAATTTTCTAGCTCTTATCCCTAAAAAGAAAGGTGCTAATTGTCTAGACAAATTTAGGCCCATTGCTCTATGCAATGTGATCTACAAAATTATTACCAAATTGATTGCAGAAAGGCTTAAGCCTTGGCTCAGCTCATTGATTTCAAAAGAACAAGGGGGACAAACTTGCTGGCAGACAAATTCTTGATGGGGTTGTGATAGCTACCGAGGCCATTCATTCTATAGCAAATTCTAAGGAAAAATCTATGTTCATCAAGCTTGATATGGCAAAAGCTTATGATAGAGTCAAATGGGCCTTCTTGTAGAAAGTTCTTCTATCTTTTGGATTTGGTAGGGAGTGGGTGGATTGGGTGATGAGTTGTGTGACCTCTACTTCTTTGTTGATTCTTATCAATGGGGAGCCTTCGGAGTTATTTGGAGCTCCCAGAGGCCTCCACCAAGGGGACCCCTTAACTCCTTATCTATTTATTATTATGGCGGAAGGACTAGGAAGATTTCTCAAGTCTCAAGTTACACAAGGACTGATTCAGGGATGGAATTGGGATAATAGTCTACCTCCCCACTCTCATCTTCAATTTGTGGATGATACTGCTTTCATGGGCTTGGCCAAAGTTAATGAAGCTGTTATTTTAAGGAAACCTTTGGATACCTATTTAGCTGCCTCTAGACAGAAGATTAATGAGGATAAGTCTTTCGTCTTCTTCTTTAATACCCCTAAGCTTATCCAAAGTAGGATTGCTTGGATTCTTCACTTTCAGATTGGTTCTCTTCCTTTGCAATATCTTGAGATTCCCATTGTTGTGGGGTCTCAATGCAAGGAGATATGGTAGGATATTTTGGATAAGTTCCACATGAGGGTTAGTCATTGGACTCATAGATGGCTCTTAACGGCTAGACAGGTGACACTGCTGAATTCAGCGGTTCAAGCCCTCCCTATTTATAGGTGCTTTGTTTAGGTTGCTCCCTCAAGTTTTATTGAGGAGTTTGATGCCCTTGCCTGATAATTTCTTTGGGTTGGCAATTTGTCCTTTTTGAAGTGGAGTCTAGTTAAGTGGGATTTTGTCTATAGGCCTAAGCAAGAGGGAGGCCTTGGGCTCAAGCCGACAGGGCTGAATGGTTAGGTCTTAGCTGCCAAATTATATTGGAAATGGTGCACTTGCCAAGATCAAGATTGGGCGCGAATTCTCACTCACAAGTACCTCTGGGGGTTGGACCCCTCAGATGTGCCCTGATATAGCCTTTTAGGGAAAGGGATCTATGATTTGGGATACCCTCAAAAGAGGGGAAAAACTTATCAAGGATGGTCTTTTCTGGATTTGTAATGGTGGCTCTGAGGCTCTTTTTTGGCATGATTCTTGGGATGGTCACCCCCCTATAATTTCTATGTTTCCTCATTTGCATACCCTCTGCAACAGTTTTTTTGAGGTCAGGTGGAGCAGGGTGGCAGACTTTAAGACTATTCAGGTGATAGGTCAGGTGAAGGTAATGCGATGGAAGGAGTCTCATGAGTGGCCACCAGGAGGTAGTGAGGAGGATCGTCAAGAACTTGCTACCATTCTGGCTGGGAGAATGTGTAATTCTCTTAAAGTGAGGGATCTCCTCGCTTGGGGTCCTAATCTAAAAGGAAAATTCTCGGTTGCAGTTGCCTCAAGTTACTCGGAGTTGGACAGAAAGTTGTATGGGTAGGTTGGTGTTCCTTGGTGGAAAAAGGTTTGGAATAAATTCTCATGACCCAAGTGTAATTTCTTTGCTTGGCTAGTTGTTTAAAATAAATGTCTTACCTGGGAGAATTTGAGGAAGAGAGGCTTCCAAAGCCCTTCTATCTGTATGCTTTGCCACAACAGTAAAGAATATGTCTCTCATCTCTTCTTCCGGTGCCCTTTCTCTCAGGAACTTTGGCACCTTGGGTGGGGGGCGTGGAACCATACTTGCATTCATGCCACTTCCTTGGTTGAATTCTGGGAGAGTTTGGGTAGGCCTCCAACTCAGACCTCTTTTCTCCAGATTGTTTGGACTATTGGGCCTACTTTCATTATTTGACAACTTTTGTTAGAAAGGAATAGGAGGCTTTTTCAGGATGTGAGGTTGGGGGTGGTTCAGTTACGGCAAAAGATCTATGGTAGAATTTAGGAGACTACCTCAGCAAAATGTGATCTCTCAATCAATGTGGATCCTAATGACTTGGCTATTATTAGGAAACTAAATTTGGTTGACAGTGGTTTAGGTTTCTCTATTGATAGGCGGCCTCAGAAGGCCAAACAAAAGCTTTAGTGGGAAGGTCAGTGGTCCCCTCCTCCCTAAGGAATTCTGAAGGTTAATATTGATGGGTTGTCCAGAGAGAATCTTGGACAAGCGGGGATTGGGGGTGTTGGTAGAGATAGTGAGGGGGATGTTGTGTTTTTCTTCTCCACTTATAAAGGGCTCAATACTAACAATTTTATGGAGGCCCTTGCTATTCTTAGTGCTGTGGAAAGGGTAGGCCTACTTCCTTGGTTGGGAAAAAATCATCTGTGATTCTGATTCACAAATTGTGGTTGATATGCTACTGGAGCAGAGATGGGATGGAGCTAATTGGCAGTTGGCAATGGTGGTCAAGTATATTTTAGAGCTTTGTGGCTATTTGGAGTATGTTTCCTTCCACCATATTCCTCGTGACTGGAATAGAGTGGTAGATTGTTTGGCCAAGTGGGCCTCTATGCATCAGGAGGGATGGGATGTTAGGGATTGGGATCTTCTGTCACCAGAGCATACTCTAGTTTTGAAGCAATTAATCATTGAGGATAGAAATAGATAGGTGGTTGTCTTGGGGTTCATGGTGGAACTCTTTCTAGTTCTTGGTGGGCCTGAGGCCTTTTGCTTTGTATTCTCTCTTTATTGTTCAATAAATTTTTACCCCCTTTATATATATATTCATGAAATCTTATTTTTACTAATTTGTTGAAAAGAAAATAATATAAAAATAGAAATTTAAATATTTCCATCTATTTAAAAAAAATTAGAATGTAATTTCCTCTCCTAGATTGTAAGTTATGAATTTTAAAAAAATGCATGTCATTTTTTAAAAATAAACATTGTAGGGTCAAACTTCAAATCATCATATATCTCTTAATATTGATTCAATTCTTTAATGTAGCCACTCTTTGAAAGTATCTCAAAGTGCTATTTCCAATGAATCCAAAATCTCTTTGTTTGAAGACCCATGTGAGACACACAACTCTCTACAAGAAATTCAACCATTCTTTGTTGTTGTAGATGTGATTTCGGATAAAATTGATGTAGTTGCTCATGGACTTGTTGTCATATTTTGTCTAGGCCAAAAAAAATCCAAAGATCCCCTTAAAAATCCCTCCTTTCTTCCATCAGAAATATCTGATCTGAGAAAGCTTAAATGGAAGAAAGTCTTCCTTCAAAATCCCAAAAATTTTAAGTATTTTACCTTTGTCTTTTGCCTTAGTTGACAAAATTTGAGTTTGGCGAACCTTTGGTTCACTGATTGGCAAGTTCGCCAATCGGAGAAATCACTGACTAAAGGAACCAAAGCGGGAAGGTTTTCTCTAAGGCAAAGAAAGGAAGCAAGAAGGCTTTTGTTGGAGAAATGTTTGGTTTGTGAACTTGCCAGTTCACCGACCAGTGGGTTCGTCGATGGGAGGAATCTCCGTCAGGAAGGCTAAAGGGAAAATTTCACCAAGGCAAAAGGAAGCAAAGTTGGCCTTTGTCGGCAAATTATTTGGTTCACAAACTACTGGTTCACCGATAGAGGAAATCACCAACGAAGAAGTCGAAAAGGAGGAAGATAAGGATGGTTCGTGAAATGGTGATTTCACCAATAGAAGGTAAGGAAGAGAAGGAGAAAGAGACCAAAGGCGAAAGTAGGGCAAGTTCATGAAAATGAGATTTCGCCACCTAAAGGCGAAAGCAAGGCAAAGACAAGAAAAAACAAGTCAGTGGATTAGTGAAATCACAACTCATCGATCAGTTCACGATTTCTTAAGTTCGCCGATAAGGTGATTTGTTGAAAAGAAGCCCAAAAACAAAGAAGAGAAGAAGCTGCCTAGAAGGATGGTTTGTGAACCGCTAGGTTCGTCGACCAAAGAGTTTGTCGATGGGTGAATGGGCCAATAAGAGGAAGTAACAAAGAGCCAAGAGGCTAAGAGAGAAGAGTTTGTGAAAGGGTGATTTCACCGACAAAGGAGAACCTAGGCCAATTTTGTGAAAGTGATATTTCACTGATAGAGAAGAAAAAGAAGATAAACCAGGCAAGACATAAATGGTTCGTGAAGGTAGAAGATTGTTGATAAGGCGAAGAAGCAAGGCAAAAGTAGAAAGAGGATTGTTCAACAAAAGGAGAATTTTCCAACAAGGGGAAAATCAGGTGGAAATAAAAATCAAAAGCGCCAAATATAAAATAAAAGGTCAACACTTTTAAAGTGTTGTAAAAGCTTTAAAAGTGCAATTTTCTAAGTGCCTAAAAATGTACTTCCACAGATGACACCATTGTTGTAGGTTAAGGTTATGTAGGTAGCTGAAACAATCTATAAATTCAATGCCCGATACTAGAAATGAATGAATTAGATGAAGTACCCCTGCAACCCATCCTTTTGTAGGTCCTTCTAAGGATAATTCAACATACCATAAGATATGGGCAGACATCTAGATTATGGATTCTTCAACACACAAAGATATGGATGACACTCAAAAGCCATAGATTTTCTGACAAGGCCATGGGCTGAATTCAATGCAACACGGGCAAAATAATTGACTAAGTTTCAGTGCTTGGGGCTGGACAGTGATTGTAAAAGCTATATATGCATATGTTGAAGATGTGTTCTGGTGGTTGGTTGGTTTCTAGGTCCTTACTTAGGTTGCAACGTTGGATATTTAATCATGGCCTCATGATATTTCCAGAACTGTATGAATTTGATAGACTGTGTCCTCTTTCAGACCTCTCTTGTCTTCATTTCTAGTTCAACTATGAAGGGAAGGTTATCATTCTGTCTCTTTTCTTATCTATATTTAGCATTTCTCTCTTTGTAATGGCTATTTATCCTCTATGATTAATATAAGAAACTGATTCTGCCTCTCTCATATTTTTTTTTATTGTGTCTGCTTGAATGTTGCTCACTTATCTTGTGGATAAAATGGTCCCTTTATAGGTTTTAGTATTCTATTTTGACCTCTAGTAAAGATCGGATGAGTCTTTGTTGGTTTATTCAGCCTTTGAAATCATTACTATGTTATGTCAACTCCAACTAAACACCCTAAATCTAGTGCATCACCTCTTTTATTTCAGTTTCTTCTTCCCCTTTCCCTATGATCATTAGCATTAGATTTAGCTTTTTCTCTGAGCCTTAAGCTCAGAAAGAGGAACCAACCTTCTCTGGAGGTCTGATCTCATCTGCAAGGTCTCACACCTTGAGATCAGTCCCATTGTGTCATTGGAATGTTTGAACGGACTTCAAGCAAGGTGCAATTCCAGGTGATAACATGACTTATTCAAGATTCCAACACATGTACCTATAAATTCTTCTTTTTTGAAATGGTTGAAGATGATAGTTAATTTATAGATGTGTAGAAGAGAGGATGGAGGGGTAAGATTTGATTAGAATGGATGACTAGGATTGAATGAGGTAAATTAAGCCACTTTTAGGGCTATTATTATGTGAATGACTAGGATTAAAAGATGTGATAGGAAAATGGGCGATAGAGATTTAATAGTTCTTTGACTTTTATTTATTTTTAGTTAGTCATGTGCCTTTTTTATTTTTTAATACTGAGAGGCATTCTACAATGGCAACAAGGGGTGGAGTGTAATGGCATGAGTGTGTTAACAAAGAATTTCACAAAAACAAATTTAAAAAATAATTATATAGCCGACATATTAAAATAATAATCATAAACATTAGAAAAATATAGCCCACAAATGCAAATTAATAATTTAATAATTGAAACATATATATGTATAACATAAATTATTGACAACTCTCCAATACAAAAAAAAATTAATTTAAAATAAAAATGAAGAAAGGCAAAATAAAAATCAAGAAGAGGCAAAAAAAAATCAAAATCAAAATCAAAATAGTTATTCACAAAAATTTAAATAATATCTCTCAAAATTATTTTGGTTTGATGTTAATTTATATGCTTTAGCTTGGTCTTAATGGTGTATGCATAAATATATTGTTGGAATATTAAAAAAATAAATTAAATATTTTTTCATAATATGGAACTTAGCATTACCTAAATTATTTTATTTATTTTTACAATTTCAAAACATCATAATATATATTTCCAAAAAAAAAAAAATGGCACATGATAGCACCGTAATATTCTTTTAATTCTGTTTCTTCATTAAATGAATTTAGTTTTCTTTCTAAAAATATTTTATGCAAGCCCACAAAATGTCTTTATAAAAATCTAGTTATAAAATATATAATTAAATTTATGAAATATAAAATAATAAAATTTATGAAAAATATAATTAATAAAATAATAAAATAATCAAACTATTTTTTATCGAGCTCTACCATATTTCATAAATTAAATTTTATATTTCATAAATTTACTAAGTGTTATATTAAGAGTTAAAATAGTATTCATTTTTATCTTGGAGTTTTTGGTGATGAAGTAAAAACTAAATATATAAAATAATTAATTACATTAGTCATGGGCGCCTTTATAATAACTACTACAACCACTTTTGCAAAAAACTAAATATAAGCAATAAATATATAGTACTATTACTTTTATTAGTAATATATAACCTACCATATTTCATAAATTAAATTTTATATTATTTTATTTTCTTTCATAAATTTACTAAGTCTTATATTAAGAGTTAAAATAGTATTCATTTTTATCTTGGAGTTTTTGGCAAGGAAGTAAAAACTAAATATATAAAATAATTAATTACATTATTCATGGGCCTTTATAATAACTACTACAACCACTTTTGAAAAAAATAAATATAAGCAATAAATATATAGTACTATTACTTTTATTAGTAATATATAACCTATATTAGTAATTAGGGTTAGAATTAGGGTTACATTGGGAATTCTAGCTTTGGGAGATATTAAATGCATGATTCTCCAAAATTTTCTAACTACTAGATTAATTGTTCTTTTTCTATCAACTTTATATACATATAAAACATTAGTTGAATTATTTTATCAAACATCATACTATGTAAAAATGAGCATAGAATCATACAATTCTCCAATATTATAATTATGTCAATTGTTGGCATTCTATCTCCCATGGTTGCATGAAAGATTATCAAGGTGAACAAATATGAAGAATAAACACCATTAAAAAGTGTTTAACAAGCTACATACCAAATTGTTTGGACAAGAACTAACATTTCCAAGGTTGCATTAAAAATATAAATATTGAGAAATTGGGTTTTGGTATGCAATTCATTTATATTGTGAAAAATTCACACAACACAATATAAAATAGATTACAAATTTGGGTAGAAATGCACTCAGATTATGGAAATATTTAGACTACAAGCTTATTAGAATAGTTACTAAAGTATTAATATATGATTTTTTTTACTTTTAAATAAACAAAGTTTGAACCAAAAGAGTGTATTTTTGGGGTTAAAAAGGTAAGTTCCTAAAACAAGGCTAAGAGATCAAAACAAAACATGAGTGATTTGTGGAACTCAAATCAAACAACCATGATATGTTCATGATTTGTGTAATTTTAAAAGGTAAGAGTATTTGCAAATGTTAGAGTTGGCTATCATTGGAGCCACCTAGGATCTAGGACTTCATGAAAGCACAAGAGAGATCAAATAAGAGAATAATGCTATTCTATCATTGAATGCAAAAGAAAGATGTTACAATGTACATGATATGCCTTGCTTATGAAGGCAAGGTGAGATCTAGAAAGGTGGAGTGGAAAGTGGAAATATTCCTACATGTGTCAATTAGAAGATGATAACTAATTGCACATGTGGAGGATAAGACAACTCACTCCAACTATCAACAACTCAACACACAACTAGACTCAACTAAAAACATCTAGAAGACTCACTAAGTCAGCTTAACATGTGTGAATTATGTGTGATGTGTTAATATTATTTAACTAGTAAATAGTTAAATAATGTGAATTATCCACACAAGGGTAAACTGGTTAGGTGATAACCCTGTTCACACCAACAACAAAGAAATAGATAAGAATATTATGTTGACAAATACAATTCTTATGTGTACAAGTACCAGGTGGCAATGTGCGTGTGTTGGAATACTTCATATTATATGTTTGGCTTATGATGTCAAATGATGTCTTTAAATAATTACTCCATACCAAATGGTTTTATCTATTAATATAATTTTGGGAATTAATATTGTACCAATGAAATCATTTGAAATGAACCAACCTAACCCTAACCCTAACACTAACTCCAATGTTAGAATTAGGGTTAGGGTTAGAATTAGTGGTATATTAGATATGAAAATGGAAACCTAATGGGATTGGCAAGGGTGGCTAGGGTGGGTAAAGGAGAGATCTCAACATAGCACAAAACTCTAAAAGAAAAGATATAATAATGGAATAATGATAAGTAAGAATACAATCCCTCAAAAGATCTAAAAAATGATAACGCCATTAGAAATCACATATCTAAGACCCTAAAAGTGTTATATCATACAAAATGTGTACCAAGTCAGCTCATGGTGGGAAATAAATGGGCAAGAGTCAAGAAAATTATAAGTTTTAAAATTTAAAATTTAGGGGTCAATTCCATGTGATGCAATCTGACTTTTAAATATTGATGTGGGACAATGGAACACTAATATTGAGGTCAGGAATGAGTTTTATGGCATGGGTTAGAGTTAGAATTAGGGTTAGGGTTAGAATTAGGGTTAGGTTAGGATTAGGGTTAGGGATAGAATTGGGGTTATCATTAGGGTTAGAATTAGAGTTAGGGTTAGGGTTAGCATTATTATCATAATTAAGGTTAGGGTTAGGGTTATAGTTATAATTTGGGTTTGAATTAGTAATATAAGTAGTATTGGGGTAAGAATTAGGGTTAGGGATAAAATCAAGATTAGAATTATAATTGGATTAGAGTTAGGGTTAAAGTTACAATTAGATTTACAGTTAGGGTTAGGGTTTAGGTTAGAATTAGGGTTTAAAGTATTATTAGAGTAAAGGTTAGGGTTGGGATTATAATTAGGGTTAGTATTCACCTGAATGTTAGGTTTATGATTATAGTTACAATAAAACACTAAAAGTCATTTACATTTATATCTATATATAGAACTATCGTTAGAATTAAGGTTGGGATAAGGGTTGGAATTAGGAATAGAATTAGGTTTAAGTAGATCTAAGGGTAAAATTAGGGTTAGGGTTAGAATTACTATCAGGATGAACATTAGGGTTAGGGTTATATTATGTATAATTAATATATAATTATAATAATTCATAAGATATATAATATAGTTAGAGTTAATCTTGCCGCTCCAATGCTACTAGCATACCTATATTTAAAAAATATATGTAAAGTATGCCAAGAGATATCCTTCTCGAGGCGCCTATTTTTTAATCAATTTACCACACATAGGTAGAATAGGCTCCTCAACAAGGATATCTCTCGGTGTAATTTACATATTTTTTTAAATATAGGCATGCTAGTAAATATTTATTATCTATTTCTATTGCATTTGATCTTGAGGTAGAACATATGGATGTTAAGATAACTTTCTTGCATGAGGATTTGGAAGAGATCTACATGTCATAGTGATAACACTTTTGTTGAAGGTGTAGACACCTAAAATTGTCAACTCTTCATCCCTAAACACCCCTAAACCACTATTTCTTCCACATTAACTAAATACACACATGTTTAGATAGTTAATTAACCAATTCCCCTTCAAACCATGATTTTACAATATTTTATTGTCAAAATCACTATTCATGTACTTTTCATTATTCATTTGTACCTGCTTCAGTTGAATTATTTTATCAAACATCATACTATGTAAAAAGAGCATAGAATCATACAATTCTTCAATATTATAATTATGTCAATTGTTGGCATTCTATCTCCCATGGTTGCATGAAAGATTATCAAGGTGAACAAATATAAAGAATAAACACCATTAAAAAGTGTTTAACAAGCTACATACCAAATTGTTTCGGCAAGAACTAACATTTCCAAGGTTGCATTAAAAATATAAATATTGAGAAATTGGGTTTTGGTATGCAATTCAATTATATTGTGAAAAATTCACACAACACAATATAAAATAGATTACAAATTTGGATAGAAATGCACTCAGATTATGGAAATATTTAGACTACAAGCTTATTAGAATAGTTACTAAAGTATTAATATATGATTTTTTTTTTTACTTTTAATAAACAAAGTTTGAACCAAAAGAGTGTAATTTTGGGGTTAAAAAGGTAGGATCCTAAAACAAGGCTAAGAGATCCAAACAAAACATGAGTGATTTGTGGAACTCAAATCAAACAACCATGATATGTTCATGATTTGTGTAATTTTGAAAGGTAAGAGTATTTGCAAAGAAATATATAAGAATATTATGTTGACAAATATTATTCTTATGTGTACAAGTACTAGGTGGCAATGTGCGTGTGTTGGAATACTTCATATTATATGTTTGTCTTATGATGTCAAATGATGTCTTTAAATAATTACTCCATACCAAATGGTTTTATCTATTAATATAATTTTGGGAATTAATATTGTACCAATGAAATCATTTGAAATGACCCAACCTAACCCTAACCCTAACCCTAACACTAACTCCAATGTTAGAATTAGGGTTATGGTTAGAATTAGTGGTATATTAGATATGAAAATGGAAACCTAATGGGATTGGCAAGGGTGGCTAGGGTGGGTAAAGGAGAGATCTCAACATAACACAAAACTC
This sequence comes from Cunninghamia lanceolata, assembly GCA_027924645.1. Taxonomy (NCBI): domain Eukaryota; kingdom Viridiplantae; phylum Streptophyta; class Pinopsida; order Cupressales; family Cupressaceae; genus Cunninghamia; species Cunninghamia lanceolata. The sequence continues at coordinate 12,867,529 of BSBN01001183.1, forward strand.
TAAAAGAAAAGATATAATAATGGAATAATGATAAGTAAGAATACAATCCCTCAAAAGATCTAAAAAATGATAACGCCATCAGAAATCACATATCTAAGACCCTAAAAGTGATATATCATACAAAATGTGTACCAAGTCAGCTCATGGTGGGAAATAAATGGCCAAGAGTCAAGAAAATTATAAGTTTTAAATTTTGAAATTCAGGGGTCAATTCCATGTGATGCAATCCAACTTTTAAATATTGATGTGGGACAATGGAACACTAATATTGAGGTGAGGAATGAGTTTTATGGCATGAGTTAGAGTTAGAATTAGGGTTAGGGTTAAGGATAGAATTAAGCTTAGTGATAGAATGAGGGTTAGGGTTAGAATTAGGGTTAGGTTAGGAGTAGGGTTAGGGATAGAATTGGGGTTATCATTAGAGTTAGAATTGGAGTTAGGGTTAGGGTTAGCATTACTATCATAATTAAGGTTAGGGTTAGAGTTATAGTTATAATTTGGGTTTGAATTAGGGTTTGAATTAGTAATATAAGTAGTATTGGGGTAAGAATTAGGGTTAGGGATAAAATCAAGATTAGAATTATAAATAGATTTATGGTTAAAATTACAATTAGGGTTAGGGTTAGGGTCTAGGTTAGAATTAGGGTTAAAACTATGATTAGAATTAGAGTTAGGTTGGGGTTAGAATTGAGGTTAGAATTAGTGTGAACGTTAGGGTAAGGGTTATAGTTACAATAAAACAACAAAGGTCATTTACATTCATATATATATAACTATGGTTAGAATTAGGGTTGGGATTAGGGTTGGAATCAGAAATAGAATTAGGGTTAAGTAGATCTAGGGATAGAATTAGGGTTAGAATTGATTGCCAAGATTAATGTTAGGGTTAGGGTTATAGTTACAATTTGGGTTCAAATTAGAAGTTAGGCCTACAATTAGGGTTAGGGTTTAGGTTCAAGTTAGAATTAAGGTTATAAATATAGTTACTATTAGGGTTGGGGATAGAATTAGGCTTAGGATTAGAATTACTGTCAGGATTAATGTTAGGGTTAGGGTTAGAATTAGAGTTAAGGTTAGCATTACTATCAAGATTAAGGTTAGGGTTAGGGTTATAGTTATAATTTGAGGTTAAATTAGTATTGAGATAAGAATCAGGGTTAGGGATAAAATCAAGATTAGAATTATAATTGGATTAGAGTTAGGGTTAAAGTTACAATTAGATTTACAGTTAGGGTTAGGGTTTAGGTTAGAATTAGGGTTAAAAGTGTTATTAGAATAAAGGTTAGGGTTAGGGTTACAATTAGGGTTAGTATTCACTTGAATGTTAGGGTTATGATTATAGTTACAATAAAACAGTAAAAGTCATTTACATTTATATCTATATATAAAACTATGGTTAGAATTAAGGTTGGGATAAGGGTTGGAATTAGGAATAGAATTAGGCTTAAGTAGATCTAAGGGTAGAATTAGGGTTAGGGTTATATTATGTATAATTAATATATGATATTTATAATTATAATAATTCATAAGATATATAATATAGTTAGAATTAATCTTGCCGCTCCAATGCTACTAGCATACCTATATTTAAAAAATATATGTAAAGTATGCCGAGAGATATCCTTCTCAAGGCACCTATTTTTTAATCAATTTACCACACATATGTAGAATAGGCTCCTCGAGAAGGATATCTCTCGGTGTACTTTACATATATTTTTTAAATATAGGTATGTTAGTAAATATTTATTATCTATTTCTATTGCATTTGATCTTGAGGTAGAACATATGGATGTTAAGATAACTTTCTTGCATGAGGATTTGGAGGAGATCTACATGTCATAGTGATAACACTTTTGTTGAAGGTGTAGACACCTAAAATTGTCAACTCTTCATCCCTAAACACCCCTAAACCACTATTTCTTCCACATTAACTAAATAAACACATGTTTAGAAAGTTAATTAACCAATTCCCCTTCAAACCATGATTTTACAATATTTTATTGTCAAAATCACTATTCATGTACTTTTCATTATTCATTTGTACTTGCTTCAGTACTTACATCTGTACATAGCCCTAGCCTAAATGATTTATTAATCATTTATCACTTCACCCCTATACTCTAGAACATTAGATAAATATTTTTATTTATCTAATTCCCTGTCCACTTTTCCTATCCCTAAATTAAATAAGTATTTTTCATATTTATTAAATCCTCCTATTTTGTCCACTTTTACTTAAATGGACTAAACCTAATTACCCATATAATCACAAGGTTGCACATTCCTAACCTTGGTAAACTCATCCTAATCCCCTCACATTCTTCCAAATGTACAAAGGTATGGCCCTTTGTACATGCCCACATGGCCTTCTTACAAAAGTATGGCCAAGGTCCTTTATACAAGGGTTGTTTTGTCCCTTCTTGTCCTCCAATCATATCCATCCCCTTTTTCCAATTCATTTTTCAACAATTGATTTGTCCTCAATCGAAGTACATCTCCCATCCACCAATCTCATCATGCCATTTGGCAAGCTCTCCTTTCTCGAGAGATCTCAAGCATCCTCATCCATTGATCTTTCAATCCAATCTTGACCCTTCATCCAACATCCAAAAAATCTATAAATAGACCCTCACCCCAAGTATTTTCAAGACTCCATGAAACATAAAGTTATGCTTCTAGTTTGAGGAGCCACCTACATTCATCAACACATCAAGATCACATCCACTTAAGCAAGGTTTGCAAGGTAGTTGATTTTCTTTAACTTCCTTTCTTGTTATGCATTCCTTTTATGCTCTGTCGGAGGTAGCTTAGATTTTAAGTGAAATAGGTTATTATTGTTTTAGCTTATTTCCTAGGCTCATTTTCTATGTTATACAAAAGGGTAAGGAGGAAATGGTTTGTAGGTTGAGTAAATCTCTCTATGGTTTGAAACATCCCCCTAGATCTAATAGATAAAAAAAAATATTACTATATTTTCTTTAAGTAACTAATTATCATTTTATATGTTGATGACATGTTTATTAGTGACAATAAGGACATGATCAAGGTGCTTAAGTCCCAACAATAACTATAGTTTGACATGAAGGATTTGGTGGAAGCTAAGTTCATCTTAGGGATGAAGATTAGAAGGGATAAAGCTAACAAAAAAACTTTGGATTAGTCAAAGGAAATATGCTCTATTTTACAATAGTTCAAGATGTAGGACTACAAATTAGTTAGTGTTCCCATTCCTCTGGGAGTAAATATTTTAGTTGACAAATTTCCTTTGACACTAAGTGAGATCAAGGACATAAGCTACATCCAATATGAAAGTGTAGTTGGTAGTCTTATGTATGCTATGGTCTACATCAAACCAAAAAGTATGTAAATAGTGGGAGTCCTAAGATGATATATGTCCAATTTCAGCAAGGAGCATTATACTATAGTGATGAGAGTCTTCAAGTATCTTTGACACACATCTAAGTGTTTGATTTGCTACTAGTGATGTCTATACATTAGCAATAGAGTGGATATACAAGGATTCACAGCTTTAGATTTGGTGGGAAATGTGGATATTAGGATACTACTAGTGGGTATGCCTTTACTCTATTTGGTGGTGCAATTATTTGGATGACCGAGAGACAAGATGTGGTTGCTCTTTTGACTAGAAAGGTAGAGTACATTTGTAAGGCCTGATATTACCACTTACTAAAAAAACCAAGATAGCATAAAACTCAAACTATAATTGGAAAGAGAATCTTTCTATTACCAGAGATAATCATTTAAGTACAATATTTTGCAAGTTTCTATAATCAGAGAGGTGCATCCATAAGCACAACATGGAAAGGTAACATTACATCTTTATAGTTTTCTAAGTAGATCAAGAGAAGTATAATTACATACACTAGCTAAATAAGCCATACGATGATCAATACAATGATATATTTATTTCTGAGTTACATAAGAGAATAATAAATATGAATCCACCTTCAGTTGTCATGACTCACTAGTCTTCCGCAAGCCGAAGGTCAAGAGCATGGTTAAAGTGCTTTATCCACCCAACCACAAAGCACTACACTTCCCCGGGTTTCTTCCTAACTCAAAGAATCCCTAACCCTACATGAGGTGCCTAGCAACCTGGAACAGATGGGTAGGAGGGAAACTCTTGATGCAAGAATGATGCCCTATATGCACACTAAACTAGAATGAACTTATTTCTTGCATACATGATGTGGTAGAGAACAACAAATAAAGACTAGGCATTTAACATCCATCTATTTCAATGGTACAAATAGCTTTGGCCAAAGCATAAACACAATTTGGTAAGAATTAAAAAAATAAGTCTACCTTCTCTGTTAGCCCACATTCGACATCCTGTCCCGAAAGTAAGCATAAGTCCACAAGGTAAAACCAAACTATTTCTAATGAGGAAAATATCATATGGTTCATACAACTAGGAACAATGAATTTAGCTTTAATCCAACAATCTTACCCATCCTTGCTATGGTACTATGCACCAATCCTAGGGTTTAATATTGAATTATCTTTGATTTCTTTCCAAGCAAATGGAATCATAGAATACAATTATTGATTTTTAAATTAAACCGAGTAAAACTAGATCACTAAGTGATCCATATCCTAAGTCTATTTTATACTTATAATAATTCCATATATATATATATATTACAATGCATTATGAGCTTGAAATCCTGCCATTAAGGCTTAATTAGATATATATAACATCAAGTCAAGGTGTTCATTCTTGGATTTTGCTACAAAAGGATGTATGACCTTAATTAAATGTTACAATAATTTTGAACTAGGCTCCTTTGTGGATAAATTTAAAAAAACAACTATTCTTTATCATTCCTCTATGTTTAATTTGCATTTACATGGGTCAAGAATGTTTATAATTGTTACAATATTGTTAACTAGTTATACAAGCTATATTTCTCTCTCTTGCAATAAAGATAATCACAAGATATTTCTAAAATACACTAAATGCACATTCAAAAGCCATTATAATTTTTATCTAAAGGATCAATTGGAAATATTCCATTCTAAACCTTACTATAACAATACATAATGACAATCAATAATCCCCCTACAGCTTCCATAAGCATATTTAGATATGTGAGTCGAGTCATGACATCAGCCAATATATCTTATCTGCAAGTGTGTTTCATAATCATATGGGCACAACTTGAACAACTTCTCTTTAGGTAAATACAAATCTTAATTGAGTAAGGGGACTTCAAACATAAGTATGTAGCATGGAAAAAGTGTGCAACATGACATAACAAGGATACACTTTATTTGCAATATTCAGAGTCGATCACTTAAAAACCACTTTATTGGTCTAATGTTGTCCGCACTCTTAAATAATCAAGAAGGCGGCCCTTAGAGTTGGCTTAGTTTGTGAATTTTATGAAGCCACGTAGCCACAAACTGCTCAAGGCTTATATATAAAAAGAAAATGATTATTTTTGTTGTTTATATTTTATATTATTATGACTGAGTTAATGTTTCCAAAAGATGTATGGGCACACGATTTTACTGGGTCTAACATCATCCAGCCAGTTTCATGATTTTGCCTATTTTATTAAACATGCTATCGTTCCACTTTAATTATAAAAGAAAGGTACTTGTATATATATATATATATCAATATCTTATAAAAGATAATATTATGCTTAATCGAACTAAAAGATTTGACTGGTTTGTTATCAAAAATCTTCAAGGATATAATATTTTCCTGTCAAAGAAAGATTACAAGGAAATAATAGAGAAGTTCGAAACTATGAGGCAAGTTGATTTGCGCTGCGGAGTTGGAAAGCATGTACAAGCAGCTTAGAGATGCAGAGCCAGCTCCGAATAATAAGGAGAAAGATGGATAAAGATCAAGTGTTACAAAAGGTTAATGAGAGGTGGTTCATAGTCACTACTCTGGTCGATCTACAATCAATTGTGAAGGTAAAAACAAGGCACAAGTACGGTTTGGCAGAGTGTCTCAAAAAATGTCATCTCATGCATTGTATTGATTACATGATTAACACAAATAGATTGAAGGCCCAGCGGAAATGCTCTGATAGACATGAGTACAAAAAGGGGGTCATAAATAAGAGGCCACAAACTGTTATAAAAAAGCATAAGAGAATACCATCTCATGGAATGCGATGATTGAGAATAGCACAAAAAAAGGGAATTGTTGAATAGGCTTTAGAAACTTTCAAGCAAACGTAAAAAGGTAGGCGTAAGGAGAGACCCTGCCACCCTTGCTAGTATCCTCTCTGCCTAAGCGCATGTTCTAAGTTTTGGAGGAGGTTATGGGCACCCATCATAGCATAATGACGGTGAATTCATGACATGCATGCAATATGTGGAAGCACAGACAAAACGTGTAAATTAGTTGATAGAAGGCCTCAAGGAGATGTGGTCTCATGAAGTGCAAAGATTGTAGGATTGCACATAATGGATTTGAAGAAATGACCTTTAGAAAATTAACTGATTACAATCATGGAAGTGTCGCCTAAGGCTTATAGTGAAGCAAAAACTTCTGCAAGAGATTGTATGGTATCAACCAAATGTACTCACAAGGTCTCATTTAAATATCTTTGATATAAAATTGGTATATGATAGGGCTAAAGGCTTGAAAGGAACAAGAAGAGCCGATGAATTGTCAAGAGTACGATTCAAGAGGTTGGTTAGAAATGACTACAACCATAATATTATTGTGAGGAATCACATGTAAATCTAGTAACTTGCTCAATAAAGGAAAAATGATCCATATATATATATATATCTACCATAGTTTGCAGAGAGCCGATTGGAATATCTCTCCATTCATTTTACCATAACCATGAAATGATAATAATCGAATAGCGTACCTATTTGTGTGGTTTTGCCGACTCTTTTCCTTTTGTTGTAAGTCTCTTGTTCTTTGGTTTGAGGCGTTTTCTCCTGCAATTCTTCTTACCGTCCTCTATCTTGTGCCAATCACTCTTCAAGACATTGTTCTCTTTTTAAAGAATCCTTTTTTCCTCTCAATTTAGCTAATTTCTATCTTTTCATTCTTTTTCCGATTTTGCTTTCTTTCTAACTTCATTTTTTTTTAATTAATTTTTTTTTTTCTATTATTTGCTTTCTTTTTATTTTATTTTATTTTTTTAATTTGTCATTATCTAGATAAAAAAAAAGGATTTATTTCTTTTATTTGAAATGGATAAATATCACAACAAGACAAAAGAATATATATATATCTATATATATATATATATATAATTTTATCATTTCTAATTCACACAACTATTTTCTAAAAAAAAAAAGTAATTAATATTTAAAAGATAAATCCTTTTCTTCCACCTTTGATTTAATAAAATAAATTATATTGTTTAAATTTATTCTAATCCAGTAAAAGGTATTTGAATTTAACCAGAAAATTATTAATTGTATATCTAATGCAAGCATAATGGAGATAATTTAACATGTGCAATAAATCAATTCATCGACATAAGATCATTCATGCAATGATAAGATGCAAATGAAATGCAAACTAAGTGCTTGTGTGTGCAACCTAGAGTCTCTCTCCATCCCATCCTTGCCAAGTGGTTAAGTCACCTCTACCTTAACCATACTCTTGTCTTCGACAACCTGCCATCATTAACTCAATTCTCCATTAATAGGTTAGTATCCAAAAATCAATAGTCGAAGCACTATACATTATAATTGAAAATGAAATATAACATTCACTTGCATTCATAACAGTTATCTATTTATAATATAATCATAAATAAACATTTAACATCTCTATTTATAGCTAATATTCAGAAGGTCTGATAGTTTGAGACGTGACAACATGACATCTTCTTATGCTTGTAAGGAAGTAATATGTACCCAAAGATTGTGCTTGGATGTTGGGTTAAGTCAATATATTATAATGTTGATTTAGTGTGGCAGTTAGAGTGCCATCAACATGAAAAAGAAACATGCCTTTCATGCATGGACGAAGCACATTGATGTGTAGCATCATTTTGTTTTTGACATGGTGGAGGACAAGATAGTTATGGTCTAGAAGGTGCATACTTCTATGAATGTTGTCTATGCATTAATGAAGCCCATGAGCACAAATAGGTTCATATGCTGCAAAATAGCTATGGAGGTCAACCCTTAGCATTATTTCACTATGTTGAGAATCCCTTGTAATTCTTGAAATGTATACAATAAATGGGAGATAGTTAGGAGTAGGGCACTAAGTGTTGTACACCTTGCAAGTCCTAGGTCTAGATGCATTATTTAATATTTTTATAATAATTTTTAAATAATGTGATCACATGGAAAAGGGTGCCATACGTGGATGGAATAGAAGGATCCCATTGTTGGCACCATCTACCATGTGTAATTTGTCTTATGATGGTTCAAATAAGTCATTCAATAGAGGATTATTAGGTGGACTATAACTATCATATTTAGCTAACAAAATATAATCATTTGTAAGAGTAATGCTATTGTAATGTATATAAGTGGATGGAGATGCCAACATGTGACACATATCCCTTAAGTTAGTTATATTGGGTCATGTGGACAACTTATGTAGTTAATTATATTAGGTAATGAGTAGGTCTACATTGGGTCATGTTATTTACCCCTCCATTAGGTTATTAGGAATGTATATAAAGAAGGTGAATATCATTGTAAGTGTGTGTGCCACACATAAGCATCTCCATCCACCTACATACATTATAATCATATCCCTATATACATAGCAATTGTTGTTCCTACTTCTTTTACTTTTCATATTAGACATTGATAGAAATTTTTGGATATAGGTCTAAAGATGGAGCTATCATTACATGGAGCACAAACAAATCATCATCCATAACCATATCCTTTTTAGATGTACTTATCATTTACTCTAATGTTGGTTTCTTGTTTATTTTGACATGGATGATTCATGGTAGTTTACATGTAAGTCAAAGTGGGGGCAAAATGTAGAGATGAAAAATGCATAATTAGCACTTTTTCTTATTCACTTTAAACCTTTGATCCTTTGTCCCTAGTGTAACAGTCTAATGCTCAAATGGTGTATATTTATGTAAGATTTGGCATCAAGATTGAACTTGAGTCCCATTTCCTAGTGGATATCGATCTCATTCTTAACTTCTTTGTTCTCGGTCACATGTCGTGATTACAAGTGCAGCCTTAAACCTAGTTCAAGACCACAAGTGTAACCTTGACCCTTCTTTACATAATGAAATTTAATCATGTGCCCAAACCAACATAACTTCAACTAGTTGTTACTTGCTAACTCAAGCACAAAATATTCAAATTTGAATGCTAAAGTGTATAAAATGACAAAATCCCTAGGTCATTTAGATGGATAATCTCATAGACTCATCATTTAAATATCATTCAATCTTAGAAAGCATTGTATCACCATTTGCAATCATTAGGATAAATACATAAGCATTTGCATTCTTCTTGGCATGTCTTCAAACTTGCTCAAACATCATTGAATTGGTATAAAAGGTTTGACTATCACGAAACCAAGATGCAATTCTCAACTCTTTATAGAAATCTCTATTGGTCCTTTTAAGTACCACCATGCCCAAGTACAAAGAGGCAAACATATTTCTACAGACTAGAAGTACCCAATTCTTGCAAATTCAAGTTCAAGGCCACAATCTTCTAGATCAGGGTTGCATGTGTGGCTTTGAACATTAACGAAGTGCAATAGTTTCTAGTCCATCAAAGCTCCACCATAGAAGATCTAATAGTAGAAGTCTAAGTTAGATCACAAAAGTGCACATTTCAATAGAACTTCCATTGCACATACAAGGCTAAATACTTCTTTCCTTCTTTATCAATTTTAATATAATTTTCATTGCTTTATCTAAACTTAACTCTTTATCCAAATTCATTCATAATTGTTTGTTTAATGCATGTATTAGCCTAAATAACCCATCAAAAATTCTATTTTTATCTCTTAAATTATGTGTCTATCTAAATCTATCAGTCAATAAAACATTAAACATAAAATAAAATACAAATTATTTTCATATACATTTATACATATATGAAAGAATACCATCTAAAAACTTGAGAAAGAATAAAAAAAATTCATTAAATATTTTTAAACATTTTTTTTTTCAAAAAGTAGAACAAAATATTTTTCTACAATTAAAATAAGAAAATACAAATCGTAATTCTATAAAATAAAATTGTAAGAAATCATTACTCATAGGGGAAAAGATCCAATCCCTGAGATAGTTCTAATGACTGACATAGTATTTGTTCATTTAAGGCCCAATATTTTTAAAAGTTTATCACTAGTAGTTGTGATTTTAAGGTTGTTAGTGTTGACTATAAGTACTAATAATTGAATGACATGTGCCCTTTAAATCTAAAAAGTAACCAATCATGTGATCCCACATCAACACACCAATAAAACATGACTTAATGCACACCTATTGGTCCACCCTTTTCTTTGGGAACTATTTGACACCTCAACAAAAAACATGCTGATGTGGCATCATATTTGATGATGTGGCCCTGAAACCTTAGGTATAAGTAGGGACCTTGCACAATAAGCTACTATAAATTTTTTTAGAGTGATTCGAAATTACTACGTATGATTTTGAGAGGCTTGAAATTAGAGTGCTCAACTACTAGGTCCTCTCCCCTATTATAATAGTAAAAAAATTTAAAATCATTACTTCATTAATATATACAAAATTATATATGAAATAAAATTGTAAAAACCATTATTTATATTATAATAATAAAATAAATAAATAATTACTTGCATTACTACCTAACAACTTTAAAAAACTCAATTACATGTGGTCCATCTTTTTGATAATCGTGCTCATTCAAACCACTATATATATAAATAAAATATCTTTCATAAACTATGGCAACACCTCATCACATAAATTGTTATATTTTCCTAAATTGTAATTTTAAATTTGGCTTCCACAAATCAATCCTAAATCTTGGGTGCTTTCCAATAAAATTTGTTGAGAATGCCGAGAGAGCTCAAGTGCCATAAAATTTGGCTTTTTTTAAGGGTATCCAAAGGGTTTTAAATTAATAAACAAAGGCGCAGGCTTTACCTTTTACTACCTACTCGTTCTCCAATATTACTCTATGGGGAAATTTGCATGCACATGTCCATAATCATTTAGTTTGAGGCCTATTTCGAGGGAATGTCTAGTAGGGGAGAGGGCCTCATAGTGGAGAGGGATTTTATACTAGGGATAGGAGTTGACTCAAGTGGGGTCAGTTGTAGAGTAGTATTCACTCAAAAAATATTTTAAATATTCTTAAAAACTACATTGTACTGCACCAAAAAGCATGAGTTAGGGTCCAATTATTGTCGGGAGATTATTTGTTTATTAATTAGTTTCTATTTACTCAAAATAGGTGGCAGAGAAATAAGTTATACAAATACACTGCCAATAAAAGCAAATGACACACATTGTAATTTGAATCCTATTATCTAATATTAAGCTTATTTATTAAAAAGATACACTTTAATTGTCCTAACTACATATGAAGCGACCACCCATAATAAAATAATATTTTTCAAATAGAAATTGTTGTGTAAACAAAATGGTTGCCCAAGTGTCTCATCAAACAAATAGATACATCCTATAATAAAGTAGTGTTTTTCAAATATAAACTCCTTTGTAAACAAAATGTATGGCCAAGTGTCCCATCAAACAAATAGATACGTCACATATCTCCTCATCCGCTAAATTTATTTAAGTCATATTTGCCCAACTACTGGTCACTTCCTCTATGAATACTTGCAAGCAACACAGTCAAAGGTAAAAGGCTCACCAATCAAACTGTCAAAACAAGAGGACACAAATTTAAGACTTCAAAGCAAACAAGCATTCAACCAAATCAATCAACTCTCAAATTTATTACCAAATTCAAAGTTTTAAATACATGCAAGAAACACACTCAAAGGTTTAAGGCTCACCAATCAAGTTGCCAAAACAAGAGGGCAAAAATTTAAGACTTCAACCAAACAAGCATTCAACCAAATCAATCACCTCTCAAACTTATTACCAAATTCAATTTTTTTAACATCAATCAAATCCATTCATTTATCTCAAATGAATCAATCCACATAAACAATGTAACCTAACTACAAGCAAATTTTTCCAATTACATGAGAATCTAACTAGCTTCAAGGAAGAATATTCTACTGCTATTCAACTAGGAAGAACAAAACAACTATAGCTAGATCCTATTTTTCTCTATACTTAGACTATCCAGAATAACCACCAATGTTTCTCCCTAGAATGTCTGAAATAACCACCAAGGAGTACTCTGGCACTAGATGGGTGTGGATGTGAACACCATTGACAAAAAACGGTTGTACAATGGTAGTGATAGCATGCTCTGCCTCCATAGAGCCAATGCAGAAGATCTAACAAATCTAAGGTGACCACACCCCCTGACACCCATTGCATGTGACCATAATCTCAATTCATTAAACCATATTATCTACCAGCAGTGAGTGTAGTTTATATATATATAATTGAATGTTAATTTTGATATATCAATAAAGAAATTTTGATATATATCAATTCCTATAATAGTAAATTTTGATCTATATAGATGAATTTAAATTTTTATATTGCATTTTGATTTCAATATATGATCAATTTAATTTTTCTTGAGATATTTCAATTTCAATTTATTGATCATTTCAGTTTTGAATATTCATTATTGATGTCAATTGAATATAATCAAAATTGATCCATGTAAAAGGACCCTTGGTCTATTAGTGAAATTGAAAGGATTTGAATGAGCCCACCAAGGATCAAGTCTTTTTGAGTGCAAGGCCCCCGCCACCATAAGGGTGATCCCTGGGTGATTTTGGTGGAATGGATACCCCTTAGTCCTTCACATGTTATTTATTGAAATTTTAATTTTCATATATATTAATTCCAACATATCAATTTTTAAATTTTCATAAATTAAATCTTTATAATATTATATTTTGATTTCAATATATATCAATTATATCCATTTCAAATTAATTAATTAATTTTACGTGTGTATTCAATTTTGATATCAATTTTATGGAAATTGATAATTTATCAAATGAGGATATCAATTTTGATATAAATATATTGAAATTTTAATAATTTTCATATATTAATTTCAAGATATAAAAAGTTGATATATTAATTTAGGTACATATATCAATTTAATATTTGATAAATTAAATTTTGATATCAATTTCAATATTGAAATTTTTTATAACAAATCTAATATTGATATTTTTAATTTTGATATAAAGATATCAATTTTAAATTTATTATAAAAATTTCATGAAATTTTAATATCAAATATGATCTTAGATTGATATCAATTTCAATATTAAATTTTCATTATTGATATCAATTCAATCTATATATAGATTTTGAAATATATCAATTTCAAGATTTAAATTTCATGATTTTAATATCAAATTCGATCTTAGATTGATATCAATTTTGATCTCAATAAATTGATATATCAATTTCAAGATTTAAATTCATGGTTTTAATATCAAATTTGATCTTAGATTCATATGAATTTCAATTCTGATATTGATATCAATTCAATATATATCAAAATTGAAATGATATATTAATTTTAAGATTTTAAGTTAAATTTCAATAAATTAAATTTTGATATCTTTGGATTTAATTAAATTAATATTACATTTTTGATTTCACAGTTTTGATAATTGAATAGTTTCAAATTTAGAGAACTTATATTAGTAAAATACTTGGTTAGGGTTTCAATTTGAAATTTAGGATTTCAATATTTCATTTCAAATTTAGGGTTACAATATTAGTGAAATTTAGTTAGAGTTGGAACTATTTCAAATTGATAGTTTTCATTTCTATTTCAAATTTAGGGTTTTTGTTTCTATGTCAAATTTAGGGTTTTTGATTTTGCTTTAAATTTAGAGTTTTCATTTCAACTTATCATTCGGTTTTAGATTTCAATTTGTCATTTAATGTTTTTTAGTTTGTCATTTAGGGTTTTTAAATTTGTCATTTAGGATTTTGATTTTAATTTGTGATTCTTTAAGGTTTCAGTTTGTAATTTAAGGTTTCTAAGATTTTAGTTAATTATTTAGGGTTTACATTCTAATTTTAAGCTTAGATTTCAAATACAAATAATTTGCTTCACATCTACACAAACAACTACAAAATATTAAAAAAAATCTAATATTTTTAAAAATTAAAAAAAATCTAATATTTTTAAAAATTAAAAAAAACTTAAAAAAACTACCAATTTTTTAAAATCAAATGAATTTTTTCATAAAACTATTAATTTTTTAAAAAAATAAATGAATTTAAAAAAATATATTATTTTTTTAATAAAAACATTAAAAAAATTATTTAAAAAAAACTACCAATTTTTTATAAAAACAAATTTAATTTTTTTTAAATATATGAATTTTAAAAAAATATTAACTTTTTTATAAAAAACTTACTAGTTGTGGGTTCGCTGTTGTTTCACTCAGGTTGGAAGTCAAAATGACTAGTTTTTTTTCATTTATTTAAATTAATTCCGGGTGGATTTTTAAAAAATATTAATTTTTTTATAAAAAACTTACTAGTTGTGGGTTCGCTGTTGTTTCACTCAGGTTGGAAGTCAAAATGACTAGTTTTTTTTCATTTATTTAAATTAATTCCAGGTGGAAATGTTTCATTGAAACATTTTTCAGCGAAACCTTTCTGCTAAAAAATCGGTGAACACATAAGCACCACGTGGTTTTGGTCGAAAACTACTCACTCTAAAACCTTTCACATAGAATCTATTCAGTTGGATCTATTTATTTGGCTGAAAATGTGACACAACTCCAAACTTTTACCCACATAAAAATAAAATAAAAAAGTAAAAATAGGAAAAAGGTAAAGAGAAAATTTTTTGTCTATAAATGAAAACCATTCCTATGGTGCCTTGAACAAGTACCATGATGAAATCTAGTTTCTAGTGTCATGTGTAATCCCTTGTCTATAAGTATTTTACACTTGGGGGTAGGCCTCATTCTATTTGTCCTTTGATATTCTCAACCATCCTTGTCATTATCCATCGTAAACATTCATTTTTCCCATTTTGGCCTTGATATGAACATGACTAGTATCTTAAGACATGTTTTGGAAAAATCTTGGTGTATCTCTCCCTTTTCTGAATGCACTCCAACACATTTTCAAATTGATATGTTGCAAAATCATAATAATCCAGAAACAATAGAAAATTAGAACAATCCAAAAATAATAGAAGATTAGAAAAATCCAAAAACATTCAAAATCCATTTGAAAAGGTCTTTAGTTCGGTTAAAATCCCCATTCTAATTTAAACAAATCATTGCAACTTTATCTAGATATATCATTTCCAATCTCACCCCCTCAAATACATCATTGCTTAAGCTAATATTATCACCAATCCACAAATCCTGGGTTTTAACCTAATCATAGACACAAAAACACAAACCTTAGATCTTTTTAATTTTTAGTTTTCTTTCAATTCATGTGTTCTTGTTTGTTTACTTGTGTGTTTTCTTATTTTACTTGCATTTATGAGTCAATCCTTGGGGCATTTTATGGCAATGACATCATGGTCTTTCATATCATGGTGCCCTAGGTCATTTGCTTACTTAGATATTTTTTCTTATACAACACATGACAACATGTCATCATAATTTTTCCATATCATGGTGCATTATGTTATGTGCTATAATAAATTGAATTGTTCAAATATTTGAAATTCTATGCAAGATTTGGAACATCCATTATCACATTTTTCCCACTCATCTTCTTTCTTACACATTTATTTTAACTCATTGTCCATCACTAACACTTCTTCCTATCTATTCTAGCTCAAATTCTTCCACCCATACTACTCTTCTCATTTTGAGTGTCCATCCATATCTTTCATCCCCACATTGCCTCTCAAGGATACATCTCCCTAGCCATTACACCACTTGGGGCATCCTCCTACATCCACTCTTTGTCTTCTTCTTCCACTTTCTTTGACAAGCCATTGTTTCTTTTAGTTGCAACACTCTTTCAAGGAGGGGCAAATGTAGAAACTTAGATTTTTCCATCCTAATTTCATCACCTTCTATCATTAATTCTACACATTAGTTCATCTCAAAGATAATTCACTCTAACATCACCACATTGATTAATTAATTTAATTAATTAATTGCACCATCCTATCACATTGCATTAGCTAATTAATTTCTATTTTAATTCACTAAAATCACTTCATAATTAATTAATTATTTAATCAATTCTCGACTAAATCTTTGTACACATAATCAATTAATTATTCTCACAAATTATATAAATAAGCTTCATGCACACAATTAATTGATTACCTCCTTAACATGCCATAATTGGTTCATTTTCAAAAGTCATTTTTTCCACTTATCAAGTCATTCAAACAATTTTAAATCAAAATTAAGGTTTTTTGAAATTGAGCTCCCGCCCAGCACTAGGTTCTCAACGGATGCCCCTGTGGTTGCTCCGTATGACTCTGCTGCAAACATCATTTTCTCTCCTACTGCTCAACCTCAGGTTATGACGTCCCCTGCCGCATTTACCTCCGTGCTCAGTCCAGTGAAGGCAATTTCCTCTGTGGCTCAGACTATCTACGCAGAGGATGTTTCTCTGACGGGTCTTCGCTCTGTTGGCACCTCCTTTGGAGCGCAAACCTCTGGTATGACTGCGATAGGTTTTGGCTCTGCTTCTGGGTTCCCTTTAGGCGGATGAGGTTCCTTCAAGGCCCCCTTTCCTAAAGTGGATTTTTTAGCTAGGTCTCTACCTACTCGCCCCTCTGCTAGGGCTTTTTTGCCCTCTGCACTATCACCTCCCATTGTAGTGTGTAGGGAAGAGGTCCTAGAGAATGAGGACCATTATCAGCATATTGGGGTTGTTTGTAGGTTTAACAACCTATGGCCGTCCCTGCCGAACCTTCACAACTGGGTCTTGGAGTCTTGGAAGCCCTTAGTGGAGGGCAAGATTGAATTGTTTCCATGTGCCAGGGGTTTCTTTGTTGCGGCTTTTGATTCCCCAGAGGAGAGGGATATTGTGCTGAATGGTCGGGTTTGGCTGTGGGGTGTGCATTCCTTGTCCATAAAACCTTGGTTTTTCTCCTTCAACCCTCTTACAGAGCCTCTAAACATCAGGTATACTTGGGTTAGGCTCCCGAATCTTCCTCTCCAGTGCTGGGAAGATTCTTGTTTTGAGGACATTGGAAATGCTATTGGACACTTCTTGATGGTGGATTCAGCTACCTCTTTCATTGGTCACTCCACATTTGCCCGCATTTTGGTCAACATTGACATCTCCAAACCCCTTCATCGGGAGGTGGTTTTGTAGGTGGGGGATAAGTCTTGTTCACAACTGCTTGATTATGAGAGTCTCATGTTTAGATGTTGATGATGCTTTGCCACGGGTCATCTAGCCTCCGTTTGTCACCTCTCACATCGCAAGGGTGTGACCTCTTGGTGGAAGAATGATACAGATGATCATTTGACTATCAGTTCTCCTGATTCTCTGTTGGACCCCTCACCGGCTAAAGAGTCATCCACTTCGGGCCTTGTGGGTGCTATGGTGGCTACTGCAAATCCCCTGATTCCTCCTGCGTCTTCTGATCCTCTGTTGGATGCCCCCTCCTATGAGGGCATTGTGGAGTTTCTTGCTCCTATTTTGGCTTCAAGTTCATCGGTGGCTTGTGCTGGGGCCTCCCCCTCTTCTCGGACTTCGATTTTGTCTATGGAATCTGATGAAGATTCCCCTCTCTCCCCTTGTTCTGAGGACTTAGACCCTTTGAGTTCTTGGACCGTTGTTCAGAGGAGGAAGAAAGGTCTTCTAAAGGTTGTTTCTACTTTGCACCCTCGGGTCAAAGGTGTTCGTTATGTAAGGTCAGGTTCTAGCGCAATCTAGTCCCTATTGTTCTATATTTTGTTCACAGCAGGGCTGCCTCTTGTTATAAGGGTTCAGGCCCTTTCAAAATCCCATTTTGTGTCCTTGTTTCACTGCTTGTGAACTTGTTTCGCTCGCCTGTCTTGGCTTTTGTACATGGGTTCGAGCCCTTCCTAGTTACTTTTATCAAAATAATTTTAAATCAAAATTAGTGAAAAGCAAACTCAAATTCTAAATTAATTGAATCAATTTTAGCCTTTCATTTCCTCATCCAAAAACCTATAAATCCATCTCTTCTTTCACAAATTTGATCATCTCTAAAATCTTGCATCTATTTATCATCATTGAATATCTTGATTAATCATAGGTATATGTTGTAGAAATCTTGCACGATCATTTGGGCATCCACACTCCATTGATATAATAAAACAAATCTATTTGTTCGCTCAATCGAAGGTTTGCTTATAGTGTAGAGTTTGATTTTGATTATTGTGTTTTTTTAATACGTTTTAAATTCCTTGCTTACACAAACATTATTGAACTTCAAGACATAAATGCAAACTAAACAAAGTATTAAAATGCAAACTCTTCAAGCCCCCAATAGATCTTCAAGAAGGGGGCCTATGGAGAACGTTACCCACCTCCCAACCATATTATCATTGTCGAGTGCAATAGATGCCTATGCTACTCTAAGCAACCCTCGAGCTATGGAGAGAGAAGATCATTGATACACTTTTAGCATATCTAATTGTATACACAAACTATCTAGTCTCACACAAGACACTACTAATTCACACCATAGTTGCACATGGATATCACAAACCATCCAATGCATCACACCATGGGGACAACAACCAATAGAATTCAATACACAACCACACTTGAATACATGTACATCAAGTGTCTAATGCATAATGTAGAGATAACAATATATTAGAAGTTCAATTTACAACTGTGCTTGAATACACACACATCAAGGGTCCAATGTATAAATCAAAGATAAATAATACATTAGTAATTCATTCATTTACACCAAATGGTCATTGCACGAAAACAAGACATTGCATTATCATCCAATAAACATACATGTAATCATAATCAAAACAATGGCGCACTTGAGGGTTATGGTACTCAACAACCAATAGCACACAACAAAATGGTGGCAACCACCAACACTAAGCAACAAGTGTGATGATCCAACATGACTCATGCAAGAGAATCACATAAACATAATTAGGTATGACTCAATGAACAATTGGATAAGAATACTAGATAAGAATGTAAACAACATCACAATGGGTTCCAAACCCACATGGATGTTGAGAAGTACCACACCACACAAAGGGTCTGTTAGAGTAATACGTTAATTACTTAATTAATTTAATCATATTGATTAATTAATTAAGTCACCTTTACTTTATTTTTCACTTAAGCTAAACTTAGGCCCATTAATAATTAATTATTAATTATTCATCTTAGGGTTTTCACCTTTAGGGTTTTGATCTCCTTTCTTAAGGATTGATCTCTTTGTAATTATTCATTCTAGTTAATGCATTTTTGCTTCAAGGTTGTAGAGCACCATTTTTGTGCCTCTTGATCTCCTTTATGTGACAGGTTATTTGCTTGCAGGTGTTCATTAGGATCTATGAGGTTGGTTTATCAATTTCAACATGGTATCAAAGCTCCAGATCTGCAGCTTCCTGTTCATTTTTTAAGGGACCTTGCCTTAAAGCGATATTTCAATGCATCTTGAGTCAATTTGGACCTCACCATTGCATCCAGAAGGTTCGAAATAGTCAAGATTGACTTTCATTTCATCAATTTTGGTTATACGGTGCCCGATCTATGAAGGTTTGAAGTTTGAGAGGGTTTCCAGATCTAGAGGGTACCTGCAATTTTTGGAGCATTTTCAGCCCAAACGGACCTTACCATCGCGTTCAGAGCGCCCCAAAACCCCAAAATCGACTGTCAAATCATCAAAATCAGTCATAGTGACTCCGGGAGGTATTTTTTTTCATTTCTGGGTCGTATGGCTTGGTACGGCACGCAATCCAAGAAAAAAAAATAGAGAATGCACAGGTGCTGCAATTAGTTAACCGCTAGCGGTTAATGCTAGTGGCTAGTTAACTGCCAGGCTTCCCCCAAAGCCCTTTTGGAGTAGTTTTGGTATTTTGGCCATAACTTTTGCATATGAACTTAGATTTTCGAAAACAAAATATTGCCGGAAAGCTAGTTCCGAGCCCAATTTAGTGGTACAGGATTTTTCTCCTGGTTTTTCTATTTTTCTGCATTTATTGCCAGTCAAAGTCAAACCTTGTTTTCACGCTTCCGGGGGCATAACTCTTGCATATGGACTCCATTTTTTGCAAACGAATAAGCGTTGGAAAGGTATTACAGTGCTCTTTCCAGATCTATAGAGTATTTTATCAGAAAATTCACCAAGTACACAAAGAATAATCTGAAGTGATTTTTGCTTTTTCAAGCTTTCTAGCTTTCAAAATTGTACTGGGGTTTGGTTTTTTTGTGTTGTGGGGGGTGTTTTTTTCTTACTTTCTATATATACACATCAGAAATCAGAAACCTCTATCATTAAACACATTTCAAAAACTCAAACATCATGGCGGACACCTCATCAGTTGAACGTCTTTCCCCACACAATTATCATACCTGGAAAGCACATATGACCATACTTCTCATGTCTAAGGGGTTATGGTCCTGTTTGGATGAGAGTTAGCCTCAGTTACAACGTCAGTTTGAGATTCTGCAGCATAGGAACAAAATAGATAAGGCCATGGGTTTGATATCATTCCATGTTTCAGACAGTCTTTTATTTCACCTTGAGAGTTGCACAACTCCTCAGGCAATGTGGACAAAGTTCAATGATCTATTTGGCACCATCAATGAGTTTAGAGCACTTCAGATTGAGGCAGAATTGACTTCCTTGGTACCTGATTCTTTTCCATCTATTGAGGATTTCTTGATGAAATTCAAATCACTCAAATCTTTGTTACAGGGTTGTGGCCAGACCAAAATTGACACCGAGAGTATTTACCTGATTCTATCTAAGCTCCAAGGTTCATTTCAGACATTCTCTTCTACATTCTACTCCACCATGGATGCTTTGGGTCCACGATTTACCATGCCTACATTTGAGGTATTTTGTGATCAATTGTCCCGTGAGCAGTCCAAGTTATCACAGTTGGATGCTCTTCTAGGATTACAGAACCATGCATTGGTAGCTCAGTCATCTCAGGGGAAGCAAAAACAGAAGTAGAAACAGAAACCAAAGACCACAGAGCATGGGAAGGATTTCAGTTCACAGAACACTTCTGATTCTCATTCTCCTAAGGGGGAATCATCGAAGAAAGAAAGACCTAAGTGTAGTTATTGTAATAAGTCAGGACATGATGAGTCTAAATGCTATGAGAAGAAGATAGACGGATATGCACAACAGGTTTCAGATTTGACAGCTCTTCTTATGAAGAACAATATTCATCCCTTTTCTTCATCTACATCTAGTGGGTCTTCTTCTTCACCATCATTCCAAATAGATGGATGACAGACTCCACACAAAGGTCATGCATTATGTGCAACCACCAGTTCACATTCATCTAGATGGCTATTGGATTCAGGTGCTTCACACCATATGGCATCTTCTCAAGACATTTTCTCATCTTTTGAGGCTGCATCCTCACCACACATATTGATGGGTAATAACACTTATATGAGTGTATGTGGGAAAGGTTCTATCGACATTGATGACAGTACATTCAATGATATACTATGTGTACCATCTTTGTCCACCAACCTTCTCTCCATTTATCAGATTGCTCACAGTGGGACAAGGAAGACAGTTGAGTTCACACCAGATTTAATGCACATCAGAGACATTCAGACTGGCAACATTGTTGCAACAGGGACAGTTGATCATTCTTCTCGATTGTATGCATTCACACACTTTGGTCCACCATCTCCACTATCTGGGTATCACTCTCTATCTCCAAGAGAGCATGTTGTATCCAAGGAGAAGTTTGGTCACTTGAACTTATGTGTTCTTCCATTTGTTCATGAGACCAGTGTTGAGACTTCTACACCTCCACCTCCTGTTGAGACCACATCTGTTCAGCAGGATCCCTCTTTAGGTTTGACTGACATTGTAGCTCCACTCGTCGAGCCATCTTGTGTAGTTGTTGAGGCCATATCAGAGGATATTCATTTCCTCACAGATGACAGATTCAACACATTTGTTATCCCATCTTCATTGGAGATTCCATTTCAGGATCATCTTGAGTTGTTTGATGTTGATACATTTGATTCAACATTATGTCATTCAGATAATGTTGCTACATTTGATTCAACATCCTGTCATTCCGACACTCATGCTTCACTTCTGTTCTCCAATGAGCATCATCTAGGACTTCCATTTTCACCTCACATCTAGGGCTTTCCTATTCATCGACCGTTGGATTGGTTTCTTCCTCAGGGGAGTCACATTGGTTTGATTATTGGCACAGGGGTTCTCTCATTCTGGGGGGGCTTTGGAGTCTCCACTCTCTCTCATGGGGGGGTATCTGATTGTATATATGCATATGTTCTTGAGAGAGTCTCTTGAGACATTTCATTTGTACTTTCTTTCAACATCTCTTTTAGGAGAGGGGTTTTTTCCCATTGGGTTTTCTCCTTTTTCTCCACTTTACAGAGATTTCATTGTACTTGGGTACCTCATCAGGCCTAGTTGCCGGGACCCATCTTTGCTTTCATGCATTTTGTCCTTAGTTTTTTAGCTTCTCCCTAAGTTCATCTTAAGGGGGGTGTTAGAGTAATAGGTTAATTACTTAATTAATTTAATCATATTGATTAATTAATTAAGTCACCTTTACTTTATTTTTCACTTAAGCTAAACTTAGGCCCATTAATAATTATTCATCTTAGGGTTTTCACCTTTAGGGTTTTGATCTCCTTTCTTAAGGATTGATCTCTTTGTAATTATTCATTCTGGTTAATGCATTTTTGCTTCAAGGTTGTAGAGCACCATTTTTGTGCCTCTTGATCTCCTTTATGTGACAGGTTATTTGCTTGCAGGTGTTCATTGGGATCTATGAGGTTGGTTTATCAATTTCAACAGGGTCTTCTCAATGACAATCATGCAATCAATTTTATCCTATATAAAACTATCCCCCTTCATGCCCTTCACGTGAGCATAGCCCAATTTTGAATGACAAATAGGATTCCACTTTACTTATAACTCTAAAGTTTAATCTTAGCTCATAAATGCCCAAAATGACTCAAAAGATCATGACATAGAAAACGAGGCCAAAAAACATAACACTCGTATCCAAAAGGTAGGAAATCACATTTCCAACATGGGACATTTCGTACCACAAAATAAAAAGCTTTTACATGCCTTGAAATCCAAAATATAAAACATGCAAAAAGCTCAATCACTATTGATGAAAACTTCAAGATTTTCACTATTCACTAAATATTTACTATAAGTAGAAAAATTCACAATTCCAAAATCAAATTATACCCTCTCGCTCTAAATAGGCTAGAAATCACACTTTTTCAATTACACTAATTATTGTGAGAATTTTTTAAGGGTCCTTCAGCCATTTTACATTTTTCAAGAAAATGAAAAAAATACTTAATCAATTTTCTAACAATATCCTTTTGTTCTAAATCCACCCAACACCACAAATATGCAATCACATAAGATTTTGAAAAATAAAATACATTAACATAAAATAAATGCATACATCTACTTTATGAATTCAAACTCAATTCCATTCTAAGGAATAATATACCATATGCAACAAATAAATGCATACATCTACTCTATGAATTCAAACTCAATTCCATTCTAAGGAATAATATACCATATGCAACCACCTAATGTGGGCATGGTCAAAGGCATGAATTAAAAAAAAATGCACAAATAAAAAAGAAGAATACCTCCAATTTCATTATCATGAATTGGAGAGATCTTCTTTGCTCACACACACACAAAGAAATCCTTCCCTTTTTCCTTTTCATTCCCCAAATTTCCTAAAAACCCTCATTTTCCGTTTCACACTCAACAAATTATTTCACAAGAGAATATTTAAGTTAGATATTTTCCAATAGATATTTTTCTTTTGATATTTTTCTAATCATTTACATCAAATGCATTTGTAAAAATACCTTTTAAATGATTAACATAGTAATTTCACTAAAATTATCTGATGCATTCAATTAAACAATTTCTTATAACTTATTACATTTTCTAAATATTTCCACAATATTAAAATGTTAAGACCTTAACATAAAAGTAATTAAATAACTAACTTTTCGACTACGCATTTAAGATTATTCCACAAACACTCTCAAGCAAACATTTTGAAAAATTGATAAAATGCAAGTGAACTAAAGTTAAAATAAACACACAAAGAAAATAACCACTTTGTGAGTTCATTCACAACACAAGGATCTGGAATCATGAACAATTTGAATTAGTAGCAAACTAGGTAATCACATGGAATTGAATAGGATGGGCTTAGCAACCAAACATATCATAAAAGTCACAAGGTCACTAACTTGACCATAAGGACTAGCTATAGTGAGAAAGTCAAGTGAATCCATGTCGTTCTTCTCCACATCCTTCTATTGGTCAAACATTTGTATATATCATGTACAGTCAAGGCGAAACATAAAATTTTACAATAGAGCTCATAGATAAAGCAATATACTAGCAATCGCACCTTGGTGTGCAATGGGTACACTGAGGAGTTGTGAAAGTTCAATTGCTATATCTTTAAGTGAATGATGATTGTCTTATATCCCTATGTCCCATGCCATTTTTTTGTATTTTCAAGTGTCGTGAATTAATTTTCACAATCTTAATAGATTTCAAGATCCCCATGTTTTGCTTAGTAGCTACTTCAAATGTGTGATCTTCCATGTTTGGTGTATAGTCCCTATTTACATGCATCTCCTTTCTAGATTCGTGTTCATGCATTATACTTGCATTCACTTGCATTTCATTAGTCATCACCTATGCATATTATTTAAAGCATTTATGTTTGTTTATCACAAGCCTCATATTTCACATCTTGACACCTAAATTTAAAAGGCATTCTCTTGCAAATATAAGCATGATCACCACCTACATTATGTTTATGTGTCATCTAGCCTACCATCATGCATCCTCTCATGGTATGTCACACAGTACAAAGATTGATCAAACCTAGTGATCCTTGTTACTTTTATAATTTCACACCTTTGTATAATTTGGAGCTCAAATGGATTAAAATTAAATTTCCAAGGGAAAAACTTTTGTGAGACCTAAAAATGGCGTGCATTCTATGTCATGGGAGTTCCCATTTTTGCAAAATCCATCCAAGGAACAACCATTGTGGAAAACTAACAAATACCTATAGAGAAGGAAAAGCATGTAATTAAAAAAATATCAATGTCCCATAATTTGTATTTTGTCAAATATAAAAAATGTATATAAGCAAGTTATATTTAAAAAAAAAAGTAAGGGGATTGGCTTAACACTAAGCACCCATTTACCTTTCTCTATTTCTCTCGCTCTTTATTTCTCTTTGTTTATCTCTTCCTCTCTCTTTATATTTGGATTGTTGGCATGAAATGACTGACTGATTTGTTTATATTTGCAGATGCTCTTTCCCTTTATATCTCTTATATCTATCTCTCTCTCTCTCCCACTCCAGTGGAGCTAGATGATCTAGACCAAACTATTTCAAGCTCTACTTTTAACATTGTAAAAGTACCATAGCTTGATCATTAATGTAGGGTTTTCCATTAGAATGCTTGACCATAGTCCTAAGTCTATCACAACGAAACACTTTTTATCATTATGTCTATGTAGTTTTAAAGCTTATTTTTGTAATCCCATGATGACCAATGATTTTGTGTTTTAGGAAGTGTCTCTTCAATTGTCATGGGTGGTAAAGGTAAAATCTAAAAATAATTATTCATAGGAGGGTTGTGCGTGTAGCCATGTTCTCTATTTGAAACTGAAAGGTACTTTGAAGACACAAATCTTAGTTTACCATCATACATAAATAAGGATATGGTTTTCCCATACACCCTTTGGCATACTATACACATATTAAAAGTAAAATTCTAGTGGAACTTTCTCAAACTCTTTAAGCTTCCACTATCAACCCACAATGTGATCTGGAACTCCAAATCCGACCAATCCTTTAACATGTTGTGGTAAATGAAAATTTATATCTTTATTTTCTAAAAACAAACCTTTGGAAAACATACTTTCTTTGAGCTTTATCTTTTGAAATGGTTTCTTGTGATGGTTTCATAGTAATCCTTTTCTAAATCTAAGTGCTTTCTTTTATGAAATTTGATTTTTTTCACATCCTCTAGGCTTTCTTTCAATCCTTGCAAAAAGAAATCAAGGTTAGCATGAGTAATCAAACTAATAACCCTAGGATTGTAATTGACTACATCAAAGCTTGCAATTAGTCCCATGTTGATTGTGCAAACAAATTTGTTCCATATAATAAAAATAATGTCCATAATTTTCAATACTTGTTTTTGCTAACCTCTTCAATTTGGGGGAACGTGACTATGAAAAAATAAGAAATTACTAGTCTATTTAAGTGCAGACAAGTAAAAAATAAAATGATTTGGTGAATGTTGTAACATTCTAAGTCTGGCCATTTGTAATGTTTGTATTAAGAAAGTGATCAATAAGAATCAACTGAAGTTAAAGGGTTTTAGCATTTGAGTGTTTCTATATTTGTTTGCATTTTTGAGCATTTTGTGTTTGTGCATATTTTGCACCATCAAATGCTTGGTGAATCCCAAACATCAAGCGGAGAAATATTTTCCACTCGACAGAAATACAAAAGATGGATGATTACTGATCACAATCCAAGATATTGCAAGGAAAGAATGGTGGTTCTGGTACTTGTACTAGGGAAGAAACCAAAGCTAAGTGTTCACAAAGCGTTGGAATTGCTTTTGACATGAAACTTCTTCCAGGGGACATCGTTCCCTTCCACATGGCTTCTGATGCCCAAATTGTAGAACGTCTGGTCTACAATAGTCAACATCCATACTTGCAATTAGTCTCATGCTGATTGTGCAGACTAATTTGTTACATATAATCAAGATAATAAAATGTGCAAAATTTTCAATATTTGTTTTTGGTAGCCTATTCAATTTGGGTAGGAACTTAGCTATGAAAAAAAAAGAATTTATAATCTACTAAAGTCTGGATAAGTACAAAAAGAAGGTTTCATTATTCTGTATATAAGTTATTTTTGGAAATAAATTTGTATTCTTTAAAGATGCATGGAGAGAGAGAGGGGTGAATAGAGACAAAATTAGACAGAGAGGGACACATAGATAGAAAGAAAGAGACTAATTTAAAATAACTTGTACCTATCGCAAACCTTAATGGACCTCCAACAAATATGCAAGTCTTTTTTTTTAGAGAAAAGGGGTATAGCCCCAGACTAATATATATTAAAAGTATAATATTTAATACAAAAGGAGGGGGGATTAGTATTTCCGCACCCCTCTAAGCTGTCATATAGGGAAAAACTGCTCAAAACAGATGTGAGATTCAAAACACAAAATGAAACCACCACCTTTTATCACCACCTGTCCGCCACCTAAACCCCGATACTAAGAGAACGCCATTAATCGTCTACGCCAGCCACCACACCCAAGACCCTACTTTCCACTGCAACCATCTCCTCATCTTCAATCTAGTCCGGGGGATCCTCTACCTCTGCCTCTAAGGCATCCTCTGCCTCTTCAGAGAGCCTGCAATGGCATGGAGCTAAATCCGTAGAGTGGAACCTCAAGAAGCGTATGGCAATGAAGAGATCTTTGAACCTCAGCCTAACTGATTTCAAAACTAAATGAGCATGCCCTTTGAGAGCTCTTTCAAGCAAACAGATACACCCACAACTAAGACCATATTGCATTTTCCTATAAATGCATTCATAAGACCTTTTGGTGCGAAGCTTGTCAAAAGGAAAAAGACCTCCAACCCAAGCATCCCCGACCATAATATCATAGTTGGCCACAACGTCATTCCACCTTTCTACGCTGAACAGACGACGGTTGATGATTCCCATTGCAATGGGGAGGATGAAGTGGGGATCTTGCACTATGTCCATTATATTGGAAAGAAACACCGAGACCACCTCTGACCACTTTACCTCCCGATCAAGAGTGCCTTGCAACCATTTTTGATTGCACACCGTCTGGACTACAAACTGTGCTAGGGTGCAGTTAAGTTTAATGTAGTGCTTTGATTTTATTTCTTGCATAACTTTTATTTCTTATTTCTAGATGCAAAACAAATGATGCTCTTTTCTTATTTTTTCCCAAATATTAAGAACTTCTCAATTTTCAATGTACAATTGTTTACAAACCACTATACATAGCGTTCCTTAACACCTTGCACATACAATTTTCTACAACCATTCTCAATTGTCGTGTCTTTAAGTGAATGATGATTTTTAGTTTTTTTTAGCAATCAATTAAAAGGTGTACTTCTATTTGTATCCTTGTAATAAATTTCATCCTAGCTTCCTTATTTTGAATAGAATGACCATTCCTAAAAATAAAACACACCCAATATTTAAGGATTATTTTAATTGGATTAAATTTTACATTTTTTAAAAGGAGTTGAGAATGATAAATGTAAATTGAGATCTAAGAATGGTGAGATGGAAAGCTTGAAGCTATTGAGATAAAATGAGGGCTTTTATCTAATTTGGTGTGTTGTTGATTTTGATCACTTGAATTCCTCGGAAGACTATAACAAAGATTTAGAAATTGAAATTTGGAAGAGGATTTCTGATGTAGAGCCTAAGGCAAAGACGACCTATGTGTGAAAATGTCAAAGGTGAACACACATCATATATTAAAAAAAACAAATTTTAGGTAGTCATTATTATTCTATGTGATCTTCCAAACCCTAGTTGGGGTGAAAAATAAAGTCTTTTGTGTGGCCAAAGCATTTTTATTTAGAGACTTGGATATATTGATAGACATTAAATATATAATATTAAAGTTTAATTAATTTTATATTTTTGTTTTTAGATTTTTTTTTAATAATAATAATTAATAATCATTTATATAACTTTTTGAAATTTAAAAATCTTTAATATTAATAGACATTAAATATATATAATATTAAATAATAAATATATAGAAATAACCTAACAACT
Organism: Cunninghamia lanceolata; assembly: GCA_027924645.1. Classification (NCBI taxonomy): domain Eukaryota; kingdom Viridiplantae; phylum Streptophyta; class Pinopsida; order Cupressales; family Cupressaceae; genus Cunninghamia; species Cunninghamia lanceolata. Next base: position 12,896,672 of record BSBN01001183.1, read on the forward strand.
TAAATAACACCATTATAAATATAACATCATCCTTAATTTTTATTATAGAATATATATTTTCATTTACACCTTTATAATCTATAGTACAATAGTATTTATATTTTATAAGGAATATTTATAGAAATAATTAAAATATATTGTTCTGCAATTAAAAAATATATTTCTTTAGGTAATAAGGGTAAATAAATAATCACTTTAATTAGTATATGAAATAAAATTAAATAGCAAAAGCTAGATATTAGAAAAAGCATGGGAAAAAGACTATTTCAGATTTAATTTTCTAGGGGCGAAGGCAACAAAAATCAATTTGACAACACAGAAGGAATAGGCTCTGCAACGGACGGTGAGCGAACGTGAAGAAACCCTAACATTTTTAACTTTGAGTATCCTTAACCGCCGCTTTCTGTATCTCCAGCCACGACGGCCAGATCTAAGGAGCCTCGGGCTTCTAAGCCCGCCTCTGCCAGGCCCTAGTCTGCACTGAATCCACGTGCTACAGCAATGGAAAAAAAAAAGCCAGGGAAAAAGGAGCGATGGAAGACCCTGAGGCTGCTCAGAAAGCGACTCCTACCACTGATCATTCTCACCCAAGCCATGCAGCTCAGTAACATGACAATCCTGTTCAGATATCTCCTACTGTTGGGTCCCTCGTCCAATCTTAACCAACAGGATAATCCCAAACTACCAGATACCAGTAACAATTTGTCCTCATCTGACCCATCAAGAGGTAAGACCATCTCGTTCGAATTCCCAGATGATATACTGGATGTCATTGAAGATTATAAATCACGTTCTATTATCCTGTTTTTCCTTAAAGGTGTTCCATCTGAACAAGATTTCTTCAAATGGACCCGTACAAACTGGGAAAACAACAGTTGGATCATAGAATCTTTTAGGGGCTTAGGCAGGGGATATGTAGCTTGCACTTTCATGGATTCAGAACATGCTAGAGCAGCCCTCCATTATGGATCATGGACAATATGTGGCCAGACATGTTACCTACAAGCTTGGGATATTGACTTCCATCTAGAATGGATCTCAAAGTCTAAATACCCTATGTGGGTGGAGCTGCCCCTCCTTAATTTAGCTTTCCATCCTTCTCTGAAAGACATAGCAACTCAACTGGGAAGGGTCATTTGGTGCAAACCCAGCACTGATAAATGGGCTAGTCTGAAAGTGCATCCACGAGTCTGCATTGAAATGGACTTAACCCAACTGCTCCCTGAAACCATCAAGCTTCTGGGCCCTGGTTTTGAGTTCACCCAGCGGACTGTCTACCTGAATAAACTGAATGCATGTTTCTATTGTCAAAGGGAAGGCCACCTTATTAGGGACTGCACATACCATAAACCCTGTACGTCACACAGTCCCACATCTGATCACAACCTCATCATTCCCACTGCAGTTGAGGCCTGCAAGAACCCTTCTTCTTCTCACCCTCAGCAACCCCCATCTTCATTTCCCTCTCAAACCGTGACTCCTAACCCTCTCCTCTTCTCCCTGACAACGTTTCCTTCAAAGAGGTCCTCCAATATGAGAAATGACTTCCTTAGAAAAGGAAAGAGTCAGCCCCTCCCCTCTCTTCCGCCCAGCACCCTTCCACACAATCTCAGCCCCCTTCTACACATTCTCAGCCCCTTATACCTTTGCAAACCATCACTGCTAGTCCTGTGAGATCATCTGCTCAGTGTGATAGCCCTATGGGTTCTTCCCCTTCTAGTCCAACCAAACCACGTTCTCGGTCAACTTCAAGGGAGAGACTACCTATTGACGGATCTCTTGACCCCCAGGTGTTGATGTCAGCAAACCAGTTTAATAGTCTCCTCACAGATGAGGAAATCCTCGAGTCACAATGAATTGCCGCATACAGTCATGGAATGTGAGGGGATTGACAATCCCATTGCGTAAATATCAGGTTAAACAGTCTATTATGAATAGCCACACCGATGTTATTATGCTGCAAGAGGTTAAAGTTAGTCATACCCATCTTGATGCGTCACTTGCTACCATGTGGAACGAGGCCCATTTCTTCCATACCAATCACCCTGAGGGTAGTGGGGGAGCTGTGCTAGAACTTGCTCCCTGGTTAGCTAAGTCAATTGTAGCATCTGGAACTAATCCCAATAACTGTTGTATTTGGGTTACCATCCTCTTCCGTGACAATCTTCTTGGCTTTTGTTCCATTTACGCTCCCAATTCATCCCCTGAGAGAGCTACCTTGTGGGAATGGATGCGTTCTAATCTGCCTACGGTTGAGTGGGTGTTAGGAGGAGATTTCAACATGGTGGAATACCTTGTCGATCGTAGTTGGGACAGCCACACCAGGCTTCCACAAATTGAGTTTGATGCATGGACACTTGTTCGTAACTCCTTAGGTGTGCATGATCCTATCATGGGTAAAATGGATTCTCAAAAGCCTCATTGGTTCACATGGAGCAACTGTCGTGGAGGATTTTTACGGAAGATGAGCCGCTTGGACAGGTTTTACATCTCTCCCAACTTGCTTGTCATCCCCTCCTCCTCAGGTCATCTTGTCCATCTTGACTTGGCTGCCACCCTTTTAGACCACCTGCCCATATTCATTACCTTATCTCTTTTTGGCACTGCTGCCCTTCCAAATGATCTCCGATACAAACTGAACATCTCCCATCTTCAAAATCAGAATTGCATAGATGGACTGCTAGCCGTTTGGAATGCTGAACCTAAACCTCAGAATGACAGATGGATCAGCTGGTGGGAAAGAACAATCTCTCGCTGCACTCAATTCCTTCGTGATTTTGGAAGATGAGTTGTGGCTAAAAGTCGCAGATTGGAGAAATCTCTTAAAGGGCAACTGGAACAAGGCAGAAAATTGCTGGACAATAATCCCTACAACATTCCTATTCAACAATCGGTTGCTTACACAGAAAATCAACTCCGCAAAATGGATGTTTATAAGGGCAAAGGTGCTCCAATAAGGGCTCGTTTACAATGGATGAAGGATGGTGACAAGAGCAGCAAGTTTTTCTTTCAATTCCTTCAACATAAACATAATAAGGAACACATTTCTGTGATAAAATTAGCTAATGGCTCATTGCAGACCAGCCAAGACATGATCATGAAAACCTTCTATGAGCACTATAAACAACTGTTTATTAATGATTCCAGTAATGACCCCTTAATTCCTATCTTAGAAGTCAACTTGGCCAGCTGCATTCCCCGCAAATTTCTGCCTGAGTACAGCAAGTTTCTTGACCACTATCTCTCTTTGGAGGAGATTGACGAGGCATTGAACATTATGGCTTCGGAGAAGAGCCCAAGTTTGGATGGCCTTCCCGTTGAGTTCTACCACTCACTTTGGCCTTACATAAGGGAGGATTTTTACAATGTGTATCTCGAGGGCATTGAAACTGGATCCCTTGGAGCTAATATTAACCAGGGACTTATAAAGCTTATTCCCAAGGGAAAACAAGAAGATACTGTGAATGGTTGGTGCCCCATAACTCTGCTTAACACGTCATATAAGATTATTGCTAAAGCCCTGGCCAGACGGATCAAACCCATCACTCAAGAGATTGTTAGGCCTGAGCAAACTGGTTTCCTAGGAGGCAGATTTATTTTAGACAATTAGGTGCTAGCATGGGAAAAATCAGAATGGGCGTAGCAAATAGCTCAAGATGCATTGATTCTCAAGCTGGACTTCGATAAGGCCTATGATCGTATAAGGTGGTCATTCATCCTCAAAATGCTACAGTGGTTGGGATTTGGCCCTAACCTTTGTGCCCATGTCCGCATGTTGTTCATGGATGCTAACGCTAGACTGGCGATTAATGGAGTCCTCTCTCCACAATTCCCCCTCCAAAAATCCATTCGCCAAGGCTACCCCCTTGCTCTGTTCCTTTATGTCCTCACAGCTGATGCTCTTGGTTATCTCTTTTATTATGCCCAATCAAATTACCTCATTCATGGCATTTCACTCCCTGCTAATAGTATAGTCCTTAACTCCTACTTCGCTGATGACAGTATGATCTTCATTCAAAACTCAGTTGAAGATGTCAACAACCTTCTTGATATTCTTGACTACTATTGTGCTGTGTCGGGGTCCAAGCTTGCTATGCATAAAATAAAATTTTGGATGACACTCCCCAGTCCTCATCCACCATGGATTCCTAAAGAGTGGAAAGAGATTAAACATGGAGTTATTTCTAGATACCTTGGCATTCCTTTTGGAATTGGAGTCTCCTTGAAAGATATGTGGAGGTGGTACATAAATAAATTCAAATCCAAATTGTTATCTTGGACACACCGGTTTTTGTCTATGGCTGGGCGGATCCAAGTGGCAAATAAAATTCTGTTGGCTAATCACGTTTACATCTCATCTTGCTGGCTGCCATCAAAAGCATGTTATAACTAGCTAACTCAGCTCATTCATAATTTTATCTGGGCTAAATGGGGAAACAAAAAAGGTATGCCGGTTACCTCTTGGTCTCACTGTATCCTCCCGAAGGATAAGGGCAGCTTGGGTATCATTGACCCTTTCACGCAAGGGGTCCGTCTTTCAGCCAAATGGATTGGCAAAGCCTTGGAAGGTAATGCTCCTTGGAAATGTTTAATTTGATACCATATACAAACAACTACTGCAGGTAAAGCATGGAACACAGTTCATTAGAATGACAAGATTCTTTTGGCTTCTTACTTCAAGCTCCATGGTTCTGCCCCTCTTAATAGCATTTGGAAAGCTTGGCAACTGGTTTCACACAAGTTGTCTTGGTTTGATCAGTCATTCAGCCATGGCCTTAGTTTTGTAACCTCATCAATATGGTCGAACTGTCTGATCCAAATCAATAATACTCCACTTGTGAGGATTTCTAGGTTCAAGGTGAAGCGTCTCTTCAAGAAAGGCATCCAAGTGTTCCGAGATCTATGGGATATCTCAAGTTTTTCTTGGAAATCATGGCAACAACTCAAGCTCTGTTTTGGCTTAAGTTACAAAGACAAGGCTGTTGTGTTATAAATTTAGAGATTGGTTCCTCGTAACCTCACTATCCTCACGTCTTTTTGTAGCCACTCTTGTTTTCTAAAGGATTGGAGGTGGCCTAACGGTTGTTGTTTTAGAACCTTTCCCCTCAAAGATTTGTATAAACAACTTGTGCCTAATTTACCCATTTCCGGTCAGCTTAACATGCTTTGGAGATGTAATCTTAGTCGGGCAAGATGGAATAAACTTAGCCTTTTAATTTGGAAATCTAAAGCTGACTCCCAATCTCAGCTAGTTGGTTGGAAGCTTCTCCATGCCAAACTCCCAGTTGGTACCCACCTTAAATTCCTTCTCCTGTCCCCAGCTTGTCCTTTCTGTGGTAAGACTGAGTCCTTAAAGCATTGTTTCTGGTTTTGTCCTTATGTTAAAAAGATTTGGGCAGCGCTTAAGACTTCCTTACCTGCCCTCTTCCATTTTTCTTGGTCGTGGAAATCCACTCCCCTAGGATCCTCTGCCTCACATAACATGATCTCTAGTGTTTGTCGGCTTTTAATTCTCAAACACATTTGGAAGTTTTGCTGCCTAGTTGCCTTGTCTCATTCTTTTACTCCCCTGGAGATTGAGCTTCACTATATCTGCTCCAGTCTTCTTATCTAGACGACAATCTTAGCTTCCTCTTTACACGAGCAATGCCCTACTGAAATCAGACAACAGGCCAAGAGCCTTCTTTCCCAGCTTCAAGTGAAGGAGAAGCCTGCTTTTCCATGTCTCATTTTGGCTCCTCACATCCAAACCCATTTAACTAGCAACACTCAATTCTTTGCTTTGGATGGGTGATCTGTGGCAGATATATATGTTGTTGCTGTGCATTGGTGATCTCCAGAAGCTTCAGCGAGTTTCCTTATGCTGGTAGTGTGTTTGTTGATGTAACTTGGAGGCGCTTCTTGTTGCCAGGCTGTTGTTTTCTTTCTGGCTGTCTTGTGCTGGACATTTTGTTGCTGCCCCTGCATATTTGATAGTTTCTTGTCCTTGTTGGCAGCTGGTTGTTGTGTGTGGTTGCTGAATCTTCACAGCAGTTTTTTTAGCTCTGTATCAATAGCTGTTTTTACAGCTGTCCTTATGTAAGTTTAAATTTTTTTGCTTAATCCATTATTTGACTAACATGACGTAACCTAAAACATAATTAAATATTATCTAGTTTGAAAAAAAAAACACCACGTATTTAATAACTCATATTTTTTAAATTAGAAATATTAAATTTCAATTACATATTTTATACAATTTTAAATATTATTTAAACTATATATATATAATTGTAATATATAGCATTGTATAGTTAAATGTATATAAACATTAAATATACATATTATATAGAATATAATCTATATTGTAAAAAAGATTTTAGATTTTATGTATAAATTCAATTTATAAGTAATTTTTGACCACGGTAACCCCATGCATGTTATCGTAGTCAGGCAATTTATTGCAAGAAATCGCTTCTCAAAAAATGTAAGGGTTCAATGGTGTACCTGTCTCATACGAATTGTAAGGAAACACGTGCACGCTAGTTATCAAGGAAACAAGTTTGAATCCTGTGGGGGGTAGGGTATGTATGCCTCATATTGAAGCACAGTTATGAGGTCCTCCTTCAACACCAATGGATTAATAAAAAGAAAGGGTGTACGTGTACGTGTTGACTTCCGTTCCTACGAAATCCCAACCTCCACTCTAATTATTGCTACTTAAATTAATGAAGCCAACCATATAGCATACGGAATCCAATTCATCATGCCCAATTTGGTGGCTTTAGTTGTACAATGCTTCATGTTTCTCTCTATTGATGTTGCCCCTTGGCACACCTTTTATATTGTTTAGTATCAATATTAAGCTCTTGGGCTTTTGGGAAAGTGTTCTACACCTTGCATGACAATGCTGTTCATTTATGTGGTTTACTTAGGGATGTTGGATTTATGTGGTTAAAACAAATTATTACATAGATATAGTTGACTATCAAATTTAATCCCTACATTTTTTGTATTGAATAAAAGTTCAAACATATTAACCCTCAACATGGTAAGAACAAGAACAAGTACAACAATAGATGGTAAGTCACAACCAACGACTGTTCTAATTCATCCATAATAAAGGTATTAGTGTAAATGTTTGATCATATGATTGATAATGTGATGAATAACTTTAATATACTAAAATTACACAATTAAGCCTAATTCCTTTATAGAGTGTTTTCAATTTATTACAAATCACCAACACCCTTAACGATCTTATTTAATTTTATAAACAACTCCTTTTAATTATTTTTCTACACTTTTAATTACACTAATTTTTTTTAACCTATTTACATAACCCAACATATATCTTTAATATATTTTACAATAAGCAAATAAGATTTACCATCTAAAAATAAAAATGAAATAAAATAATAGAATACCAACTTAGAAATTATAAATTAAATTTAATTATAATTAAATTTAACTATAAATTAACCCCTACACTTAACATGAATACTAATATCAATACTAATCAATAATCAATAGATAATAGCATAAGGAAATTTAAATTCGTTAGAAGCTTACCTTTAAAAAAAAGGTTAAACTTGCAATATCGTTTAACTTATTTAGCTTAATAGCTAACTTGTCTTTCTCAACCTTTTGGATATACCCACGATACGAATGCAAGGGACAAAAAAATGGCTATGGCGATGAAACGAACACATGTGAATGGAAGTTGCACGGGATCGGTGAAACGATGTGGCGTGTGGGTCTCGACTTAATTTTTTCATTCAGGATTCCAACGACGAACGGTAAAAAAACAACGACGAAAAAATAGCAGAAAGGAATAAACGCGAACGACGACGTAAAGGAGAAGGAAAAAAATGGGCAAGATTGAACAACGGGCAACGATTCAATCGTCTTGCACACCTCTTGCTCGATAACTACCGTCGATCCTTCAACCCAGGTATCTCTTCGCCAAAGGGAACGCCTTTGGTGTAATAATCAATTTGACTTTCTCACTATACCTATCCATACATGTCCATCCTGCATCATAATCAACTCAATATAACCTTCAATCCAGTCATAAATATATTAAGAAAAAGGCAAGAATTAAGACATGGGCAACCTCTCCAACATACTTCCAAAATTCAAACTCATAACCTCTTTCTAAAAAGCCAAATTTTCAAAAACAAAAAAAATACTCAAACTATTGTAGATACCTGATACTACCACTTAAAAAGGATAGCTTCTCTACAACTATAAAATCCTCATATCCCACACCCTCTATTTAAATATTATCCACTTGAATGCAAATAGTCAATAGCAATTTTATATCTCATCCACAAGTGGTAAATATTTGTCCTATTTTTATTGGCTAAAATTGACTTTTGATTATTGAAATGGATGACATTTAAGAACAACCCTATCCGAGGTTGTACAGCCTGTTAGAAATGTGTAAGTGGTTGATTCAACTTACAATTTGAGGTGAATTAATTAAAGTTAGACCTGAGGAAACGTGTGGCGATGGCATCGCGTTTCTGGGATGGTTTTGGCTAACTGGAATCTTTGGGAAATCTTGGGTGTGGGCCCACGCTATAAGCATCTAGGCAATCAGGCCTGGAATTTGGTCACCCCTGCTTGTCATATAGAAATTTTATGACGGTTTGGTCATTTAATTACCTTTCAATTGACGTTTTTAGAAAACTATAAGCTGTCAAAAAATCTTGAGTGAATTTTTTATATTGAAATAATGCAAAAGCAATCTAAAGACCATGAAAAAGAACAACAATCAACAACACAATCACAAATAGAAAGACCAACAACTCCCAACCATTGCAACAACTGAAAAGAGGAAAGTGCCATAAAAAAATTACAGCCAATTGTTGTTATTTCAATGCAAAATGTTTGTTTTTTCTGGACATTGAATGCTATCAAAAGAGACATAAAGACATAAATTCATTCCTATTGTGTAAATTGAAGTCTTAAAAAAATCAGCGATTATATAATGAAAAGAAACACAAAGGATTTCTTTTTTTCTTGAACTAAACACTCCAATACAATTCTTGTTAGAGTAATAGGTTAATTACTTAATTAATTTAATCATATTGATTAATTAATTAAGTCACCTTTACTTTATTTTACACTTAAGCTAAACTTAGGCCCATTAATAATTAATTAATAATTATTCATCCTAGGGTTTTCACTTTTAGGGTTTTGATCTCCTTTCATAAGGATTGATCTCTTTGTAATTAATTCATTCAGTATTCAACAATCAATATTGTTTCATCTTTTGCTGTGCAATTTCTCTTTTGTGTGTGATAGGTTTTCCTTCAGAATATCATCCAGGGCTTGTGGGATCTCAATCACAGATTTCAACATGGTATCAGAGCTCCAGATCTGAAGGTTCTTGTTTGCATTTTTGGGGATTTTTTGCATCAGCAGCAAATCAGTGTGTCCTAAGTCAAATTGGACCTCATCATTGCGTCTAGAAGGCTTGAGAACATCAAGATCGCCTTTTGTTTCGTCAAATTTGGACATAAGGCGCCAGATCTGCGAGGGTTTGAAGTTCTTGTCGGTTTCCTGATCTGGGGGTACCTGCAAAATCGGAGTGCTTTCAGCCCAAAAGGACCTCACAGTTGCATCTGGAGCGGCCCAAAACCTATAAATTGATTATAAATTTGTCAAATTTGGGCAACTTTGACTCTGGGGCAAATTTTTTTTGGAATCTGTACCGTACATGTCGTACGGTACGAATTCGCCATTAATGCTCTGTAAAAAAAACACAGTTTTTTAAAAAAAAGGCAGTGCACAAAAAAATATAAAACACAGATTTTAAACAAAGCATAAAAAAAATGCAAGGTTTTTTTAAAACAAAAAGGGCAGTGCTTTAAAAAAAGCGGTCACCTCAGACCGCCAACGGTCACCTCAAAACCGCTGTCCTGTAACTTTAACGGTGCCCACCACTGCTCTGACACCCTCCACCCGCCTGCCGCCAAGTCACAACCCATCCACTGCCAGGTCGCCACTTGTCTGGGTGGCGTCGCCTGTGCACCACCAGAGAGCCACCAGGGCTCATTTGATGCCCCCTTTATAGACCTGTTTTGCAAAATTAGACACCATTTTCACATACGGAGTCAAATTTTTGCAAATTGGAAAGCTGGTTCCGGGCCCGATTCAGTGGTGTAGGTTATTTTTCCTGATTTTGTAGTTTTACTGCATTTATTGCCAGCGAAAGTCAAACCTTGTTTTTGCACTTTCGGGGGCGTAACTTTTGCATACGGACTCCATTTTTCACAAACAAGGAGGCGTCAGAAAGGTGTTCGAATGCTCTTTCCAGATCTGTAATTTATTTCATCAAAAAATTTACCAGGTACACAGAGAATTGTCTGAATTGATTTTTGCTTTTTCATGCTTTCCAACTTTCAAATTTGTACTGGGGTTTGGTTTTTTGTGTTGTAGGGGTGTTTTTTTCTTGATTTCTGTATATACACATCAAAAATTAGAAACCTCTATCATTACACACATTTTAAAACCATAAACATCATGGCAGACACCTCATCAGTTGAACGTCTTTCCCCACACAATTATCATACCTAGAAAGCACATATGACAAGACTTCTCATGTCTAAGGGGTTATGGTCCTGTTTGGATGAGATTCAGCCTCAGTTGCAACGTCAATTTGAGATCTTGTAGCATAGAAACAAAATGGATGAGGTTATGGGTTTGCTATCATTACATGTTACAGATAGTCTTCTTTTTCACCTGGAGGGTTGCACAACTCCTCGGGCTATGTGGACTAAGTTTCATGATCTTTTTGGCACCATCAATCAGTTCTGGGGACTTCAGATTGAGGCAGAATTGACTTCCTTGGTACCTGATTCTTTTCCATCTATTGAGGATTTCTTGATGAAATTTAAATCACTCAGATCTTTGTTACAGGGTTGTGGTAAGAACAAAACGGACACAGAGTGTATATACCTGATTCTATCTAAGCTTCGAGGTTCATTTCAAATATTCTCTTCTACTTTCTACTCCACCATGGATGCTTTGGGTCCACAATTTACCATGCCTACATTTGAAGTATTATATGATCGATTGTCACATGAGCAATCCAAGTTATCATAGTTGGATGCTCTTCCAGGATCACAGAACCATGCATTGGTAACTTAGACATCTCAGGGGAAGCAAAAGCAAAAGCAAAATCATAAACCAAAGACCCCAAAGCATGGGAAGGATTTCAGTTCACAGAGCACTTCTGATTCTCATTCTCCTAAGGGGGAATCATCGAAGAAAGAAAGACCTAAGTGTGCTTATTGTAATAAGCCAGGACATGATGAGTCTAAATGCTATGAGAAGAAGATAGATGGATATGCACAATAGGTTTCAAATTTGACAACTCTTCTTATGAAGAACAATATTCATCCTTCTTCTTCATCTACATCAGGCAGGTCTTCTTCTTCACCATCATTCCAGACAGATGGATAGACTCCACACAAGGGTCATGCATTATGTGCAACCACCAATTCACCTTCATCTAGATGGCTATTGGATTCAGGTGCTTCACAACATATGGCATCTTCTCAGGACATGTTCTCATCTTTTGAGGCTGCGTCCTCACCACACATATTGATGGGTAATAACACTTATATGAGCGTATGTGGGAAAGGTTCTATCGACATTGATGATGGTACATTCAATGATGTACCATGTGTACCATCTTTGTCCAGCAACCTTCTCTACATTTATCAGATTGCTCATAGTGGGATAGGGAAGATAGTTGGGTTCACACCAAATTCAGTGCACATCAGAGACATTCAGACTGACAACATTGTTGCAACAAGGATAGTTGATCATTCTTCTTGATTGTATGCATTCACACACTTTGGTCCACCATCTCCACTGTCTGAGTATCACTCTCTTTCTCCAAGAGAGCATGTTGTATTTGAGGTGAAGTTTGGTCACTTGAACTTATGTGTTCTTCCATCTGTTCATGAGATCAGTGTTGAGACTTCTACACCTCCACCTCTTGTTGAGACCACATCTATTCAACATGATCCCTCTTCAGCTTTGACTGACATTATAGCTCCACTCATTGAGCCATCTAGTGCAGTTGTTGAGGCCATATCAGAGGATATTCATTTCCTCACAGATGACATATTCAACACATTTGTTATCCCATCTTCATTGGAGATTCCATTTCAGGATCATCTTGAGTTGTTTGATGTTGATATATTTGATTCAACATCCTGTCATTCAGACAATATTGCTACATTTGATTCAACATCCTGTCATTCAGACACTCATGCTTCAGTTCAGTTCTCCAATGAGCATCATCCAAGACTTCCATTTTCACCTCACATCCAGGGATTTCCTCATCATCAACCGTTGGATTGGTTTCTTTCTCAGGGGAGACACATTGGTTTGATCATCAGCACAGGGGTTCTCTCATTCTGGGGGTGCTTTGGAGTCTCCACTCTCTCTCGTGGGGGGGTATCTGATTGTATATTTGCATATGTTCTTGAGAGAGTCTCTTGAGACATTTCATTTGTACTTTCTTTTAGCATCTCTTTTAGGAGAGGAGTTTTTTTCCCACTGGGTTTTCCCTTTTTCTCCACTTTACAGAGATTTCATTGTACTTGGGTACCTCATCAGGCCTAGTTGTTGGGACCCATCTTTGCTTTCTTACATTTGTCCTTAGTTTTTTAGCTTCTCCCTAAGTTCATCTTAAAGGAGGGTGTTAGAATAATAGGTTAATTACTTAATTAATTTAATCATATTGATTAATTAATTAAGTCACCTTTACTTTATTTTACACTTAAGCTAAACTTAGGCCCATTAATAATTAATTATTAATTATTCATCCTAGGGTTTTCACTTTTAGGGTTTTGATCTCCTTTCATAAGGATTGATCTCTTTGTAATTAATTCATTCAATATTCAACAATCAATATTGTTTCATCTTTTTGCTGTGCAATTTCTTTTTTGTGTGACAGGTTTTCCTTCAAAATATCATCGAGGGCTTGTGGGATCTTAATCGGAGATTTCAACAATTCTCAATTGCAAATCATTCAAATGAAATTTCAAAAAGATAGAAAGCAATAAGTTTCAAAAAATATTGGATGTACCTTAAGAGCACCCCACCCACTCCATAAACAAACTTCCCTGCTTTTGAACTCTAAGAGAACTTTCAATCGCTACATTGTGCTCAGGACTTGACTTGTCCAATTGTTTCACTGTTGAGAACATTTCCATTTTGGCTCTAACGTAGGCATCTTGGTGCACTGATAAAAATGTGACCTTGGCGAATTGAATGACAATGGAGAAAGTAGCAACAATTCTTTTTATTCCTATAATTGTAAACCAGCGCTTAATTGCAGCTCTTCTTAATCTCTATAATTATAATTTGCAAAGTTGTATTTATTCCATGTATAATAAACAATTAATAACATATTAATGATAGACAAAGCAAATATTTGTTTCTAAATTGATTTTTAAAAATAAAAAACAATAAATAGTAAGTATAGACAAAGCAAAGATTTGTTTCTAAATTGATTTTTAAAATTTATTGAAGATAAACATTCTTTGAAAATATTCTAACTTAATATATATTTCTATATCAATTTTAGAAAATGTTAAAATAAACATTGTAAAAGAAAACATCATTTATATTTCTATAACAAATTATTATAAAATAATATATATTAGAAATAAGAATATTATATTATATTACTCTATAATAAAATTTTACAGTTTATGAACACTTTAAAGTGTCATATATAAAGTTATGTAAAAATTTAGAAAGTCAAGTTATACGGCCTAATAAATTTTGAAGTTATAAAATACAGTCTAAAATGCAAAAAAGTCAAATAGACCATCAAATTCAAGCCACAATGCTTGGACTCACTCCTTAGGAAGCGGTCCCATGGAGTTGTTAGAGGATTTAATTTTGTGGAGCAAAGGGTCCCATGGAACTTAAAAAAAATTGTTAATGTTTAAATTAGAATCTTTTCCTCCAAAATAGGAGCAGCGAATGTTTAGGAGGTTATTTTTGAGCCAGTGAAACTTTCCCCCACCAGCGTAGAGACTTAACTACTAGTTTTTTCATTCCCGCCACTAAATTTTTGGAGGGAATTTTTAAGCATAAATTATTTAGCATAAACTATTGTTAAAAAAATTTCATGAGACCACTAGCTTCAATAAAATTAAGAGCTTAAAATTTTAAGAGCAACTACAAAATTCATGGGACCGCGCTATAAAATGCTCCTAAAAAACCTCAGCAACGCCGCTAAGATAATTTAGGAAGCCCCCTCCCATGGGACCGCTTCCTTATTCACCTCTACCTTGCGTAAGCGCCGACGTGGCTGTCAGCATGCCTGTTGGAGCGGACGAAGGGTTGCATCTCTCTGTATAAATATACCTTTTTGACCCATACCTCTTTCATTATTTCTTTTTGTAAGATCTGTAGTCTGCAACCTCGAACGCTCATCCGCCAGGCTCTGTTAACAGGTGTGTTATCTTATTCAGGCCAGTGTTCGCTGATTTGTTTTACCGTGATTATAATTGTCTTTTAGGGTTTGTGGTTTCGCTAATGAATTTTTAGGTTTTAAGGGTTTCTGCTTTTGGTTCGAGTTTATGGGTTTCAAAGATGATCTGTTTTGTGTATGAGATACTCATGGCCTTTCAGTGCCTGGTTTTTCTTTTGTTTTAGGTGCCTGTACATGTAAAGAATGGTTTATTTAATTTTTTGTTGTTTTCGTTAATTTGGGGTCGTGTTTTTGTAGTTTGGGCTGTGTATTTCTTCTATTTTAGTCTGGCTTTTCTTTCGTTGTTTATTGTAAATATGTCATGTGCGTAGGTTTTACTTCAGTAAGGCCTTTCTTGTTTTCACCTGGTGGATCCGAATTGGCCTGCGCAGGGGGTAATGATATCTTGATTACTTTTATTGAGAATTTAGATCTTGTGAAATCTATGTTGTTGTCTGATAGGCATTAGGATTTCATGTATATTTAGAGTCTTCCATGTAAACCGCCATGAAATAAATAAATATCCTGACAAGCAAAATTTATATTTTACAGATTATATAGACGCTATATTTTAGAACCGAAGATGCAGATCTTTGTTAAGACTCTTACTGGAAAGACCATCACACTTGAGGTGGAAAGCTCCGATACAATTGATAATGTTAAGGCCAAAATCCAGGACAAAGAAGGAATTCCTCCAGACCAGCAGAGGCTGATCTTCGCCGGCAAGCAGCTGGAGGATGGACGCACACTGGCGGATTACAATATTCAGAAGGAATCCACCCTTCACTTGGTTCTCCGTCTGAGGGGAGGAATGCAGATCTTCGTTAAAACCCTCACCGGAAAAACTATTACCCTTGAAGTGGAGAGCTCCGATACCATAGACAATGTTAAAGCCAAGATCCAGGACAAGGAGGGTATTCCCCTAGACCAGCAAAGGCTGATCTTTGCCGGGAAACAGCTTGAGGATGGACGCACGTTGGCGGATTACAACATTCAAAAGGAGTCTACCCTTCACTTGGTTCTCCGTCTGAGGTGAGGCATGCAGATCTTCGTCAAAACCCTCACCGGAAAAACTATTACCCTTGAAGTGGAGAGTTCGGACACCATTGACAATGTCAAGGCCAAGATCCAGGATAAGGAGGGCATCCCCCCAGACCAGCAGAGGCTTATCTTTGCCGGAAAGCAGCTCGAGGATGGCCGGACACTGGCTGATTATAACATTCAGAAGGAATCCACTCTCCATCTTGTGCTCCGTCTCAGGGGAGGTATGCAGATTTTTGTTAAAACCCTAACCGGAAAGACGATTACCCTTGAAGTGGAGAGTTCAGACACCATTGACAATGTCAAGGCCAAGATCCAGGACAAGGAGGGGATTCCGCCAGACCAGCAGAGGTTGATCTTCGCTGGCAAACAGCTTGAAGATGGGCGTACCCTGGCAGATTATAATATCCAGAAGGAGTCCACCCTTCATCTTGTGCTTCGTCTCCGTGGTGGGTTGTAGACACAGTGTTGGCTGTTGTTTGTGGTGATTGATTGATCAAAGTTATAAATATGAACTTCGTTAAGTAGTATAATGTGTTAGATGTAAGTAGGCCTGGTTAGGCTGAGAGCCTGAAGGGCTGGCTAGACTGTTATGTTTCCAAATAGTCATTTATAAGATAATTTCTTGATGATATTTTATACTTGACGTTGGTTTAATTTGGGGATGGTGTGTATTATTTATCTTGTCTTTTGATTTGGCATCTAAAGAATCTAAAGATGTGTTAGATATGGAATGGTTAAATGTAATGCTGTTTATGTTTTTACCTAATTGATTTATGATGATTTAACCAAATTTATTCTACTCATTCTGATTAGGTTTCTGTCAGTCCATTACTGTAGATCCTGGAGCTACTTACCCAATTATAAATCCCGAAGCTCCTTGTCAATCCATTACTATAGATCCTGAAGTATCTTGCGTGTGTCTGCTTCCTTAAAAAAATATTATATAGTTTGTAATGATGGGATTACTTTGGACTGGTTCAAAATTAATTCTGTGGTTATCCTTAAATGATACCATTATTTCCATTGGAATTTAGTGGTAAGTAATAGATATATTTGCTAATTTCTTTAATTTTGTTCAATTAAAGATTAGTGTTGGCACTATTCAGCCATTTTGAAATTGTCAAAATATAATGTTGTTGGTATTTTCAATAGACAGGATGGCATTATTATTAATTTTGAGTTTTGATTCAACATATAATGATGACTTTGCATTATTTTGTTTATGCATTTGCTTCAAAACTTGTAAGTGATTTTTTTGAATTTTTAAAATGGTTGGAATGTGATGCTGTTTGTTATTTTCAATAGATATGGTCAGTTTCTGATAGTTTATCAAAACTAATTCGTTTGAATTTCTCATTGTTGAATTATTGTGTTTATGCTTCGATTTAGAACTTGTAAATGAATAATGATGTATTTATTGTATTAGTTACTAATAGTTGCATTTCTAAACAAATCATAAGTCTGAATTGTTTCTATGTAAAAAAGAAATATTTATTTTTAGTGTAAAATTGAAGTTGCTAACGATTTTAATTAAAAATATTTTTAAAAAATAATTATCAGCAATTTGATTAATTTGATTGGTGAATTTTCGTCCTTTAGTAATTAACGTTACACCATTTTAAATCCATTACTGTACATTTTCAAGATCCATTATTATTACCATGTATAGAAGACATGAGTATAATCCAAAATCGTAAGACATTTAGATCTGACACTAAATACTTGCGCGACCGATTGTCAAAAGACATGTAGATCCAACAGTATGTACAGAAAATCGGATGCAAGTGCAAATCAGGTGTGCTGTGCCTGTAGCCTAGGCCCTATGGTAATTTTGATGCTTACCGCGAGGAGGGATTTTTGAATCAAAAACATATACAGTTGTATCCAGAAGCACTCTAATTTTACTGTCATTGACACTGGAAAACTCATGCCTACCATCTTTCTACCATCTTTCTTTATGTAATTTATACCCATTTTATTTTATAATTTTATTGATTAAAAATATATAATTAAAATTTAAGTATTTAATATGACAGAATAAAAATAATTTATAATTTTTATATAATTAATATAAAAAAATATTTATATAGTATTATTGTACTAACTGTAATTAAATACAATATGATCATTAAAATTTTTGTTGTGATTAAAATGAATGCTAAATAGAGGAAATGAATGTTTTGATATTAGAGCGGTGGTTTTGAATTTAACTTCGTTGAGGATATGTACCTTTTGACCAGATCAAGGGTTTCCCTAGATGTTTTCTAAAGTTGACCACTTGAATGTTGAATGCGTTGTTGTGATGAGGTCTTCTCGTTGTTTTTATATTTTTGAATATTTTAAGAATTTTTATATGTAACTTTTTTTAAATAAATACTATTAGAAATAAAATGAGTGCAAATTCGAATACAATTTATCTATGTTATCTCTTGTATTTCAATTTTAGATCTAAGCTCTGAAAACAAATTTTGCAATTCTTGTAAGTGAATCTAATCTTAAAAAAAGACATTAAACTACTAAGAGGGTCAAAGGGATAAGGTCAGGTTTAAAAAAACTACTAAGAGATGACGAAAAGTTGTCAATGCTAGCAACAATGGGTTCTTTGATTGATGATAGGCTTCAACTTCTCACTTGGTTTAGGTCCTATATGTTGGTTGAGCAAGAAGCAACATACAATTGCTTTTATTCTCCACTGAGGTAGTGAGGGGTTGTGAATGCAACCAAGTTTGGTATCTAATTTATGCAACCATTTTACCATTTTCTATCATAACTACAATGCTATTTAAATTTCATGGAACCCTATCCACCATCAGCAAACCAAGCACATAGAAGTTCACATGCATTATATCTTAAAGGTTATTTGTGGATAGATCATTGATATTTGATATTACCCTACTTTTGATCATATTACCAACATCTTCACTAAACTCTTTATAAAAAGCAAGGTTCTTCATCTATGAGCTTTGTTGTGGGTGCAAGAAGCTACTTCTTTGAGGGGAACCTAGTCCTTCCTTTCTCTCTCTACACTAGGGAGGTACTCTCTCTCTCTCTCTCTCTCTCTCTCTGGAGGGCTTCTCTCCCTTTTTTTGGAGAGATTTCTATGTATATGGGTACCTCATCATGCTTCATTTGCTAGGGCCCATTTTTTCATCTACCTATGATGTACTTAAGGGTGTGTTAATGTAATCTACACATTTATTTAGCTTGCTTAGTTATAGTGAGTGGATTGTTATGAGAGTTGATGGCACCTACCTATTTTGGAATAGTTGGAGTTACTTATCTCATTGGTTGTATTTGCCGCCTCTTTTTCTTATTTATGTGTCCACTTCTTTAGTTTGTATTCATCCATGTAATTGTGAGATTTTGGTTAATACATTTTGCGTTGAACCATATTCTTGTCTTGAAATCTAGTTTGTCTCTTGTTCTTGGAAGTTGACCTTATTTTGCTCAATTAAATCTTAAGTCATTTGTTGCATAAGGTTTTGAATGTTTATTTTGCACTAGATTTGGGTTTTCAATCCTTCAGCATTTTCTTACATTTGCAACCTTGATTCCATTAATTTTTTAAGCTTTCCTTTTAGCTGAGAGGGACCTACCCAAAGCGTCAGCTAAAATAATTAAGCGTCCGGAGAGAGTAGCCCTAATGTATGCCTCTAGTAGCTTTAAAAATCTGACTAGAGATCCATTAATGATTGGAGCAACGCATGGATCAATGATGCAATCAAAGATCCATTTCATCAAAGATAAAGGAAAACTAAAATCTTGCAAAACTTGTGTCGAGAAGTCAAGATCAACTATGTCGAAGGCATTAGCCATGTCAAGTTTGACGGAAATCCTTTTCTTAGCTTCCTTGTTGGTATCACTTTATGTCCAATCACAGTGTTTTCATAAATTTGATTGCCTAGAAAGAAACCTCCTTTCTCCTTAAAAATAATGAGACTCAAATTTATAATTTTGTTGGCTAAGATTTTAGTTATGAACTTGTAAGAAGAATTGCATAAAGAGGTTTTCCTAAACCTATTAAAATAGGCATCATACTTTTCTTTAGGTATCAAAGATAAAAAGGTGGAGTCGATAGCACTAATGAGTTTACCTTTTTTGTGAACATCTTTAACTACGAAAAGAAAGCCAACACACATAAAATCAAACTAGTGATAAAATGAATTTGAGAACCCGTCCGGTCTAAGGGCCTTGTCTTCGTATTGCTTAAAACAACTCCTCTGAGTTCTTCCATGGAGAATTCTTAACAAAGGATACTTCTAATATCCTTGGTTATGACATTGGGAATGCGATTAAGAGAGGCTTGAGTAGTAGGATCTCTAGTTGACTTATGAAAAAGAGCTTCATAGTGATCATGTTCATCTATGCTTGAAGAAGTGTCTCCATCATCCAATACAATTTCTCTTATCATTTTTCTTTGATATCTTTGATGGGTTTTGAGATGGAAGAATTTAGTGTTAGCATCACCTGCATAGAGCCTTTTCATACAAGATTTGAGCCTCTAGTGTTTTTCTTCATGTTGAGCTCATTCAAAAAGTGGAGCAAGGAGAGATTCTCTTTCAAGTTTAAGGGCTTCAATGAGGGGCTTCATTTTAGAGAGTTCCTCATTTTTCCCTGATTTGAGTATAAGAGAATGCTTAGGCACAATAGAGGAAAATAGGATCTCATCCATATCCTCAAATTTGATTTTAATCTAAAGTTTTAAAATTACCAATAACCTTGGATATTGTTGGAAGGGTATCCAAAGGTCCAACTGCACTCAACCTCCAATAAGAAACCAGGTAAATTAATCCAATTAGCATTGTAATTAAAGAGGATGTGAGCCTTTTTTAATGTTGTTTTTACAAGAGAATTAGTTTATGGTTGAAGACCATACTCTAAATAATCTTTATGGTGATAGAGGGGAAGAGTGTTGGAAGATTTTCCTAAACTAGAAACTTGTCAAGCCTCTTATCAATGAAGTTATCTTTAGTTCTATTTGAACAAGCGTATTTCCCTTTAGTTGGCTTGATATCTTGAAGCCTTGCCAAGGAAATGATGTCTTCAACATATTCTCTACAAGAATCATAGATTCCTAAGCCACCCTTTTTTAGAAGGAAAGAGAATGAGATTAAAATCACCTGCAAGAATTTGGTTACAAACAAGAAACTATAAGAGAGTCCCCTCATATCAAAAGGTTGAGTAGAGCCAATAGTCACTTCGGTGACCATCAATCTTGGTGAGGCAGTTGGTATCCCAAGTAGTGAAAAGGTCTCTAGAGGCTCCATTAACACTTGTGATGTTCACTTAATATCATTTCCAAATAGCTCTCCAAGAGTTAATATGCTTGCTTGATCATGGAAAAAAGGACATTTGAAAGGTAGGTGTTCATAATCGAAAATTTGAGTATGCACCCAAACCAAAATCATAATTCTAATATCCTTGGGTAGGTCGTTTTTAAGGTTAATCCACACACAAATTTGATTGCAAGCAGCATTAAAAGATTTGGGGGGAGTCCAATCAAGAAATCCACCAATTCTATTATCAAGGCAATACTTACATGTCTCCTCTACCCAAAACCCTTATGTGTCACCTAAGTGATAGCTTGGGGTCTCTCAAACCCATATGGTATCTCTTAGGCAAAACCTTAACATATTCCAAGCCCAAAATGTGTCGCCAAGGTAATACCTTGCATAAAGATCATCCTCAAACTTTTGAAAGCCATAACTTTTTCATATGAACTCAAAACAAGGAGTCATTTCTTCTTAAATTAAATAATTTTCCGAGAAGAATCAAAATCGAAAATCAATTGTTCTCCATCAGGGGTCATAATGGCAATATCTTGACTTTGTCTTTCAAAAGGCTTTTCCCAAGAGACTTCTTGCCTCTTCTTTTCCCCTAAGGTCTCACCAAGGCAATAGCTACTCATCTCCAAGTCCTTAGAGGTATCGCTTTATCAATAGTTTTTGAAATTCGATAAAATAGTTGAATTTCACAAAATACTAACATCAAGTTTAAATAGAGTTCCAACACGAACCCCCTTTGCCAAAAGCAAATTTCCTCCAACCATTCTACAACATTCTTTACGAAAGACAATATGCACTTCCAAAACATTTATCTTACTCATAGACAAACAAATTTCTCGCCAAACCTAGGATACGCAAAACACCAAAGAAAGTCTTTCCATCTCTGAATGTAAGCTTGACATTTCATGACCAATAATTTTATGGGATGTAGTCTCCCAAGAAAACTTCACCTCCATAATACTTTTTATATTAAAAAACCACTCCCCATGAACAATTACATGAAAAGAAGCACCATATTCAATCAACCATGCATCTTCACATGCATGCATAATAGAAGATGCAAAAAAACATGTCTTTCAATTCTTCACAAGGTAACTTTTCTTTTCTTTATAACCCTTTCTACTATGACTAGCTTTACCATAGCTCCACCATTTGATCTTACATTTTTGGGAGACTTTGACCTACCTCTAGATTTTGATCCTTTTAATCCCCTTTATTTTCTTGTTTTTCTCCTTCATGCAATCTCTGACAAACAAAGCATCCTTTCTAAAATCCATGAATTTGTCTTTGTTTCCTCAAACAACAAAGCTCCAACCAACTCCTAAAGCTTCAACTTAAAAGTGGTGCTACTAAATGCCATAACAAGATTATTCCATGAACCTAGCACAAAACATACTAAGGTTATGCATTGATCTTCTTCATTCATCTTGACATTAAGAGATGTCAACTAACTTATCAAAATGTTGAAAGCATTCTAATGCTCTATAACTAAATCACCATCCAACATTCTCAAAGAATACAATTTTTTTTTCTCAAAAAAAACTTATTACTCAACAACTTTGTCAAATACAAAGCAACAATCTTTTCCATAGATTTCAACAATATTCTCTCTAAAGACATTTACAAGTGTTCAATCCAAAAGACACAACTTGGTGATTGACCTAGCCTTTCTATTTTTTCTCAATCTTCAACAATCATTGTTGAGGGTCTTAGACCCACAACAACAAGCCACCATTTGCAATCGACTAGAAAGTCTTCCATTTTAAGCTTCCATAGCTCAAAATTCATTTCATTAGATGTTTTAACCTCCATTCTTATAGAAGTACTAGCCATTTCATTGTACTTGAAAAGGATTCACTAATGCAAAAAACATCCATTGAAACCAAAGATTAAAAACAAGAATTGTCTTTTCCAAACTAGGATCAAGAGTTGATAAGGTTTTGGTACCTAATGAAAGGAATGATGAACATAATCTCTATCTTCACAAAAAACTTACTATAAATTTACAAAATCTAAAATCATCCAAAAAAAGAAATAACACAAAATTTAACCTAGAAAACCCTTACGAGAAAAACCCAACAGCGAATAGTACTATTCAAACGATTTTTGCAATACAATAAGAAACGAGTATGTGATGTTAGCAGATCTTTAACATGCAAAAGCTTTCGGTAGAATTACAACTTTGTTGAATCAACAATGACTAAGAAAAGGAAGATTGCATATCCTCCTCCACAGGTACAAATTGGACAATTACATCGAACATGGGGACTTCAACAATATCAAGTTAAAGCAATTTCAAGATGGGTTGAATCAACAATGACTAGGAAGAGGACAATTTCAGCTTCTACTCTTAAAATTGAGCACACTCTTAATGTTTCAAAGATCACATATCGAAAAAGTAAACAGGGTCTTAAAAGAACATGGGACCACATTATTGCAATGACAACTACTGCTTCTATTGATGGAAATTGTTGAGGTAGTTGAGTTCCACATTTCTAAGGTAGACCTACGAACTAGTATCAAGGAAGGAGACTTGCATATGCTGCAATTTTGCATAATAAACAATTAAAAAAAGAGTTGAAACAAATAGCAAGGACAAAGCATGTTCCCAAAATACACAAGGAAAATTGTCATTACCATATATGACTACTCGTGGAGGTCGTCTTAAAATGACCTACAAAGCACATAGGTCAAATACATTGACATAAAATTCAAATGTGTCCCTCGTAATGATAAAATATGGTTTTAAAATAGCATTAAAAAAAGTAACCAGCAATCCTCGTGCCAAAAAAGGCATGGCTTGTAACCTAGATCTAGAACATGTAAGTAGAATCTACATACTAGATTAAATGGATAATGCCCTAGGAATGGAGAATTATAAAGTTCAAAGTTAGCCAAAGATGCCTTGGTTCCATATAAAATAGGTCTTTATAGACAACTAATGAGTTGCACAATCACAAAATAGGTCTGTTGTCCACCTATAAATGGGCAACCATTTTAGCAAGGGGTTGAATTTGTTAAGCCTGATTTAGTGAGAACCCTATAGATGTAGGGCTAATCAGCCCCCATTAAAGGGATACCCACCTTCTAGTCTTAATCTGTGTACCATCATTTTGAGTTTGTTTAAGCCTTAGTGAGAACCCTATTGATGTAAGGCCATTAACAACTATTTAAAAGGATTGCCATGTTTTTTGTATTATTTAGCTTTGTACCATCTTACTTAAGCATTTTGATGGCCAATTAAAGTCTCTATAGACAACACCGCTATAAAATAATCCTTTTTCACACACACTACAATATCTTGCATCCATATTTTGCCATAACTTTTTGTGCCAAGCTACAAGGATTTAACAACTCCCTTCACTTCCTGCAACTCTAAACTTGTGAACAAAAAAAAAACGTAATTTTCACTCTTACCCTACTTTTGATACAACAAAAAGTCAAATGATCTCGTAAACTCCAGCCTCTATAACATATACTAGACAAATTGATCTCAGAAGCTTTATAAGAACATATTAGTGAATAAGCTAACCAAAGATCCTAAGAACTTTTGTATTAGTTTCATCTTTGATTTAATTTAAATTGCCATGTGGCTATAGAGAGAAATTGCACTACAAAGAAATAATAAAGCGCATGTATCCTTGTTCACAAACAAAAGATTGGAAACCATGCAAGAGCATGTTGTGCTAGTGTCATACATGTTTTAGAATTACTCAGAAGTACATGGCAGATATGTGATTCAAATTATAGCTATCATAGATAGGGAGGGATCCCCTGCCCTTTTGCAAGCATATTGGGGCCTTTCTAAGGACATGAGGATACCTCAGCAATGTCCCCCCACTGTCCCTTAACCCTCAACTTTGCCCAGAAATGGTACAGAAATTCAAGGACAGCCAAGACGGACAAGGACGTCAATGACATCCCCCAACCGTCTTGAGGACAATCAACCGTCCCCACTTAAAAACAGTCAAAACAATTTTAAAAAATGCAAAAGACCCTAAGAACAATTACATAATACAACAAAGGATGCCTAGGAATTCAAATCAGTAGCTAATATTGATATTCAAAGGTTTTTATATGCTACGAGTTGGCTTTTGAACTTAAATTCCATATGGGTGTCAACTCCAATACTCTATTATAAGTTGGATGTACATCTCTACTTTTTCAAGAGATATTTGTAAAAGATATGTCGTAGAGAGTTTAAGAGACTGCATGATCTCTGTTAGTAGAGGGTGTGTCTTGCAAATGGATTTGGACATTTCTTTTGGATACATCTTTTATACTCTAAATTTTAAAAAATGTATGATGCTATAGGGTCTAGTTAGTTTTTGTGCTTGGTTGTGGAAGCAGCTTATAAACAATTTGCTTATACCAACCATACTATTATAGTATGATACTAACATAAAAAACAACAAAAAATACTTAAAGGAAGGTTTACCATGCTCCAAGCTCTAATTCCAAACTACAAATTTATAAATAGTTCAACTTTGTGAAATTGTGCCTTTTAATTAGATATTTATGAGGTGTTTGGGAATGAGATGGGAGATTCCTTGCACATCCCTTCTTGTCTTCCTCACCAGGGATGTGTATAGAGATAATTCAAATGCTCCGTCGTCAAAATGTGGGGGATAATGGGAGTGCATTCTTGTGGTATGAGTATAGTCTGATTTTGATTTAGGCAAGGATGAGACAAAGGCATAGCAGCAATAGATTTTAGATTGTCTACATTTTGTCATTTTGTACTTGTAGCCTTTTGGCCTTTTCATTTTGTTGTATTATGTATATGTGTATCGGTAATTAAAACTCAAATTGAAATGATTGGACATTGAAAGTTTGTTAATTTGCATGAATCGTGAATTGTCAATTCAGCTCTAATGTTTCATAATATGGTTCTATAATGCATATGATGAATGCCTTACATATGAATAACTGAAATTTCCTATAATTTTTAAATTTTCTCTATTTTCTCATTGTCATCCCCTGAAAAAAGGCCTCCCGTCCCCTACCATCCCAAAATTGCGTCCACCTGTTTCCTACCGTCCCAAAAATGCATCCACCTGTTTCCTACCGTCCCCATCCTAAAAACTTAGTGTAACATAGTATTATAGTAAAATCTTTATTGGGAGGCTGTAATATCATGTACAAGTTATTATAAGTTGGCATAAAATTCCATTGCATTTGACCTGTAGCAAAGGAAGAAAATGTCAAACTAAAGACGTGACCAACAAATGTTAGAGAAGCAATGTCTCTAAAATTAAAGCGTATAGCCAACCTCTGACCGATGTGAAAACCTCCAATAAATTACTCTCTGAGAATTTCATTAATCAGTTCTCTTGAATAGAATTTTAAAAGCAAAAGTTTGAACCACATTCAACTTAATTTTAAAATAAATGGCTTGAACACTAGAAATGAACCTACTCTAATTTGCAGCTACAATAATAATCTCCCCAACCATAGAAGCATTAAAACAAAAGGCTTCTTGATGAGCAAAAACATTCTGTAATTTTGACAACGCTGGCATGCAATTCACACATTCAACATGTGGTGTTTTGGTATCATAGTTGAGAAGCAACATTTTACATGGCTACAGAAAATATCCAGATTTTAAGGAAAACTGTCCAGATGGCAGGAAAGGAGAAGCCTTGTGTCCCCTTATCCATTGAATTACAAGCGAATCAAAACATTCTGCATGGTAATTCCTCACAGCGTCCGTGGCTCAGGGTTATCCACCATAGTAAAATGAACAAAAATGTTAATAAATAGAATGAAAAGAATTTGTTTCCTCTAGCACCTTAAGCTGACCAGCAATGGGTTGTCTTGCCTTTGTAAGAGTAAAGGGTGGAAAATTGTAATCAGATCACCATACTTCCACACCCCTGTAGGATATAACTTAAGAAAACAAAAGGACAAACCTCTTGGACGACTAAAAAGTGGCAAAAGTAAATTTTCCTGTAGGTTGAGAGATATATTTTATTGCATAATAAATCGAAAAATCAGCTGCCTAATCAAGCATACTAACACCAGCAACCTTACATACCAAATTTATTTAACTCACACATCATGCTGGAACATAAGATTCCAGCATCAGTTGTGTCCGGGTGGGTGATGTGACATCCACAATTAAATATGTAAACTTCCAATTCCTGTCTGTTTTATCCTTGAACATTTCACTGTATACTTTACCAGCTCCATGGGGACCACGAATGTAAAAATTCACCTGAAAAAAAAAAAATCATGAGCTTTGGATGTATTGACTTAAATAAATATTCCACCAATCAGCTTAAGACTCTTTGAAATTGAACATAACAATGCTTCATCTATCTCAATGATGTAATATTACTAAGTTTCAAATTATGGATAGAAAGCAGTATTCCACAGGGATGCATCCCCAGGGGTGTGGATGACATCCCTGACGTTCCAGACATCCAAGGGACTCAGGGACTTGGAAGGGATGTCTCCTTTGTCAGGACTGGACAGTCTGCTCCATTTGGTGCATAAAAATAAAAAAGGTAACTTATAAGGATAATAATGCTAAAAAGCTAAAAGGGGGAGAGAGGATTGTCATTGCAAATTCATCACATTGTAATTATTTTTAAAATTTCAGCTGCTTTTAAGTTGTTTAAGTTATTTTCATCTCAGTCCCCCCATTGTCCCCAAAATTTGGGAAAGCAGTTCCACCCCCAAAACTTGTCCCCGTGTCCCAGCATACCCTGTCCTAGAAACTCAGGAAAACATTGATAGAAAGCTAAGTTGCCGGTTCTAGTTCGGATTCTGGTTTGGGTTCATGGATTCGGTTTGTGGATTCGGCCAAAAAAAATTTGGGGACTGGGTTCGTTATGGGTTCGATCATACTATATATCTGTATGGGTTGAAAAGGGAGGGCTTTATTAGTCATTGTGTATCAGAATATTAGTCATGAGTCGAGATGGACAAAAAATTTAAAAATCGCATTTTTTGTGAACGAAATTCGTCAAACAATTCTTGGATTCGTCACAACAGCCCGAAATACTGTCTAGGTTCGTGACAGGTTCGCCCGGGTTCATCCCGAAAAAACTGAAAGAGGTTTTTTCAAAGCCTAGGCGGACCGATCCGCAGATCAGTTCCGAATTCAGACCGGGTGCAAATCAGACCTGGATCCGGCAAGGTTTTGAGTGAATCCAGTAACATAGATAGAAAGATATCAGCAATTTGTAAATAGTTTGTGTAAATACAGTCTGCAGCAAAATCGCCAATCTTCAAAATGGTACATCAGGTACCCATTATGTTTGCTTGAAGTAAAATTAGAGTTTATTTGGTAGTATTGAAAATTTATCCAGGCAAACTAATAAAACTTACTTTTGTAAGCCTTCAATGATGAACTATTATTTTTCTGTCCAACGCAGAAACGTCCTTGGAATTATATAATGTAAGGCTTACTGCTCAAGGGCATCTACGGGACACTTTCCTTGCATACCTGCATATCACATGGTAGAGGACTTCTAGGCATTCCCCAACCCATCCCCATCTAAGCTCTCCAATGTAACAATTTTCTTTTTTTTTTTTGGAAATAAATAATCCACCAGTCAGCTTATTAGACTATGTTCTCTTTGAAATTGGACATAACAATGCTTATCCCAATAATGTAATAAGAATAAATTACAAACTATGGATAGGAAGACACCAGTGATTCATAAACAATGTGTGTAAATGCAGCCTGCAGCAAAATTGCCAATCTTGAAAATGATAAATAAAGACCTTATTATGCTTACTAATAGAACAATTAGAATGCAATTGGTTGTATTGAAAATTTATCCAAGCAAACTAATAAAGCTACAGATTATGGATAGGAAAGTATCGGTGATTCATAAATAATGTGTGTAAATGCAGTCTGCAGCACAATTGCCAATCTTGAAAATGCTACATCAAGAACTTGTTATGCATGCTTATAGAACAATTAGAATGTAGCTAGTTGCATTGAAAATTTATCCAAGCAAACCAACAAATCTCTACTTTTGTGAGCCTTCAATGTGAACTAGTATTTTTCTGAACAAGGCAATTTTTCACAGGGACGTGTCTCAGACCATGGGAAGTCATCCCTTGCATTTCATGGATGAAGGAATTACAGAAACATCCCTGGAATGAAAGAAATGCAAGGTTTACTACTCGAGAATGTCGAGAGAACACTTCCCTTGCATACCTGCATATCACATGGTAAAGGACTTCTAGGCATTTCCTAACCCACTCCCATTAAAAGCTCCAATGAACACTGTTTTAAGGAAATTTTATTTGACATGTATGGGACACACTCAACTATGTTGCCCAAACCCAGAACCAATGTTTATAACCTAAAAACACAATGCCCATTGATTGTTTTCGCTTCAGCTTGGTGAGAACAGAAGAGCAGCAGCTATTATCAGCCCAACACAGCAGGTTAGCATTTTGAGCTGCAGTTAGAGGGAAGGCTTTACCATAGTTCAAAAATTGGCAAAAACTCACCAACTTACCTAGATATCACAAGATTATTCTGCCAGCGAGAAATCACGAGTATAACTCAGTGCTGATGCCGTAACTCGGCAATAACGTGCAAAATGTAGAGAAACGCTCAGCCACACCTGAATAAGCTAATATCACCCAAAAACAGTTCATTTTGCACCATTTGAGGAGTCTGTTTCTTTTAGCACTAGTGTTGGAGGCTTTGGAGCATTTGCCATCTGTTTGTAGGCATTTGGGAAGCAGGATTGAACAAGAATAGCTAAGTAATCAGCTCTTATTCAACCGCATTTCAAAGCTATGCAACAATGTTCCAGTTTTATTGTTTTTTGTTTTGTGCCATCATTTTAAATTTTTTGTGCTACAGTTTAGTTATTTATTTATTTTAAATTTTGAGTTAGTCTGTAGTACAAGCTAGGGTTTTGTCTGAATTTTTTCTGTTTTTCCATTTTCCTAAGATTTATTTTCAATTTTTTAAAAACAAAAGAGCATCCGCAAGTAGGAGCTATGGTGGCAAGCCTAGGGACCCTACTTGGAAACATGGGACACCAAGTATAGAGGTAGGAATGTTTGTCTGAAAAAATTGCAGGATGGATATGAGAGGAAGTATAAATCACCTCAAATATTACCTTGCATAGATCCTTTGCCGAGATGGTGTGCCATATACTCAAGTGTCTTCGGAGGTTCAACAATAGGCAGATGTTCTCCTTACGTCTTATGATTAGAAGAAAGCAGAGAAAAAGAAGACAGAGAAGGCATTAGCAAGTGTCTATTCTACAAGGTCGAAGGGAGATATAGTGGGCTCTACTTCTTCTATAGGCCATAGATATGAGGTTTAGGCAGTGTTGTCAATTGTAGTTCCAATTTTTTTTGTTCCTAATAACACTCTTGTGCGCAACCTTTGTTGGAAGGTACAACATGAAATAAGGAATTGTAGCACAAAGTCAAAGTTGGCATGTGCCAATTTTTAGTACTAATACAATATTCCATTTAATGTTGCAACAAGTCCTTATTGGGGGCAGTTGGCCACTACATTGACCATGGCGGATAGGGGGTTCAAGGCCCCAAGCCATTATGAGTTGAATGGCCCATTATTGCAAGATGTAGTCAAAAACACAAATCAGCTACTAGAAGAACAAAAACAAATTTAGAAAAAGAAGGGCAACAACATTTTATCTGACAAGTGGATGGATGGTAGGAAGAGGACACTCAAAAACTTTTTAGTGGCTTTAAGAGGTTGGTCAGTCTTTTTGAAGTTAGTTGATACCTACAATGAAATAAAAAATGTTGTCCAAACAATGACAGACAATAAAGCTACGTATGTGGGAGTTGGGAGTTAGTTGTTGTCTCTCATTCAAATCCTTTTGCTCTAAGAAGTATTTCAAGCTATTGTGGTCGGTCCTAACCACAAACTTCACACCTACCAAGTACTGACGAAACTTTGCCAAAGCATGCATTATGGCAAGCATCTCCTTGTCATAGGTGGAATATACGCGCTCCACATTCCTCAATTTCCTGCTCTCAAATGCAATGGAATGCCTATTCCGCATCAAAACAGCCCCAATACCTTCACCTGGCTTTAAGAGGTTGGTCAGTCTTTTTGAAGTTAGTTGATACCTACAATGAAATAAAAAAATGTTGTCCAAACAATGACAGACAATAAAGCTACGTATGTGGGAGTTGGGAGTTAGTTGTTGTCTCTCATTCAAATCCTTTTGCTCTAAGAAGTATTTCAAGCTATTGTGATCGGTCCTAACCACAAACTTCACACCTACCAAGTACTGACGAAACTTTGCCAAAGCATGCATTATGGCAAGCATCTCCTTGTCATAGGTGGAATATAGGCGCTCCACATCCCTCAATTTCCTGCTCTCAAATGCAATGGAATGCCTATTCTGCATCAAAACAGCCCCAATACCTTCACCTGATGCATCACACTCAAGTACAAAGGACTGAGTAAAATCTGGTAGTGCCAAAACTGGAGTGGTACTCATCACCTCCTTGATTCGATCAAAAGTTTGCCTATGCCTCAATAGACCAAAGGAATGCCCCCTTCTTAGTCAGATTTGTCAATGGTGCCGCCAACTGTGAAAAGCCTCTAACAAACCCCCTGTAATAGCTTCATAGACCCAAGAAACCTCGCAACTCAGAAATGTTTCTTGGAGTAAGCCAATCCTGTATTGCTTTGATCTTCTCCTCATGGAGAGAATCTCCTCCATCTCAAACTCACACTTGGAAGCCTTAGCATACAATAACTGTGCCTCCATAACACCAAGTACCTCATCAAGATGTCGAAGATGCTCCTCCCATGTCTTACTATATATCAAGATATCATCAAAGAAAATCAACAAGAACTTACACAACTACTTATTGAACACATGGTTCATGCAAGACTGAAATGTAGCAGGCGCATTAGTAAGACCAAAGGGCATGACAAGAAACTCAGTGTCCATAGTGGCATCTGAATGCTGTCTTAGGAATATCCTCCTCACGGACACGAAGCTGATGATAGCCCGAACGAAGATCAATCTTAGAAAAATACATGGCCCGGTGTAGCTCATCAATCCTGGCTATAGGGTACCTGTTTTTTATTGTCCTCTTGTTCAGTGCTCTGTAATCAATACACATCCGCATAGTCCCATATCAATTTTTATATATTTTATTAATTAATTCCCTTGAGCGGTGACCCATGAGGAAAATAAATAATAATATATTATTTAAAATATTGCATTTTCTCCTTGTACGGCAATCAAGGCAAAAATATATAATTTTTTATTAATTTTAAATATCTCCTTGTTGGCATCGATCCTCCTTGGACAAATAAAAATCAATATTTTATTCCTTATTTCCTTAGTGTGGGCGCTTGATCCAATGAAAGCAATATTTTATTATTTTTTTGAATCCTCCTCATAAGACGTTGGCACATGATCCAATAAATCAAGCAATATTTTATCACTTTATCTCTCCTCCAAAGGTGGCGTGTCAATCTTTTAGGTGGCATTGGAAAAATATAGATAAAATATAGACTTGAAAATGCAATTAAAGATTGGCATTTTCCCTTTTGTCCACTTGACATCAAATCCCATGAACCAATCAATAAAATAATGAAAATACAATTTAAATATTGCATTTTCCATTTGACCTCATCCATAACATTTTGGCTAAATGAATAATATTTCCAAATAATACTTAGCCAAAATAAAAATCACTCCCTTACCATATGTATTAGCCTACGGGAATGGTGAATAGGCTAAACAATATCTCCATTAGAGATCACTCCGGAAATGGGGACATGACAAAACCCACACCCCCACAGTTGTTTCGAAGACTTTAGGACAGCATGGGATGCTCCCTGGCTATCCCCAATTTGCAGGAATTTTCTAAAATGTTCCCAAGATGCCATCCAAAAAAGAGGAACACTACTGGGACATTTGGCCATCCCCAAGATAGCTGGAGATGTCTGAGATGGTCGAGGGTCGTCTGAGATGTCCCTCAACCTTCTCAGGGATGTACAAGCACCCTGACAGCAAAAATAAATTTGCTACTACTTTTTAAAAAAATACTTCGATTTTTTTTCTAAATTGAAAGGGGTGTGGGGGGCCCAAAACATATTAAAACATAAACCACATCTCCAAAATTGTTTTTGCCAATTATTTGATTTTTTTTCCAGCTTGAAGAAAATGAGGAAATAAGGACAAAGAAGGAAAGAGGAAGAAGATTTGCAGCCATTCTTTGCATTGAAGGTTTTCATTTTGTCAAAAAACTAGCGAGTGTAATATTCCCCCAACTTGCTCTTTACTGTCACACATTTCTTTGCAAGTAAAAATGAGCAGCAGTGATAAGTGTGAGATGGAAAGTGAAGAAGGGGAATGTCAACATAAACCAAAATGAAGTTGAAGAGAATGGTGGGGGTTCTCGTTCTTCTAAAAACACAAGTGCTGTTGCAACAAACATTTTTGCATGCCCTTCACCCTCTCTCAAGGATTTTGCAAAAGGCCGTTTCAACCCAAAAAAACCCTTGGTGCAATTCCTCACCATTTTGAGCAATGATCAGTCCTAAAATGCAAGGGGCAGCAAGCATTCATTGAGTCATGTTTGCAATACTAATTTTTATGGGAGCTATAGCAGGGTTGGGCACCATTTATTAAGTGAGAGTGGGCATGGAGTTAGGGTATGCTGGGGAAATGAAGTTGGAACATCAAATTGAAATAGCAAAGTTGGTTGGGGAGAGAAGCAAAAACCAGTAGACTTACATCCATGCCATCTATTCCAATGCATCAGTTGTTGCTTGCAAGGAAGAGGCTTCTAATAAAGGGAAGAAGAAGGCCACTTCTATTACAAGTAAAAAAAAATACAATAGCGGGGTTGTTGAATTTCAACATGAGGCTACTGATGATTCAATAGCCCAAATCTTTTATGCACATGCCAGTACATTTCATGTGGCATAGTCTCCTTATTTCAAAGAGATGTTGAAAAAAAAAAACACAATTGGATCCTCTTATGCACCCATTGAAGAACATTGATTGTGTATGTCCCTCCTCAACAAACAAAATTCAAAGGCAAACATGGATTAGGACAGGTTGTTCCATTGTCATGGATAGGTGGACTGATATTCGACATCGACCACTAATTAATGTTATTGTTCATGTCCTATTGGTTCATACTTTCTTAGAGATATTGATTGCTTTAGGAAACATAAGGATGTCGATTGCGAATTTACCCTTTTGAGGGAGGCCATAGAGGAGGTTGGGCATCTAGCTTTGTGCAAGTTGTGATAGATTCAACTCGTGTTTGTAAGTTAGCTAGTTTGATAGTTGAGAGCATTTGCAAACACATTTTTTGAACTCCATGTTGTGTACATGCTTCAAAAGACATTGAAAAAATCGATCGGATGAAGATAGCGGCAACAGAAGCTAGAGATGTACAAATGTTTATATCTAACCACCACACATCCCTTGAATTATTCTGGTCTTTTTTGAAGAAAGAATTTCAAACCAATTCAGACTAGATATGTTGGCTATTTCATTTTGCTAGAGAGGATGTTGGAGGTGCAAGAGGTTCTACAATCCATGGTAGTTTGTGGATAATGGGAAGTGACTTGAATCAAAATCAAAAGAAGGGAAAAAGGTGAGACAAAGGGTGCTTGATGACACTTGGTGGTCCACTATCAAGTAAGAAATTTTTATTTAGTATTTTTATTTTTAATTTTAGTACATTTAACATTTACTCTCTACTTTTTTTTAAATGGCATTCAATTTTATTTTCAAATCTTTTCATTATGGTTTTAAATTTTTTTATTTGTAATTGTTTTTAAATTTTTTTAAATGTTGCTTGCAGATATATTTGCTCTATCATCTCACCTATTGTGGGGGTAATCAAGTAATACAGTATTACGCTATCTTACACTCTCCTAGCCTTGGAGAGATTTATGAGACTTTTGAAAGCATGCTTGATCAAATGAAACAAGCAATTCGTAGCAATGATCTCGAATTACAATTCTATGACAAGCATATCAAGCATATTGTGACAAAGAGGTGGAACACAATGAACACCCTTCTTCATATGGCTGGATGTGCTCTTAACCCCAAGTGGTATGCATCTAGACTTAGCAAAGTTCCTCCTAGTGATGATGATGATGCAAAGGAGGGATTTATGAAGGCCCTTGGGAAGACATACAGTGCTAAAGATGGAACCAAACTTCCAAAGTAGTGGATTTAATTTGTCAATCTCTGGGGTCTTGCATTCAACAAACTAAAGGCTCGGGCAGATAGGGTCACTCTTGCACAAAATGACCCTATTGGATGGTGCAGATGGCATGGGAAGGATACACCATTGCTGACCGTTACTACGACAGCTTGCCATTCACCTACTCTCACAAGTTGCTAGTTCCTCTACTACAAAGAGGAATTGGTCCACCTATTACTTCATCCACTCGATCAAAAGGAATAGGCTTACCCCGAGACAAGCAAATAAGCTAGTTGCAATTTGTAGTGCCTTGAGACTTCAAGATCAGCAGACTCTTGATTATTGACAAGCTCCAGCCACAAGTTGGGATGTTGATCCTAGAGATGTTGAATAGATTGACGAGGAGGAGCAACCAAAATTGAACAAACCACAACTTGATATACAGAATAACTCATATTCAAAAAGCTCTTTTGATATTCATAGCCCAAATGAGACATAGTTTTACTTACTATTATATTTTTATATTGCAATGTCTATCAAAAACTTTAAGTTTGAACAATGACATTAGAAATTTCTATTTTAATTTTTTATTGCTGTTATACTGCTATCATTGATCACTGATCAGCCATGTCAATTACAGTTTGAATCTTTGATTCAATTTTATTATCAAATTTGATACATCAAATGTCTAAACTTAAATTTTGATGTTATGTATGGCTAAAGTCCTAAATGAGACATAGTTGTACTGAGTACTATATTTTTTATATTGCTATGTCTATCGAAAACTTTGAGTTTGAACAATGAAATCAGAAATTTCTATGTTTATTTTCTATTGCTGTTATACTTGTTGTGACCTAATCACACATCGCCCCATTGCAAATGGGGACCCCCCCTTTTTTTGAGCTCTGATGCTTTGCATTAAGTCTTGGATGATGTTTTAGATTTATTTCATGATGAAATCAATGGTGTTTGAGTCCAATAGTCCCCTGATGTCCTAATATCTTGATCCTGATGTTTTGAGATCCTGAAAAATGACTAAGTCTGATATCCTGAAAATCCTGAAAATTGGCTAATCTGAAATCTAGTGGATCCCTCAAATTCTAGAATCTGCATGTTAAATCCGGTGGATCTGAGACCTATCTCAAACATCCTGAAAGGTATATTGAAAAATATTTAAATACTTAAATATATTTTTCAATATACCTAACCTCGGGGATTTTCAGTTTTAGGCGCAAATTTGCTTTAAGAACTTAGGCGCATTTCTCCACTTGCAGTGACTCCAAATGGCGCCTACAACTCGGGGCGCATTTTATCATCCAGACAACTTCAAAATTGCGCCTTGAGCAAGGAGAAGTTAAGACCAAGGCGCCTTGATTGAAAAAGTTGCCAAAAGACCTTAACCATTGAAAATTTGACAAAAATAAGACATTTAAGTCTAGGCGCCAATTCATCCATCTGGAATCTAGGCGTGTTTTGCATGTGTAGCCACCATTTTTAGCGCCTTGATGTGAGATGAGGTCTAAATCAATGATAGATGGCGCCCAAAGAGATATCTCCCTCCTTAAGATTCTAGGATTGGTCTAAGTCCACAAAAGACACATTAAGAGTCTAGGCACCAATTCACATCCATATGATCATCAAATTGTGCCTTAAGTTAAAGTGAAGATCTCTTAGTGCTTGGGTGCCATTCCTTGTTATTTTTGTCAGTTTGAGCACCTTGGAGATTGAATGGTGTCAAGCCTAAGATCTAATGCCCAAGTGAATGATCTCTTGCAAGGACAAGACAAGTGGAAGACAAGGAGATTTGGGCGCATTCCTCCACCTCTAAAGCCTTCTCTAAGCACCTTAATATGGATATTGTGAAGTGAAAGAACCTAGGCGCACCTTACCACTAGTAGCAACTCAAAATGGCGCCTAGAGTTGAATATGACTATCTCAAGGAACCAAGGCGCCAATTCACACCCATATGGCCTTCAAAGTGCGCCTTAGGTTGAAGTAGACATCTTGGGCGCCATTTCACTCCTAAATGACACCATTTGAGCGCCTAGCAAGGTATGTTGGACTCCACATGTACTTGAGTATCTTCTTGAACTTTCATAATAACTTAGAATCATAAAACGTTGAAGTAAACACCTAATTGAGTCTAGGCACACTTTTACCTTTGTGCAACTCTACTTTGGCACCTAGGCAAAACATGATTGAATCTTTGATCTTTTAGAGGGTACTTGAGTGTCTGGAACCCCTCATGAGCATGCCAAGTGATTAGAATCATTAAAAGTTCAAGTAAATAAGCTAAGCATACCAAGGCGCCAACTTCTACTAGATCGATCATCAATTTGCGCCTCAAAATGATTTAGGCGCACTCTTTGTCCCTCCACATCACAGTATGCGCCTAGGAAGAAAACATATGGAATGACATTTTGGAGTGGGTGCCTAGATGAGATGAGCCATTCTAAGTCATGTTCAATTGTTTGGAGTCACAAAAATGAAGAAAACAAGCCAAAGAATCTAGGCGCACATTGTCACTTGAGCAACCCTCAACTAGCGCCTAGTCTTGTGAAGACAAGAATCAGGGATAAAAGACCTCACCTTGTTAAAATGGAAAATTGTAATCATCATCATGAGTTTGAAAGTGTTGAAAGGCTAAGGAATGGGCTAAGTTCATCTAGGCGCACTTTGACTCCCTGCACACCTAAATGACCGCCCAGGAAGAAATTACATAAGAATGGCACCTATGACTGTGTTCCTTGAAGAAGAAAACCATTCTAAGACATCTACAATTGATTGAGGTCATTAAAATGACAAATATGAGGCTATCTTGTGCTAGGCGCATATTTCAACTTTCACATACCTTAATCTGCATGATCATTGACTTGGATCTGATTGCAAGGTGAAGAGTTTGTAATGAGGTTGAACAACAAACTGAACATAAGGCGCATATTTCAGACCATTTCCACCAAAATAGCGCCTAACCTTGAAGAGCTCTGATTTCACCAAGGCGCTGATCTATATCAGCACTATCATTAAAGTGAGCCTAGAAAACATGGAGAGCTTGAAAACATATTTGAAATCATTAAAAGACAGCTTAGGGGAGAAGGCGCCAATCTGCATTTGAATAAACTTAGTGAGCGCCTAGACCTAGAGAAGGATATTGAATGTTTAAACATGCTTCTTATGTTATGAAATAAAGTGTATATCAAAAGATTGATATTGTTTTCTTTCCTTGTGTTGCAGGAGAAGAGGTGGAGCTAGGAAGTCATTCAAGGAACCAGCCGTTTGGAGTTATCTTCAAGTGAGGAATGAAGCTAGAAGGTCATTTCTAAGGAGTGAAAAGAAACATCATGCTCGCCAATCTTGGAGGAACACTTCACCATCATCATGCTGGAATACTTCATCATCAACGGCATCATGTCCGAAGACATTCATCTATCACTTCAAGTTCCATTCATCTTCAAGTATCAACTAGCTTCTTCATCAATCATTGCTTCATGGTCAACATGGCAAGTGTACTACTTCATCTTCATCATATCATCAAGCAAAGACATTCCTCCATTCAGTTTCAAGTTCCTCCTAAACTTTCAAATTCATCGAGAAGAGAGTCTCCTACTCCATGTTATCAAGGAAACATCATCATCATCTACTCTTACATGTAAAGAGGGTGTTATCATCATTTATACTACTCTCCATGAAGAAGATACAAAGAAGATCAATATACACCCTACAAGAAGAAGAAGAACAGAGTCAGTCAAATGAGCTACAAGCATCATACATATCCTACTTACAATGAACAAAGCAAGATCAACAAAGACACATCCCAAACATACAAGTTCAATTTCTAAGCAATCATGTTCGAAAACATCACATAGATAATACAATTTGGGAATATGCCCACAGAGCAAAGTGAATAAACAGTTGAAATTCACAAGTTGAGATGTCACCTATGTGGCATGTACCTATCATCATTCAATCATATAATCAGCCACATCATATGTCTAGGTTCAATGTACCTGAAACAAGCAAGAAGTTAAAGAGGACGTCTATA
Source organism: Cunninghamia lanceolata (assembly GCA_027924645.1). Classification (NCBI taxonomy): domain Eukaryota; kingdom Viridiplantae; phylum Streptophyta; class Pinopsida; order Cupressales; family Cupressaceae; genus Cunninghamia; species Cunninghamia lanceolata. Next base: position 12,935,688 of record BSBN01001183.1, read on the forward strand.
TGGAAGATGCCCTAAAAGATTCCATCTTATCCTTATCTTCTTGGAAAATGTGCCTTCATTGCCTCTATGATGTACTAAAAATAGCAAGTTGTAACAAACTACTGAGGTGGTATGATCTGGGCCCTTGGCTATTTGAATTGATCCAAGCCATTCGTTGTAATTCTGGACACTATATAAAAGCCTTGTTGCCTCATTTGTAATTCAGTAGTCATTAGTCAGTAGATAGTTAGTGTAGTAGAGTAGAGTAGAAGAGACTCTCGAAGTTCTCTGAGAGTGCTTGAAGTTGTTGTAAATATTTCTCAAGATTAATGCAAAGACATTGGAGCTTGTTTGGTGTTAAGTGTTGTCTTGTGAAATGACATGGTTTCTTGTATCTTGATCGGATGGAGAGATGTTTCAAGTAGATTGGAAGTAGATTAGAAGATCTTTGATGTAATGTATGTTTGTGTTGAATATTTGATCAACTCCTAGCTCATGCTTTTGACATTCATCACTGGTGAAGTGTTGTGTAAAGCTAGTCTGAGCCTCATCATTTGCTTAAGTTCGATTGTGGATGCTTGTTTGAGCTGCGCCATTCGATGGTTTCTTATATGAGCCTTCATGATTTGAAGGCCTTTCGCTATCCTTAGGAGATTGCACCAACTTCATATAGTTGTAGGCATCCTTGGCAAGGTGGAGTTAGGTTAATTCAGAAGTTTGTCTGTTCATATATCATCATTGCCTCATTGACCTTAGATTAGTTTCTAAACCCTTACCTTTTTTCCTTTTCTTTATCATTGATACATCATCCACACTGAAAGGAGAAATAAGCTAAGTGAATGAAGAAGAATCCAACGTAAAAGTCCCTGTGTTCATCTGCAAAATTACATCAAGTCATTGAGTTCATCCACTATAAATCATAGAAAGGAACCTTGGAGTTGTCTCGATTGATCACTTTGTTTAGCATTTGAGAGGCTTTATTCAAGAGAGAGTCGGATACTCAATATTTTACTCTATTGTTGACTGGTCTAAAAACAATCATCAACAATACTGCTATCACTAATCACTGATTAGCAATGTCAATTACAGTTAAAATCTTTGATTCAATTTTTATATTGAATTTGATACATTAAATGTCTAAACTCATATATATATATATATATATATATATATCCCAGCCATCCCCAAAAGATGCCCCCCGGGACTACTATCCCTAAACGTGTCCCGCCATCCCCATTCCCAAAATGTCATGGAACATAGGCTCTTATTGTATCATTTTTCTTTATTTCGAAGCAAAATGGGTAGACATAAAAATGAGATTTTATTTTTGAGTGATTAAATGTAATATCCCTTCTAAGGATATTCTGATTATTTATGAACTCTGATAGGAATGTAAATCAAATTTTTTATTTTTGCCAATTTCTTAATGAAAACCTAGGTCTGAGATTTGAAACTTATTTCTGCACCTTCAAATTTATCTTCTTCAACATGAACGAGTACTAGCACATGCAAAACTTGATGAAAGAACGAAATTGACATAGGCAGCATTGACAATATTAATTTCAATTCGAAATGATCATAACAGTAATGTTAAAATGGAATCAGTCCTAACTGAGAGAAATTTCAAATTTGTTCATCATTCCAATTACAACAAACGCCTGTTCTAAGGCAGCCAAAATACAATGGACTGTTGTTACAATATCAGAAGCAAAATGGTGACTGTAACATACCAAATTGTTGACACTTACAATACAAGAGAGGTCGAGATTGATAATTTATGGAATCATGCAATGAAATGAAGAATACCCAGAAGTGCATATGTTATTCCAACCTCATGGAAGCCACTTTGCATCAATACCCATATGCCAAAACTGATTTCTGTGAGCACCCATGTCAAACCCTAGCTAGAACTGAAAATTGCAGCAACACCCAATAGCTCAAATCTACAAAACTCAAATACCCAGATGGATTATTTGCAACACAACCTCAAAATCCATCACTCCTCAAACATGCACACCAAAATGCCAACATGCAACTAATATTCTGAAATCTGCAAAGATATGGCTCTGGATCTCCACAAATACTAAACAATTTAATGCAACAGTGAATCTTGAGATGAATTCACCAAGTGGGTTGATCTGGGTTTTCGTCCAAATAGACAAAACCTCTAGGGTTTTCGTCCCAGGGTTTACTAAACCTGCAAGCCAAAGCCTCAAGCTCTCAAGGAAAAGTTTCTTTCAAAATAACATATCAAGAATGAATCCTCATTGCACTTTTTTCTCCTTTTATATTTCTTTTCCCTTTCAAAAGTAATACTTTATTCCTCTTTTAATTTACTTTTCCCCTCAAAAGTGACCTTACTTTATAATGTCATTGACATCATTATAAAGTCACTTAATATCCTTATACCTCCATATGTTGGCACCCCATTTGGCATAATAATTAAATACTTTATGACATTAATATATTAAATGCACACTTAACCCCTTATATCCCCTTTAATCATAAAGATATTTAATTTAATTAATTATATCAAAGTAAATGCTAGATTAGACTTAATTAATTAAATTAAATCATTAAACTCCATTAAATGCCAAATATCAAACCAACAACTGATCTTTCCAACTTCTCTGATATAACCGTGGCGCCTTCTGACCATCCAGATGACTTTCCATAAATAGTAAGTATGGATCCAAACGTCCAAGTGACTTACTAAAAATAGTGTGTATAAAATGAGCCTGAAAGATCTCTAGAAGGCAAACCACAAATAAATTGATGCATTGAGAAGGAGAGTACTGAAATATACGCCCAAAGGGTCAGCTGAATAACCTTGAATCACCCTCAAAGGGCCCCCTAATCACCACATTAGCCTACGGGGAACCAATGATAATAGGCTAACCCACCAAACTCTGACACTAGCTAAAAAGGGGATATTACATTAAAGGAAATATATATTGATATGGAAAAATATTTACAATAGAGGGTACATATATAAACATGCCAACCTTACAAGTTTTACAAAATAAGTGCTTACAACATTATAGATTAGAATTTCAGCAGTTGAACTTTTTCAAAAGGCTAAGAGAAAACAGCTATTTAGTACAAAAATGCTGTTGGAGAGAACCAAGAAACTTTCTTCGATTTACAACATTACTATTTACATCCCGAGGATGAAGTTCTAACAAAGAGAATGAAAGAGCAAAAGGGAGTCCTTGCTTCCCTAGGCCATGATAGCCACAGGGGTAGTAAAGTCTACCTCCATCTAGAATTGCTTGCAAAAGGTTGAGCATTATTGTTTTCTAATCCCCAGCTGCTGGCCAATTAGAACCTCTTGTGTCTGCACCATTGGAACTCTCACCTCTAAATATCTGATATCTGGGCGGTTGAGAGTTCTACTTGTTCTTGAATAATTTCAATGAGGCAATACCTAGCATTTTTAAAGAACATCAATGAGTTGTTGTAGAGTGTTCTTGTGATTCTGATTAATAACATTGAGTTTGTTAATGTTATTCTTCATTGCATCATTTTTATTCTTGCTGCTTGACAACCACCAGTAAGTTGCAACAGGCACGGTAAACTGGTTTCCATAAATGAATTGTGTCTGTGAGCCTCCCTCATCTATTTGACTTGGGCACAGATAACAGTGGCAGTTTTGTGCAAATATGGCAAGGAGATTAGAATCAGATTTTTGAGGGTTTTCAGCTGTTTGAACTGTTGATTTCTGGGGACAGCCATAATCTCTAATGTGGCCAATGAATACCTCATCTAAATATTCTTTGACAAGCCTCCAATCAATGCTGATATGAACAGAGCAGGAGGACAGCTAGGAGTGAAGATTATAAATTATTAGAAAATTCCTACTTGCTGCCCTGATGACCTGAAACTGATGCAGAAAGTTTGGACCTCTTAGTGAGCTGTTATGAATGTTTGCCTGTTATATAATATGCCTGGAGTCAATGTTTTCTTACAAGAGAATAAGAATAAACAGAAAGGGATAGAAAAGGATGTTGCTCTTTGCAGTCTACTGCGAGATAATGGACACATCCATAGCTTGAGTGAGTGAAAATGCCTGTATAAGCAGACCATGCCAAATTGGGGCATCATATGGAGAGCACGGCTTAGTGGACACAGCAGTAGACAGGTAGGGAATTTGGTGATGGGATTAGGGTGAGAAAAATATGAGAAGGGTAACGACAATACCTAAAACACTAGGGGAGGGAATAAGTGTTATGTGTTAGGGATGAGAGGGTCATGGGGGTGTGTTTGGGGGATGGGTAGATGGGACATAGGGCATAATTCTTAGATTTTGGTTTTTGTATTATTATTATTTAAAAAGTTCAATATATTTTATAATTTATTTATAAAGACTTTTCTCAATGTTTATTTAAAGGAAATTGGATTTTTAATTATTTCACTTTCTCAAGAAAGAGGTATCTTTAAGCACTCAGTGGAGCTTGCTTTCCTAGTACCATATTTGTATTGTGCTTCCAGAAAGAAGGCCAGTGGTATGCTTAGCAAGAGCATCAGCAACTCGATTACTACTCATGACTTAATGTTGGATGTGAATTGTGTAAAAATTCTAACTGATTTATTAAGAATTTAAGATATTTATCAGGCCAATTAATGACCAGTGTATATTGATAAATGATGAATAGTCGAGCAAAGCTTATGCTAAAGCATTTGGACAACTAGCTGGGAGTCTCCTCCAAATAGAACTGTCAAGCCAATAATAGAAAGCTATTTTGATTCCCTGGAAGCATGCTAAAATATCAGCCATATTATTTGTTTGCATTCCAATTCTGTAATGCAAAAATCATTGATCATGTATGATCACAAGCTACTCCCCCTATGCCTGCTTGTCCCGGGCTTTTTGTGGAGGCACAATCAACAATAATTTTTATCCATCTTATTGGTGAAGGATCCATTTGGCAACAGAATGGAATGCTAACCAAATATTTGTATAGTGGGATGGAATATTCCAGTGTCACATGATCTGAGCATCCATCATGTTGGCTAACACTTGAGAATCTTTTCAGGGACAAGAAAAGTCATGGCCACTAGTCTAATATTAATTTGTATTTTAGTAATGATTCGTTGAATAAAGCAATGCTCCCCACTAAACAGACAATTATTTTGCTCCTTCCAAATTTGCCACATGGTGAATCCAAGAAACAATTCGGATATTTTGACTAGAACTAGCATATCCATTTTGAACAGAGTCCATTTTTTCACACATTTACCAGATGTTGCATGCATCAATTTTTTGTTTACAAAATAATTTTGCCATTTCTTCCCATACTGATTTCACTATTGAACAGTCAAGAACAAGATGGGTATGCATTCATTGACTTTGCTGAAAATTCAGTTTTTAGATGGCCCATATACGCCTCACTTTGAGAGGTTTTTGCTGTAAGAAGCTTAATATGAAAGGCAATCCACGGGAAAGTTTTGATCTTTGGCCAGCACAAAGAAGACCAAAAGTTAGTCCATTTGCTTTCATGCTCAGTTGGTGTGCTAGTTTGGAGCTGGTAGTGTGTTGCCACTGTGCATTTACCTCTGTAAGTGTATGGTCAAATCATTTCATCTTTAGTTGCGGGCAGAATTATGAATTGGCTTTACAATTCCTATTTTAATTCCTATTTCCTTCCTTGATGCTAAAATAGATTTGAGGATTTATCTTTTTCTTCTTCTATGTGTATTGAAGAACAAGATGCCAGATTTACCTCCATTTATTTGACGCCCTAATGCCAGTTGATAAAGATGATGAGCTTGCTTGGCATTTTTCATTTCCACCATCATAATTGTAGAGCAGAGAAGAGTGTCATCACCAAAGTGGAAGCTATTGTATATTTGTCCTTCAATTGCTGGAATGTCATTTATTGGATTGGAGGCTTTCATTGAGGTCATTAACTAGCAAAAAATGTCATTCATTGTGATAAACAAATAAGGAGTTAAGGGATCCGTTTTGCTTTATGTAATGTCCCCATTTCCAGGTCCTCTTGCAGCGTAATTGGAACTGACTTTCTGGGTTGGTGACAGCCTGATCAGAGGAGTATTTCAATGTCACCAATGTGTTCAGGTGATCCAGTGGAGCTGTATGACACTTTTCAGAGAGATTTCGAACAACTTGTCCATACTATTTATAATAAGTGCTTGCATGGCAACAATCTTTCTGGGTTTTTCTAAGTTTGTTCTCTTTGGTCCTTGAATAACACTACTATTTATAGTAAGTATCAGTCTGGCACTATTTTGGTGACTTGGCAAACAACCATTGGCTATCTCAGATGTTGCATTGAGCTCAGTGATATCAGATGGTTTGCGGTGATGTCTTTCCAGGCAATTTCAGACTTTTGGGCCATTCTTACTATTTTTGGCAAATTAGGGTTTATGTCCGTTTTGGGATTTTCAGTGTTGGAGATGAAGCGTCTTGGCGAGACCTTTCCAACGGTCTATAGATCACTGGATTCCAAGATCATTTGGGCCTCCGTTTTAAAGTTCGTAAATTATTAATATTTATTTAATATGGGACTTTATTATAAAGGGGATATAAGTGATTTTAAAGTATACTTTATAATATAAGTTAAAGTGTCATTTTAAAAGGGGAGATATAAGTGACTTTTAAAGTATACTTTATATTATAAAGTTGTGCACCAAAATTAAAAGAATGAAAGGTGGGAAATGAAAGTAAATTAAATGAAATGAAAATCAAATGCAAATTGAGAATTATAAAAGGGCATTTGAAGTTCATTTTATTCATTCTTGACTATTACATTTTATGATATTTGCTTTGCAAAGAGAACAAGGGTTTGAGAAAACCTTCCATGGCTTTTGGAGATGAAATCCTCCATTAGTGACAGCATTCCACATGTGTGAGAGACCACCCAAGGGTGCTTATGAGCAGCCATACTCAGGGGTTGTATTTGTGCTTCATTTTCATTCAGTTTGGGAGTTTGGAGATCAGTCACGAAGGGTTTATCTTGCAGGTTTTCACAGTTTCTTGGCACGATAATTTGAAAAGGATATCAAGGAATTGATTGCAGGTTTGGCATAGAAGTTTGAATCAATTTTGAGGCTGCCATCACTGTTTTTGGTACATGTTGATGTTTGTTTTTAGATAAGTCAACAATAGAGTAAAATACAAAGTATCTAACTCTCTCTTGAGCAAAGCCTCTCGAATGCTGAACAAAGTGATCAAACAAGATGACTCCAAGGTTCCTTTTTTATGATTTTGTAAGGGATAGCTCAGTGACTTGATATGATTCTGCTGGTAAACACAAAGGGACTTACATTAGACTCTTCTTCTTTTAGTCAACTTATTTCTCCTTCAGTGTGGATGACATATATACAAGGTCTCAATAACAAAGAAATAGAAAAATATAAGGGTTTAAAAAACTAATCTAAGGTCAATGAAGTAATGATGATGTATAAATAGACAAACTCCTTGATAAACCTAACTCCACTTCACCAAGGATGCCTACAACTACATGAAGTTGGTGCAATCTCCTAAGGTACATGAATGGTTTTCAAATCATGAAGGCTTGTATAAGCACCCATCGAATAGCGCAGCTCAAACAATGATCCACAATCGAACTTAAGCAAATGATGAAGCTCAGACTAGCTTTACACAACACTTCATCAGCAATGAATGTCAAAAGCATGAGCTAGGAGTTGATCAATATCCAATACAACATACATTACATCAGTGAGCTCTAATCTACTTCTAATCTATTTTGAAACATCTCTCCATTCAATCAAGATACAAGAAATTATGTTACTCCACAAGACAACACTTAAACACCAAGCGAACTCCAATGTCCTTGCATTAATCTTGAGAATTATTTACAACAATTTCAAGCCCTCTCAGAGAATTTCAAGAGTCTCTCCTATTCTACTCCTAAAATCTAATTTCTATCTACTATTCTACTCCCCTTACAAATGAGGCAACAAGAGCCCTTTTATAGACCTCACAATGAACGAAAGGTCAAGATCGGTCGGCAAAGCCAATGGACCAGATCATGCCACATCACAAGTAGTTATAACAAACTCATGTCTTTATTAAATGAAAGAGGCTAACTTTAGTAAATGAAAGAGGCAATAAAGGCATGCTTCCCAAGAAGATAAGGTAAGATGAAATCATTTAAAACATCTTCCACATAGGCGTCCCTTTGGCTTCTTTTATTAAATGATACATTGAATGTAGTTGAAATGATGTGGTGGACTGTGATTAGCTTGATGATGTTTATCTGCCACGTAGGTACCACCTTAGCAACTCTGATGGATTCCCAACTTGTGTGATCTTGTATGATGTCTTCAATGGGATTGCTTTGATCTTGAATGCTTAGGATGTATCTTGTAAATCTTGCCTTGTTCATCTTCTTGTAAACTGGATGAATACATGTTGCTTCACTTCCATGACTTTGTGATGTTTCTTCTTCTTGTAGGATACATGATGATCTTCTTTGGATGATCCTTCACGAAGGGTAATGTATATGATGATGCTGCCTCCTTCATGTAAAAGTAGATGATGATGATACTTGACTCATGATTAGAAGTAGGATCTCTCTTGAACTTGAAGATTTGAAGAGTCTTGAAGCTTGGATGGATGAATGCCTTGGAATGATTTGATGATGGAGCATATGAAACTGGATGTGAGCCTCTTGGAACGATGCTTCCTCTGCAACTTGCAGGTGATTCAAGCACTTGCTTTGGATGATCATGATGTAGTTGATGAAATGCTTCCTTGAAGATGATCTTGAAGTGATCTCCTTTAGAGTGTAGGTATTTGATGATAACATCTCCATCAGATGTAGAGTAGATGACTCTTCAAAGAGACTTGAATACTGGATGAATATTTGAAGCTTTATAGATGCCTTTGGAAGTCTTGATGAAGATGATGTCCTTTGGATGGATGTCTTCTAGATGATCTTAACATGATGCCAAAGAATTCCAACACAAGGATGATGAAAGATTAATGATTCATGAAGGAGGCCCTTTGGAGTAGCTACTTGATGCCTTGAAGCTATGATTGATGAAGGAACTAGTCAATACTTGAAGTGATCAAATAGGGTATCCTTGAAGTGACTTCTTAGAACAGCTACTTGATGTCCTTTAAGATGGCAACTTGCTGACTTCACTCCTAGCATAAAGGTAGTTCAAGCTTTTTCTTCTTTCTTGACTCCTTAGCTTCATCTTGTATTGCTGCAACACAAACAGAGAAACAACATCAATCCCTTTTGATAACACATAATACATAAGAATCATTACAAGCATTTCTAATCTAGGCACATGAGTTAAGGACTTTGATGTTTAGCTTGAATGATGTCAAAACTTTAACTAGACTTCACACCAAGATGGCGCACTAGATTAAAAATTTCTGATCTTCCTTGAGCTGGCGCACTGGATAAGGAATTCGAGATCTTCCTTGAGGTTTGGCGCATGGGATAAGGAATTCGAGATCTTCCTTGAAGGTTTGGCGCATGGGATAAGGAATTCGAGATCTTCCTTGAGGTTTTTTGATTGAAAGCGCACTTCATCAAGATTTTGCGCCACTCTAATATCCCGTCGCACTGGATCAAGATTTTGGATCCTCTGGAGTAGTTAGCCGTTTTTCAGGGTCTCTCAAGGTAAAGGCATATTGAAAAATATATTTAAGTATAAGTTAAATATTTTTCAATATACCTTTCAGGATGTTTGAGATAGGTCTCGAATCCACCGGATTTAACATGTAGAATTTAGAATTTGGAGGATCCACCAGATTTCAGACTTAGTCAATTTTTCAGTGTTTCAGGATTTCAGGCTACCAGACTTAGTCATTTCAGGATCTCAAACATACATCAGGATTGATCTCAGTATTCATGAATTGGATGGAAATTGATCAGGACTCTTCATTACTGCAAGTTCATGTTCCAGATGAGACCTCCAGTTATAAAGCAAAAACCTTCTAGGAGAGAGACTTCTTGTTAGATTGGCAGAGGAAACGAACCTAAGACATCATCCAGAACTAATGCAAAGCATCAGAGCTCAAAAAAAGGGGGTCCCCATTTGCAATGGGGCGATGTGTGATTTGGTCACAACAGTACACAGCAAGGCCGTACCAGCAATAAAGGGTTTTGGGGCAGTTTGTATATCATCTACACCGAGTTGGGTATTGTTGTGTGGCCTCCATAAGGGCTATTCTTGTTGTATTTGCATTGTACCTCGCTGAACTGAGTAATTAATCTGAGTATTGATTGTTTTTGGAAGGGATTCATATGACATGACTGCTGTACCTTCATTTCCAGCATTATCTTTCATGGACAGCGATGTGCGTATGTAAGAAAATCCATATTTTTGGCTTTCTATCTCATGGGTATTGCTTATAAGTAATTTGTGATGTATTTGCAATAAATTAAATCATCTGGGTACTTTCATTTTATTGTGTTTTCAAAAATATATGCATGCATGTGTTTTCTTGTCAATATGCAAAACACCAAACGCAAGCAGGTTACAACTAAACCATAAAAACCCAAACAGTTAGAAAAAATCAGACCCATATCAAAAATTATAAAACACAGAATAGGGTGGGTCATTTCACCTTAGGCCATAGGTTGAGTGAAATTATCATGATGGATGACAATTGACTAAGATTTGGAAGGATGACACTTGTATACAAGACGATATCCATTGGATTGTTTGCCATTAAATCCCAATTTTTGAGTGGTTTTAGTGATTAAATTTCAGTTGCTTCTATCAAAGGCTTTTGAAATGTCTAGCTTGATCATTTATCCTGTCTGCTTTTGAGTATACAAAGAATATATAAGTTCTTGAACAGCTCTAATGTTATCAAAGATATGCCACCTTGTAACAAATGTAGATTTAAGGGGAGAAATGATCTTTGATAGAAGCTTTTAAAGTCTGAAGGCAATGAGTTTTAAAATAATTTTGTATAATATGTCAAATAGAGCAATTGGATGGAATTCCTCTAGCTTGTTGGCTTGTTTAATTTTGATGCCAACATTGGATGGGTGATATTAATATCTTTAACAACACTCGATTCCTTCTGGATTCCTCATGGCCTTAAGTAGATAATATTTGATTATATTCTTGAATGCCTAAAAGAAGAGAACAGCCAAACCATCTTGGCCCAGGGATTTACTAAACTAGAATGAAAAAACTATCTTCCAGTGTTAATCAACCCTCGCAAGAGTCAACAGCCTTTCAATTATCCATTTCACTGATAATTTGAGGAATATTTTGGAGGAGAGTATGTTGCGCTGCAACGAAGAGGGGTTGCCCTAGATGTAGAAAAGAGCATGAGTGAGGTTGAGACATGGCTTTCCAATGGCATGAATGCGAAAATGGATAAGGTTGTAGCAGAGGAGAAGACTAAAGATGAAAATCCTATTTTATCTGACATTTTCTTGTTTGCAAATATGAAGGAAGATGAAAACAAAGAAGAGAAAGTCCTCATGCTTGAGGATAATGTAGAAGAGAAAATGGTGATAGAAATTCAAGAAGTACAAGTTGTAGAAGATAAAAGTATTGTTGCAGAAGTCCCTTTGGAGGTTGTAGCTGATGTAGAAACTGAAATGGTGGCTTGTGAAGGCCCTATATTTGATCGTGGAGTTGATATGAAAAAGGTTGAAGAGCTGTTTGGTTCATGTGATTCGTCACATGAAGATATTGTTGTAGTAGAGAATGAAGGAGTGAGTGAAGAAACAGTGCTGAAAATTTCTGATTTCCATACAAGTATTAATGCTGATTTGTGTTCAAATGAAGTGATAAAATAGAAGAAGTTGAAGAAGAGAAGATGGAGAAGTTCGCAAATGACAAAGTGGGTGAAGAGGAGAAGGAGCGAGATATGAAATTTTCTAATTTCCATAAAGTTTGTTGTAATGATTTATGTGAAGAGATGGTGTAATGTCCCCTTCTCATCAGTGATATCCAGGTTTGACCATTAGCCTATTCCGGAGGCCCGCAGGCTAGTCGGAGGCAATAATTAGGGTTTCCAGCTGGGTGGTCATCTCTTCTGAGTTTTTAGGGATCTGTTTGTCAGTGTATGGCAGTTTGATTGCTGGATTCTTTCTGGGTTTTCAGAGAGCTTCAGGGTGATATGTTCTGCATTGGCAACTAAGGACTTTCTTGAGCTTACTATTTTTAGTAAGCGCTATTTCTAGCAGCATGATTTATGGCAGGGTATAGCATGGAGTTCTTCTTTGACAGTTTCTAGTTGGAATGGACAAGGACAATAATATGGGCATTTTATTATTATATTCACAAAAAGGCAACCTTGGCATAATTAAATATTATAAAGTTATAAAGTTAAGTTGTACCCCTATGCCTAGAAGTCACAACTTAAAGTTGTTTTAAAAGGGGGCCATGTGAGCATTTAAATAAATTAATTAATTATGCCAGAAAGGGAAAGTCTAGGAAAAGTGGGAAAAAGAAAAGAAATAAAGTGTTTTTTCCTAATCCCATGGGAAGTTAGAAAAAGAAAGGAAATAAAGTGTTTTTTTCTAATCCTATGGAAAGTTAGAAAAATAAAGGAAATAAAGGGTTTTTTTTTTTTTTATCCTAGGGAAAAGTGAAAAAAGAAAGATTAGAAAAGGATGGAAAGAAATGTTTTTTTTCTAATTTTTTTTAAAAGAATGTTTCCTCTCATGTGTGACGCCCATATTGGGGAAGTTTCCCAAAGATTTCAAGGAAGAAAATATAAAAGGATGTGAGGGCTTCTCTTTTCATTATGTTGAATATTGCTGATAATGAAATGCTGTTGGATTTTCCATTGATCTTGGGGCTTTGAGGATGAAAACCCTCATAGTTGACATTAGTTTCGAATTTGAAAGACAATCCCCAGCTAATTCTTCAGAAGCAGCTTCATACAGAGGTTGCACAGGTGCTTATTGGAGATTTCTGTGTTGCTGGTTTTTACATTGCTGAACCAAAGATTGATTCGTGGAGAACAATCAGAGACAAATATCATTCTGGGTATTTGACCCATCTCTTTCTCATCCCAGGGTGCCCCTTTATCTGCATTTTTAGAAGCGTTAACTAAGTATTTAATTTTTTGGAGCAATTAGCCCTCGTGGGAAGGTACGGCCAGCCTGGAGGTTGCATTGGGATCCATGCATTAATAATTCTGCAACTTTCGTTAGGGTTTCACCATTGGAGTTTGGGCGTCTAGGGTCTAGAAGTCATCTGCAACTAATTTGGCATCATTCGAAGTCCGGGAGTGGATTTGGCGAGCATTTCAGTGGTTCCCAGCACTCATCCTGACAGGCTGAAATTTATATCAGATTGTTGTTATTTGCATATTCTCAGTATTTGCATTTCTATTTTGTAAAAAGACTCATTGGGAGACATGAATCAATAAAGCTATTGTTCCAGTATATGTTTATTCTTGGTTTGTGTTTGAAAATTCAATGTTCCTATGTTGTTTTGTTGCTGTTATATTCTGAAATAAAAATTAAAAAATAAGAGGGACATTACAGATGGTGATAAAATTTTCTAAATTTCATAATGTTGTTAATGTTGATAAAGTAGTGTTTGCAGAAATAGATGAGAAGGAAGATTTTTGTGCACCTAAATATGATTTTTGGTGGACCTACAATGGTGAGTTGAATCCCATGAAAAGAGGAAGATGGTGGAAAAGAAAAATTAAGAGGTCAGTTTATGGTGGAAAGAAGATGATGAGAAGAGGACGAGATGAAGAACAAGAGTTTGGTGGACAGAAATGGGATTTGTTCCAACTAAGTGTTGGAAGAAGCAACGGAAAAAATCTTCTGAAGTAGTTGATTCAATAATGGAGCTTGTTGCAGAATGTGTGGTTTTATCATTAGCTCCAATTAGTGAACTAAGCTCACAAACTTCTTACCCAGTGTGTTTGATACAAAAGCATTCGGGACCCACCTATCCTTGTTGGCATTTACAACTATTTTCAATGCTAGACGTAACACCTACACGGCAATTACAAATCTCTATACTTTGGTTGTGGGGTCCAGTGATCCTTGTTGGGTGATTCCATTTGATGTTCATGGGGTCACTCTTTTTTGTGTCAATAGCATCTCCTATATTAGGCATATAAGGTAAAGTCGTGGGGAAAATAATAAATTGTGAACCCGACAACAATTCTTTATCAAATATTAATACATATGTAATTATTTCTATCATTCAAATTGACTAAACGCTGCTTTTCACGAAAGCAACTTCACCTTCTTTTATCATGATGTTTAAATCTTTAATTTAAACAATGCCTTAATATCGGGACATCACAACAACTCTGCACCAAACTACTTTTCTTTCTTATTTTCCCCTTTCTTTTATACATCTTACTCTCTCTGACAACTGACTCTTTCTTTTTTCACATTCCTCTCTCTCCCCCTTTGACATCAATGGCAAAGGGCAACACACCATTTCTTTCACTCTTAGTAGGTCTCAGCATTCTGCTCTGTCTGGGTAATTTCCAATACACAGACCCTTGTAACTTCTCATGCTGAGTGAGTGAGAGGATGAAACCTTAGATATATCATGTCACTTCATATGATAAGCTGCCATTAGAATTGCATGGCCAAATATGCAATTGCGGAGGAATGAGGAGCATTCCATCACCATGCTAGGAATACCTTTACAAAACCAACACTGTCTACAAGCTTATCAACAGAAAAACAACTTTCCGGTGATCAAATCCTCATGAAACTTGGAACATACATAATGTGGCACTTTATAAAGCTATGTTCCAAACCGCAGCAGCTAAACATTAGTATGATGGAAATGCGGAGCAATCTTCCAGATAGTCTTCAAAAGAGTAGTCATCCTGAAACAGGGACAAGCACCAACTTCCGGAGGCCAAATCTTCTTTATATCAACCCATGTATCTTCCTTATAGTAACATATCTTGTCTTCTCAAGAATTTAAACTTAACTTTGCACTGATCAGGGCGTGGCATCCAACCATGAACTTTCCTTCTTCTTTAGGAACATAACATGGCAACCTTCATGGCAGCCTCAGCAACCTTTCTCACCTTGTGACAGTGTATGGCATCAATACATACTATGTTGACATCAAGGACAACACATATGGTCAACAATCTCCCCCTTAGATTAACACTCATTTGTCTACAACATTTCTCTTGCAAGATCCCCCTATCATCAGTCACCACTACCTGCTCCCCCTGAGAGGTAGCCATCATCAGTCCAGGTTAAAGATGTGGCATGAACTCCCCCTAGACAGATGCATCACTATGCATCTTTAGCAAGAAGAGGGAGGGGCAATTACCCCTAACCTTTGCCGAGAAACTTCAAATGTGTCTAAGAGCTTTTGTCACTGTCACTTTCATTCTTAGAATCAAATGTCCTAGCCCTTTTCTTTTTTCTTGTCATGATCATGCTTTGAATTGTTTTTCTTACTTGATCACTCCTTCCTCCTCTCATTGTCAGTTTTACTCTCAAAATCTGAATCATCATCCCCCTCTGCTTCAAAGATATCTTTCTTCAGTTTTCATAGGTCATCTCAGGTTCTAAGAACTCGGGATCTGGCTTGAAAACATCCAAACCAGCTTCTTGATCAATTTCATCTTCTAGAAAACTTCATGTGTTAGCTGATCTTCTTGCTCAACAAGATCTAATCCGGCACGCACAACCAGATGACCCTCAAACTTGCGATTTGCAAAAAGGCCTTTAATCAAAGTTGTGCTCGTTTGTCAATTTCACCTTCCTAAAACTATTTCCCAGATGATTATCTTCTGCCATGTCTTTCACTAGTTCTCATACTTTAGGTTTCAATTTGAATGCTTGTGCAAGAAGAGCCTGAATTGGACACTTGAATACCACTCGCCTTGAAACCCCTTGTTCACTAACCCATTGATATTCTTTTCGAAGGGCATTCCAAGTCATGCACTGATATTCCACATTGCTCTTGTCATGCACATTGACACCTCCACTTCTTCCAACACCCATCTCAATCCTTCTTACAACACCTTCATCATTCCCATTTTGTGATGGACCAGAAACATTCACTTCCACTGCTTCTCAGTCCCTCTTGTTTCCAGAAATCCCTTTTTCACTCATTTCAATTTTCATGCTTGTCTGTCACCCGGCTCCTTGTGAAACCTTAATTCGTCATAAATGCCTCGTCTGACAAAGCTGTCAAACCTTTCACTGTACACACAGTCATCTTCAAATTCTCTACAAATTTTTGCATTAGGAGATTTTCTATTGCAGTCTTCACCAAATGATTAAGCATGTCAACCTTCATCTCATATCTCCGTGCTAAGACATCAGCACCATTCCTTTGGCAGGTGTTGAAAGATTTTCATTAAAGCTCCCCTTGAGCCAAAACTCTAATCTTAGTTTCCGAAGGAAACATCTGCACCGGATGACGGTATAGGCTCATCTTTAACCTCTAATGCATTCTTCTTTATCCAAATCTTATTCATTTCCTTTTTGGTCTCTATTGGATCAACTTTTTGTACTGGTTTATTCTTCTCTACCGGATTATCCTTCTTCATGTTTCTGCTTCTGCAAAACTTGGAAATGTGTCTAGGTCTATTGCAGTTGTAGCATACAACATTCCTCTGACCAATATTCCTTCCATTCATTCTGGGTCTACACTGATTAGCTTTATGCCCAAATCTATTGCATGTATAACAATAGCCATTGAAAGATTTAACCATTCTATCCTTGTTATAACCATTCCTCATTTGACTTCTACACTCACTACCTCTATGACCAACTTTTTTGCATGTAAAACATTGACCAAAGAGAAAGGTAGTACTTTTTATTCCTTCTATTTCTACGTTCTATTGCTCTGTGTCCAAATTTATTGCAAGAATGACAAAATCCATTGAAAGATGGGTACCTTTGAGCATTTGGTTGTCTGACCAAAGGTCTTCTAGCTTTATTCCTTTGATTCCAGATTTACTTGCCATTGTTCCTCTGATTTTAAGTCTGATCTAATTTTGAACTTTCTTTTTCAAATCCTAAACCCTCTTTATCATTTGGACCTTTCTGACTTGCAATCATTTCATCAACCTTTGCAGAACTCATCTTGAATTTGTCTTCATGCATCCTTGCGTTCTCCAAATTAGATCTCAGATTCACAACTTCGTGTTCAAGCCTTGCATATTCTTCTAATTTGCTTTTCACCATAGCATTAAGACATTCCTCAATTCTTGTCTTTTCCTAAACTTGCACTTTCAGACCATTGATAGATTCATTTGCTTGCTTCAATTGTTCACTGACTTCCTTATGCCTTTCTTTAAAATTTGACTTGCTCTCTCAATTTTCTGATGCATTCATCTGCTTCTCTAACATTTTCCTTCAGGTCTTTGCTTTCACCTTCAGTCCTTTCAAGATCTTCAAGAGCAGCATTAAGTTCTCCAGCTTTGTCAAGTATGCAGTCTTCTCTAATGAAATTAGCAGCAAGAATTTCTTCCCAAGGAGTAAGAAATCTTCTAGCACCCATGTGTTCAATTTCCAAGATCTTCCTTGAGCGGTTAGGCTTCTTCCAAAGGACTTGGCTTTGATACCAATTGTTGAACACCCAGAATACTAAGAGGGGGAGGTGAATCAGTATTCTCTTAAACCATTTACATATCAAACATTTAATCTATTTAACATATTTAATTGCAGTAAAAGAAATTAAGCATAAAGCAAACAACCACAACTCATAACACATGAACACCTGATTTACGTGGAAAACCCGAGAAGGGAAAAACCACGGTGAGGATTAGCTCACAATATAAAGTAGTATCAACACCAAATTACAAAAGGCTCATTGCCCAAAAGAAAGGCTCACTGTCAAAGGACTCACTGCCGAAGGACTCACTGTCCTAAAAGAAAAAGATAGAAGACGTGGCTCATTGCCAAAGTTGAACTGTTATAATTGCATCTAACATATACAAGGAGTATAGTTCCAATGAAGCTCAAAGTATTGAACCAATATCCACCACAACACCAACATCATCTTCACGACATTACTGAAGAATTGTAGACACTTTCTACTCACTGCCTCCAGTAGTCTAACACATGAAAGCTTATAATACACCACACATTCAACCACACTGTTATTCCCATCACATCCATCACGCACACGTACACGCACAATCACGATCCCTTGACACTTATTTATACTGTCTTCAACCTTGAGAACATTCTCCAAGGTCAACATCACATCTTAACACATAACATTCAAATTAGGTCTAGACCTAAACATTCCCACGGTGGAAAGGAATGAAGGCGGACCACAACATATCTTAGCTCGGATCTAAATTCATCCAAGCATGCCACTCCACGCTACTACAATCACCAAAGCAACTCCGCAATTAGTGTAAACACCCAAGGTCGGCCAAACCTGTGTTAACATAATGAACTTTTAAGTACACGCTTCCTCAAACCCAAAGACGACTTGCGGACCACATGCAAGGCTTCAACACAATCTAGAGTATTCCACGAACATCCTAAAACATCCTGAAATCCAACAAATTCCTCTACAACAACTTTCACCTGACTGAAGTTCACACCGGAGCATTCAACCAACTTTGTCATACACTACAACTCAAGAAATCAACTTGTGGAGCACCAAACCACGAACAACTTGAACTGAAGCAATATATAAGGATTATAAGCACAAATCCAAAACCGCAAAGCGAGAAACAAATCTGCGGAGAAATGCGGAGCAAAACAGTTTCTCCCAAACGCCTTTGCAAGACTCAAAAACACTGTCCACACTCTGGTGAACACAACTTCCTCTAAACAACGAACCGAAGCACCAAATTTGGAATATAACATCTTCGAACATCCTTGAACAACATATCCAAACCGCAAAGATAGATCTTCAACATAGAAGAAATGCAGAGCAAAACCAGAACACTACTCTGTTAAGCCAAACTGTCTCTTCAACACACTGTTTCCTTTATTAATCAAATTTTCTCAAAAGCACTTGGAAACCAACCATCAGGAACATATTCCTAACATCTTCAGCACTTCTTCAAAGCAACCAAATCATCTTCAACAAAGCAACTCAACCTGTCATGTCCCCATTTCCGAGGTAAGTCATCAGGAGCTCCTTGGGTTAGCCTATTATCCATTCCCGTAGGCTAACAGGGTGTTAAGGGAATGATATTGGTGCTACATTTCCATTATCTAGCTTTTTAGGCTTTGCATTTCACTTTTGACATCCCTGAGACCGACTTGATGGAGATTCTGGTTCATTTTCCATGAGTTTTCCTTGTCCAATTTCATATTTTCCTTATGGTGGTCGACTTGGACTTATTCCTATGTATTTTCATCTTGGAGACACATCCCTCTGTGGCCGACTTGCTTGGTGTCTTGGCTGCCACCCTTTGACAAGGCACTTGTCCTTGGCCAACCTCACTAGGAGTATGGTGCGCTCCAAAAGAGGAGAAGTTGGTGCCCAAAATATAAAAGAAAACACAAGACCATGATGACCGACCTCCTTGAGGAAACTTCTAGCAAGCGCTTGTGAAGGAGAAAGGTCTAGAACAAGAAAGGTATAAAAGCAAGGCACGGAGCTGCCATTTGCATCATCCGTCATCGAATGCTTTTGGTATATTTCCTATCCTAATGGCTTAGAATTTCAGTTCTAATGTCCATAGTCAAGGAGATGACCCCTTGGCAATGAATGGTGATGACCCCATTCATCTAATATCAAGTACTCTTGCAGATCTGACTCGGAGCAGCCATTGAAGACATCATTTCTGAGTTATAGCAGCAAGAGGAAGGCATAAAATCAGTCCTAGGAGGCAGCGAACCACCCTAGAGGAGCAGCGACTTATCCTAGAAGGGCAGCGACATCATTTGGGAGCATCTTTGAGGGCAGTGAACCCTAAAGGAAGGCCATCGAACCTGTTTGGAGGGAAGCGAACCTTCAACAAGGGCAGCAACTCAGTCATCTAGGGCAGCGAATCCATCCTTGAGGGCAGCGACACCATGGAGAGGGCATAGAAGACTTTGAAGACATTATATCTCCTCCCTATTGAGCAGAATTTGGATTTGTATCAGCCCTAGGGCTTCAAACATATAAGTGTACTTGCCTAATTGTTTGATATCAGCATTGTACTCATCTCATTAAAGATCATTATACATTTATCTCAGTATATTTCAGTTTATGTGTATCTACTTCATTGTGAAATCTAGTGGTGCTTGATCATTGTTTATGCAATTGTGGTGCAAATCTGAGTTAGGAACATCGCACAATCAAACAGCTCATACACTTACAACCACCTCATCTCTGCTCAACTAGTAGACACAGTTGACACCAATGACAACACAAGCTTGTTGACATCAATGATAACACCGACTGCATATACTTGCAACACATTATAGGAAGCAGGTGCATATTAATATTGAGTCAATCTACATGACCCATCTTTCCTGAGTAGTGATTCACAGAACTCATCTTTCATGACCCTGAATGATCTGCTTGGCACTCAATGCATCTAGACCTGCAACTTCCCAGGAAATCACCTGTCCCAGTACTACTGCAGCTCACTATTCTTCTGCTATTCCCAGTCTCTAAATTTGAAGAAGTTTTGCATGAAACGGGGAGAATAGCAAAGGCATTAAACTAACACAAAAAACACTATTAAAAAGAATCGTTGGTGACTTCAATCTTGAAGTTCTTTAAGTATTACTTCAGTTTTAGTTGCAGCAGTGATCATTCCTGAGGTGTTATGGCCCAAGCTCATCCTGTATTAAGATCATCAATGGCAATATAGGTGATGGGGGACCTTAATCCCTACATGTTCTCAAAGATGTTAAATCTTCTGACTCAAAACTCAATGTTGGCAAAAAGCTAAGCCCTAGAGTTTTATTAAGCATAGGAAAAGCAGATTGTAAAATAGACAAGTGTTTAGTTAAGCCTAGGGTAAATACTGTTCCTACTCCTTCCCATTGTGCAGCCAAGTTTCAGGATGATTAAAGGGGATGCAACTTTTAGCCAAAGGTTTTTGGAGAAAAGGATTCCATTATATTCCAGATGTACTTTATATACCCTTGGCTTACATGCTCAATAGAAGCCTATTTTTTTAAAAGGGTCAAGTAATCAGTGACAAATTGGTTTCCCAATTGAGTACTATGAAAGAAAGAAAAGGTTTTCAATATAATTTCATGTTTATGTATACGTAGTTTCTTTATCAGGACTAGAGGAAAAACCTGCCATATAAAAAAGAAGTGATAGCCTTTGCAATTTTGGTTTCATTGGTTTTGGAAAAAGAGGCATAGGCTGAATTTTACCATGATTAATGCAATAACTGGTACTCTGTCTATCAAGTTACATTACTCCTAGTAAGTCGATTGGCAAGACTTTAGATACACTTTTGAGCTTGTTCATGAGATCAAAATCATGGAGTACAAAATTTGAACGATATATGCAAGGCATGATAGCCATGCCCCTAAGAAGTCAAAACAAGGGAGGTTCAAGTTAAAGTGAAATACATTTGAGTGAAAACAAATTGGAAAGAAGACGAGGCAAAAAAAGAAAAGAAAACAATTCTTTTCAAGTAATCATCCAAAGCATGTTTAACATTCTTCATATAGGATTTTTGGTTTAGGGCCAACTAACATTAAATATATAGAGTGGTCAACATTGAGCCGCTAGAGAAAAGTGATTTTTTAGTATGTACTGTTGAAAAAAAGAGACAACATAGCTTTTTTTTTCAATTTGAAGGTATTGCTACTATGATATAAAGTAAAATGAAATGGCCCCCTTGTTCTCACAAGCATGCTTGCTAGGCTGGGATCTAAAACATTACCTTTCCTAGACCATTTTGTTTCCAGATGAACCCATAATTTCTGAAGTGCTACAGGAGTTTCCCAACTTGTTCTTCACTAGAGAGAACACATACATTCAAGCTTATGGTTTTCCAAAATCACACCTCTCAAAATATTCTTGATTACTTAGTAACCCTAGTCAAAGCCATAGTGTCATTCTCCAGCTATTCATTGAAAGGAATAACTTATAAATTTATGTGCAACATGGTATTTGAAGAAGACACCCACAATTGTAAACCATAAGAGCACAGACTTGAAGCAAAAGGATCTAACTCTTAAATATCCATAATGGCATTGCATTATTTTGGTATTTACTAACACTTAAAGAAATCTTCTTTATCATCATCCTTCAACATTCTGATTATCAGGTGCGATGCCACTTTGAACATATCTCAAGATGGCTTATATACTTGAATAACAGTAGTTTTATTTAACTTGTCTGTGGGTGGAAAACAAAGCACTAGACTGGAGGAATGAATTGTTATTCTTCTTACTTCTAATTGCAATTGCTCATCATATTTTATACTGGCCATACACAAAGCATATTCACATTTATCAAAAAACAAGCCTTTTATTTACTTCAGTTTTTTTAGTAATGAAAATGCTTCCAAACTGGTATTCAACCTCAGAACTTTGAACTTTTGAAGTGCTTCCAAATTGTTATGTTGTGCAAGAGTTACATTGTTTGCATTTAGTGTTTACAGTTTACCTCAACACGTTCAACTCCATCTTCATCAGTCCATTTCCTATTAGAAATTCGCTGGCGGGCAGCACGATTCCTACTTTCCTGGCCATACCCAGTGATAGGAGATCCTATTCGGACTTTAACCTGACAACAAAATAAGTTCCAAAATAATAAATTGCCTTTTAATATTTCCACATTCAACAACACAATAACCCAAGCTAAAGACTCGTGTAAGACGAGAACAAATAAATCCTCTATTCACCTGGCTGTCATTCTGTACTCTCTCCAAGGCCTTTCCAAAGATCTTGTACCTATCCCACAGATCAAGAGAGCATTAATAGTGGCAATCAAGGCTCTGCATCCATGTACAAATTTCAATGTACAAATTTCAACGTATCCATAAGAGAAATTTCCTCATCCAAAAATCACATTTATATATTTACCATTAAGATGTTTAGTTTGAATAGTGAAAACAAATATGTTGCCACAGTAGTTCACATTAGATACAATGGTTCATAGAAGAGCTTTGCTCAATATGGACCATATATTTAACGTCCAGATTCTACAGTCACTGATAATGTCGAAATTTAATGTTATAGCCAAAACTAAGCTTTGACCCCCCAACAAAATCATTAACTACATTTTCAAGACAGTGGAGGGTAAGCTAAGGACAGAGACAAGGAAAAATACCCGAGTCAGAAAACTGACGAAGAGGACAACAATGTCTAGCATTCACAAATTAAAAATAATCAAATATTGTCAAAAACTTGTCCGTTTCTCTCTCCATCTATGGGGTAAAGGCATGCATTAATAGTCTTTTCTCTGCATAATTGGACTTGGGTGCTAGAAGAGGCACTACGGGGATTACTCTACTTTCTCCTAGGAATGTCCTGTCAAGCTCTCTTGGTCCTACTTTGGCCCTTTCATGGCAGTGGACAATGATGTTTTTTGTCAGTTTTTCTGACCCAAGCTTTTCTAGAAATTTCTGACAGTATTAGGCTCTAGCCTTGACTTCCAACTCCAATACCATGGCTCTTTCATGATGGCGGGGCATGATGTTAGTTCTTCTGGCCCAAGTTTTGCTAAAAATGCTCAACAGCATTGGTCTCTAGCCCTGGCTCCAACTCCAGTACTGTGGCCCTTTCACTGTGGTGGACGATTGTGTTTTCTGTTAGTTCTGTTCCAAGTTTTGTTAGTGATGTATGACAGTATTGGTCTTTTGCCTTGGCCTTCATCTCCAATACTAGTGTTAATCAACTTTGAGCTTCACTGAAGGGCCTTTCATTCAAATTGCAATTTGGACTTGTACATGGGTCTTGGGCTTGGGTGCTAGGAGTTGTTCTTAGGGAAGTACTCTACTTGATCCAAGGATTGTCCATCCAAACTCTCTAAACCCTAGCATTGGCCCTTTCGTTGTGGTGGATGATGATACCATAGACTTTGTGGTCTGAGATTTGCAATGGATGCACGACGATGTTGAATATTCATCTCTAGCCTTGACCTCTCACTCCAATATTAGTCTTCACTACCTTTGTGCTTCATTGAGGTGTCTCTCTCAAATGTCTATTTGGAGTTATACACAAATCATATGCTTTGATGTTTAACTACTTAGAATTAAGCTCCTCTAGTCATGTTTGAATACTTACATGTAGATTTTTAGCATTGCAGTGTTTAGTTGCTTTCTAGAATCTAGGATTCTATCTCCCCTAACACTTTACTATTATAAATTGTAATTACATGTACTTTTGAGTCCCGTTAATCTAATTTCATTGTTTGTGGACATTAATATAACTTTATTTTATTTCTGTTAGCTGACCTGCTTTTGCCAATGTTGAGTTTTTAGTTCAATTCGGAACTTTTGTACAAGTTCAGTGTGAACGTGCAAGTGGTTCGAGTTATTTCCATTTTGCATTTGACTTAAGTGATAAAGTGAAATTCTTTTATTTAACTAATTAAGTTTAATAAAGTGTAGATATACACTGACTTAAACTTATCTTCCAAGTCATCCCTTGCGTGAGATAAGAATGCTTTCTTTTAAGAGTTAAGGATGCTTTATTTGGAGATTAGATTATAGGCTTAATAGTATGTAATGTCCCTTTTTGGGGCCATTCCAACAATCTTGGAAAGCTCCAAGATTCTTGGAGAATTCCATCATCGTTGAAGAGCGCCAACTTTCTTTGGACGAAGTTATGTACTACAAACCGTTGGTTGCGAAGTTGTGTACTGCAAACCGTTGGTTGCGAAGTTGTGTACTGTAGACCGTTGGTTGCGAAGTTGTGTACTGCAGACCATTCGTTGCGAAGTTATCTATTGTAGACCATAAGTTGGGAAGTTATATTCTGCAATACATACCATAAGTTAAATAATTATTTTAGGTTGTAAAAAGTAACTATTTTATATTTCTATTTGACAACTTAATTAATTATTTAAAAAAGGTACTTTAAATTGTGCAGTTAAGTGGCGCTAGGGACAAGGGGCAAAAAGATGGACTTCTGCACACATAAAAATGTTTTATTTATATTTTGGAAGAAAAAGGGAATTATTATTTGGTTGCCATAAAAGTATCTATAAAAGGAGGTGTTGTGCACAGATGAAAGGTTAGACTGAATATTGCTATTTACTTTTGCTCTAAGTGAGAACTTGAGTTTCTCCATATTTCTTGAGGACGAAAACCCTCTTGGAATACCAATTTCGGGGAAGAAAACCCTCCTAGCTAGATAGAGTGATTTCATTCTAAAATCACCTTTGTGCTTCAAGTGGAATTTTTACAAGTTGTTATTTATGATGGAGGTTTTTGATGTGTTTTAATATTTCTGTGTGATTGTTTGTGGGTTATTAGTGAAATTTTTAGAAGGTGTTTTGTATGGGAATTTATTGCCAAAAAAATTCTGAACTTACATAGAATTTATTTGCTTGGCTGAGACTGGACCAGCCGTACCATTTTTTGAAGTCTCTTATATTGCTAGGAAGGCTGACCGTAGTCATATTCTAGGTCAGCGATTACTTTGGATGAAGGATTTTAATTATTTTTAAGGCCTGAAAGCTTTCCAAACTGCCACAGCTTCCCAAAATGGAAATCACAGCTTCCTCATAGAAGGCCGTACATTAATATGTTAGTCGTACTTGTTAAAAGGGGATGTGGGAGTTAATGTGAAGGAAATGCCTCTTTTTGTCTTTAGTGTGTGTGGTGGGGCCTCCACTAAACTTGAAGTTAGGCGCTCATTTTGGAGTTGCTTTTTCAATTTTTTGCTTAACTCTTGGACGTCATACAATATGGCCTAGGGGCCGAACTTCTTCAAAGAAGTTTGCAGTAGTTTGTAATTTGTTTGGCAGACAATGGTCACCATTATGGGACCCTATAGCATCATTTTAAGGCCTGAGTTTAATTTTGGGTTGCTGGGTATAGTTTGGACAGTGCAAATCACAGTGGGCAGTAAGAGTATATTTCAGAATTGATTATTCAGTGTTTCAGCATGTTTCAGACCTGATTTGAATCAGCTTGAGTAGTGTTATCTGTTGTTTGGGCTCAAATCAGACCTCCAATATCTTCTTGCACCTCCTACCAATGGTATGCTTCAGTGTGCATCAGTTTCCTATCATTGTAAGCATGTTTCCTGCATGATTTCTTGAGTTTTCTGATCTGATATAATTGTTTCAGCAGTCTGATTTTATGATCAGAATACATATATATATCAGTGTTACAGCTTCTACTTATTAGATTTGACAATCCTGTAATGCATTATAAGTTTGTATGTATTCCCGGATGGTAGTACCGCCGGAGGGTCTTCACTGTTTGCACTCATATTGTAAAACTGGATGGTTTACCATCAGTTCATATAGCATTTAAATTTTGGCCCGTTTGACATTGAACAAACTTGGTGCTATTGACCATTTTGGTCTGAATCAGCTTAGACATTCTACCAGTGGCTCTGCATGCATGCACATATCTGCTAAATAGATGTTGATAAGATCGGCTCATCCGCCTTGTGTGCTCATCTTGTACCTGCATCAAACACACCCCACTGAAAAAGCACAGATAAGGACGGCCCAACCGCCTTGTGTGTTTCATTTTGTGTTGCATTGGCACACTCCGCTGAAGAAGTGAAGATAAGGACAGCTTGCCGCCTTGTGTGCCATTGTGGTAGCATTCAGTGATTGCATTCATCTTGGTAGCTGTGTGGTCCAAAGCACCGTATGCTTTCACCTTGCCCACACTAGGATCTTAATGATCAGAAAGTGTTCAAACATTGCATTTGCATTACTTATTGTGAAAAAATCAAAAAATTGGGTGTGCCTATTATATAGTATAAAGATAGATGCAAGATAGAAGTAAAATAACTCAGTATAGTGATATAATTCCATGCAGT
The DNA here is from genome assembly GCA_027924645.1 of Cunninghamia lanceolata. Taxonomy (NCBI): domain Eukaryota; kingdom Viridiplantae; phylum Streptophyta; class Pinopsida; order Cupressales; family Cupressaceae; genus Cunninghamia; species Cunninghamia lanceolata. The sequence continues at coordinate 12,962,486 of BSBN01001183.1, forward strand.
TGTTATTGGAACAGTTTGCAAAAGTTTCCTTGTAAGCTTTCGAAGAAATGCAAAGCTGATTTGAAGGTGTGTATTATTTGTGTTTGTTGTTCTCATTTCCGCATTTGAAGTTTCAATAGTTGTATGATTGAAGCAATGTCAAAAGAATAATTTTGTTTATTAAACATTAGAACTTCAGTTATCTTGCTTGAAATTTTCCATGGTATTAGAGCCTAAAGGCAGAATTAGAATCTAGCAACTCAAAAAAGGAATTTTGGGGAATTTCTTCAATAAAATCGTGGCACCTTTTTGAGGAAGAAATTCGCGGCCAAGAATTGTTGGAAAAATAACAAGTTTTAGTTTGATAAATTCACAACAGAAGAGAAGATTTGTTTTAAAGGGAGAAATCATGGTAGAAAGGAGATAGAAATCACGTCAAAGTCTTTAAAAATCGTGAATCAGATTTCTTCAAAAATTGCTACCAATCTGAAAGAAAATCGCGAGACTTTTTAACCAGAAAAATGCGCAAGATTTAGGTGAAAATCACGCCAAGAGTTAGATTTAAATCATAAGAAGGTTTCAAGGAAAATCATGGCCAAGTTTTGGTTAAAAATCACTTGGATGTTGCAGAAGAAATCGCGACAAATTTAGAGTGGAAATCGTGCCCGATTTCATTTGAATCGTGTTGGTTTTTTCAGCAAAAAATAAAGTCACGGATCTTCAAATCTGCAACTACGGTTTTCGGACAGTAGCTAGGGTTTATCAGTCGTGGCCAAGGCGAACAACAACCAATTTTTTCAACAACTCAACTAGGATTTGTTGTAGCTAGGGTTTTATTTTGGGTGTTCTTTTAGACACAAAATTTACCAATTGGAACAAACCAGCAACTAGGGCACACAACAAACTAGGGTTTACAGATTGTAACTAAGGTATTTTTTAAAAAAATGAGCAATTTTTTATTTCGAGATCTGGGAGTATTGTTTTTTAAGGAAAAATATTTTTAATGGCATCACCTAGTCTTAGATTTGAGGATGGGTTGGATGGTGCATTAAATTTCCTGCCTTGGAAAGTCAAGGTGACTTTGTTACTCAAAGAAAATCATCTTCGGGATATCGTAAAGGATCAGGTGTCTCCGCCTACAGATGTGCAAGCTTTGGCAATTCATAACAAGAAAGAGATAAAGGCCAAGCGGATGATCCTAGATGCGGTGAAAAATAATTTAATTCCTTATCTGTCAAAAAAAATAGCCAAGGAGATGTTTGATGCTCTGGTTAGTCTTTCCCAAAGTGAAAACATTAACAAGAAAATGATATTGAGAAATAATCTCAAATCCATAGAGATGTCTACATTAGATACTATTACAAGTTACCTGATGAACATCACATAACTTTGTGACCAACTTGCAACAATCGGGTTGAAGGTTGAAGACGTAGAGCTAGTGAACTTAGCTTTGAATGGGTTCTCATCTTCATGGGAAGCTTTTGTTCAAGGTATTTGTGCCAGGGAAAAACTTCATTTGAGAGATTGTGGATGACTCTATCCAAGAGAAAACTCAAATGGAGTCAAAAGCCACCAAGAATGGTGGTGACGATAATTCGGCTCTCTTTGGATAGATGAAGGGAAATAAAGGAAAAGTGAACAAAGGAAAGGGAAAGGATGAGGATTCATCCTCACAATCACGAAAGGACTTGGGTAAAATCAAGTGATTCATTTGTCATAAGTTTAGTCATTATGCATCACAATGTTCAAAAAAGAAGAAAGGCAAAGGGAAGCAGCAACAAAAGCAAGTGGCAGCCTCTCCAAAGACCCAGATGAACGAGTTTGTTGCCAAGTTTGAGAAAGATTTCTCAATGGTTTCTTGTCTTTCTACCAACACAATGTCAAAGGATGCTTGGTCTGTGGACAATGGGACATCAAGACATATGACATCATCCCAATAGTGTTTTACCAAACTAGAAGAACACAACTCTAGAGTTCAGGTTGAGCTTGGTAATGATGCCAAGCATCCAATAGCAGGAGTACAATTCCCTTTCGACTATAGTCAAGTAACTCTTTGGAGTTTGATGATGTTTTACTTGCTCCTGGTCTCAGGAAAAAATTGTTTTCAATTTTAGTAATGGAGGATAAGGGCCTTGCAGTTGAATTCAAAGATCATCAAGTTCTTATTAGGCTAAAAGAATCTAGCCCAATTACAGCACAAGTTATAGGGGTTAGAAAAGACAACCTTTACAGGTTACATGGTGAACTAGTTTTAGCTCTAGCTCATAACAGTGACAATCTCTGCGAGTTATAGCACAAGAGGATGGGGCATTTGCATCACACAAGGTTGCCTATTCAAAGGGAGATTGTCATAGGACTTCCAGAGTTTAGTATTGAACAAGGAGTTTGTAGAGGATGCACACTTGGCAAGCATGCCAAGGCTGCTTTCCCAAAGCAGCAAGCATAGGTCTAAGGGGATTTTAGACTTAGTGCATTCGGATGTGTGTGGACTAATTTCAATAGGATCAATTGTAGGAAGCATGTATTATGTTTCCTTCATTAATGATTTCTCTCGCAAAACATGGATCTACTTCTTAAAGACCAAGGATGAGGTCTTTAGCAAGTTTCAAGAGTTCAAAGCTCTAGTTGAGAACCAAACAGGGAAGAAGATCAAAGTCTTGAGATCAGACAATGGAGAAGAGTATACCTCCAAGGAGTTTGAGCATTTCTGCAAGGAGGCAGGGATAAAGAGGAAGTTAACAGTTTCATACAACCCACAACAAAATGAGGTTGCAAAGCCGAAGAACCGATCCACCATATGGGCGCTAAGGCCACGATTCATACCCTGAACTTGGTGACGTTTCTTTGGGCAGAAGCATGTCTTACAACAGTTTTCCTCATAGGATCTTGGAGGACAAGACACTAGAGGAGGCATTCACTAGTGTGAAGCCAAAGCTCAGTCATTTCTGCATCTTTGGTTGTCCAATTTATTTCCATATACCTATAGAGAAGAGGACAAAATTGGAACCTTACAGCAAGAAGGTTTATTTGTGGGTTATAGTGAGACTTCAAAGGCCTATAGGGTCTATGTTCCAAAGCTAAGGAGAGTTGCAATCGGTAGGGATGTAAAGTTTGAGGACTTTGCATCTAGAAAGTCTAATGAATTTATTCCAATAACAGATGATGAGCAGGAAGCTCTGAAAGTTGAGTCTCCAAAGAATCTAGTTGTTTCCAATTCAAGACAGTAACCTTCAGGTGAGCAGGGAGAAACTTTTGCCCCTTTTTCTTTTGTTAGGAGACCTCAATGGTTTGAATAGACATTGAGGGATGCTCAGGAGCATATTGAGGCTCCTAGGAGCACATTCAGGAAAGTAGGCCTCCGAAGAAGTTTCTTAACTACATTACATTGATGAGCAACATCATAGAGCCTTCCAACCTCAACAGAGTAGTGGATCAACAACTAAGGATATTCTAACCAAGCCCTTAGCAAAAAGGAAGTTTGAATCATTCAAAGACTAACTTGCAAAATTCCTTCCTCACTAAGAGGGAGTGTTGAGTTTTTAGTTCAATTCGAAAACTTCTGCACAAGTTCAGTGTGAACATGTGAGTGGTTTGAGTTATTTCTATTTTGCATTTCACTTAAGTGATAAAGTGAAATCCTTTTATTTAAGTTTAATAAAGTGTGGATATACACTAATGACTTAAACTTATCTTCCAAGTCATCTCTTGCATGAGATAAGGATGCTTTATTTGGAGATTAGATTATTGGCTGAATAGTATAAAGATAGATGCAAGATAGAAGTAAAATAACTCAGTACAGTAATATAATTCTGTGCAGCTGTTATTGGAACAGCTTGCAGAGGTTTCTTTGTAAGCTTTCGAAGGAATACAAAGCTGATTTGAAGGTGTAAATTAATTGTGTCTGTTGTTCTCATTTCCGCATTTGAAGTTTCAACAATTGTGTGATTGATGCAATGTTATCTTGCTTGAAGTTTTACAGCCAAGACTATCTGCCTAGGTTTTCTAGTCAACCTCCAAATTTTCCAATTATTTTATAAAATAAAAACTGGATGAGCCAACATCAGTGCATTTGGCTTGCACTTATTTAATTTTAATATACATATTTGCGAGAATAGGTGAGCTTAAGGTAAATTCACCTGGAAATAGAGAGCAAGATCAAAGAGATCTTTGACACCTATTAAAGTAACTCTCATTCTATGACTACAAGTATAGAAAAACAGAGCATTATTCAAGAAAATATTTCCTACCACAGGTCCATCTATTCCCCAAACTAATATGGTCGGTCATGAAAGCAACATGAAGATGGACATTCATCATGCCAAATGAAAACTTGTCCGTGTTGTTCTGCAATTTATGCTTCTGCAATTCTGTAGCACTTGCCACAAACTGTTAAGGTGTTCTTCTCCATGTCCTACTGCAAATCAGGATGTCAAAAAGGCAAACTATAACTATTGAAACACTGAAATTGGTGGTGTAATATCCCACCCCTTTAGGATATTTAATTTTCTGATTTTGGTCTGATATTTTCAATTTGATTGATGTTCCATTTTAATCAAACTCAGAATATTGACACACTTAGCACTCAAAAGTAATCCCAACAAAGAGAATGCTAATAACTGGATGAAACTGAACATTACTTAAGTCTGATTTCCATGAATACATTGCTCAGAAATGAAGATCAGGTTTACACATGTTCAGAAATAATACATTTCCGAAGTACAACAGCCCTTGAGAATATAAGATGACTGATTATGCAAAGAGTACTGCCCAGAACCGCTTAACAGGTCTGTACTAACTCAGATAATAACTCAGTGATTGCAACAAGAGTGAAACAACAGATATATCACAAGGTCTGAACATTAATATGGTTGCAACAGAACTATAGATTCTCCTCAAATATATTTCAGATAAATAGCAATTGCAAATACAGTCCAGATTTTACTCTTTCAATGCAATGTACTAACAATTATCATTCCAAAATGTGAACAGCTAACACCTACTCATAATGAGTATGATTTGAAGCATAACAGTGTTACCTAGAAATCTGGGAACACACTTACAGGCAGATTCATTTAACTGTAACTTTCAGTAAGATATTCAAGTATGCAGATGACAATGCACAGTCTATAAATACCAGTCCTTCGATGGGTTTCCAGGCAACAAAAGCCTCCAGCAAGTATCATATAAAGTCTCAAATGCCTTGCACTCAACTCCTTTTAAAGGCCCCAATGAATCTTCCAGAAGAAGCCAACTTGTAACTAACCCCAACTTCTAGAAGAAACTTTATTTAACAAAGTGATCCTTTTATATTTATTCATTCATATAAAGTCACTTTAATAATTTTATGTCTCCATAAGTTGGTGCCCAACACTTTATTAAATTATTTAAAACCTTTTATCTCCCTAAGCACCAAAATAAAGTCACTTTATAAATATGCTTTAATTTAATTATTTAATATTACCCCTTTAAAAAAAAACTTTTGCCAGGGAATATCCAATAATTAAATTAATTAATTAATTTAGCCCTTGTGATGGCGGAATGGAAAACGGGGACATTACAGGTGGAGACCTTTTCCTTGAGGAGGAATTATCCTTTGCTTGGATACTGCCTCAACGTCCCATAATTACTGCTTGAAAAGCTCATGTGGTAGATATGTAGTTACATCAGAGTAAAATCTGAGCTTTCTGAGCATGTACCCACAATAACCTTGCCAAAAGTTAAAACCCTTCGTTGTGGTCTTGGAACATTCTGAAATCATATAAGATCAGTATGACAGATTACTGTACTTCATGCTGATATCAATCACAGTCCAAGAGAACAGTGAGAAAGCATTAACACCCTAAGCATGGCCTTAGTATCTAATGAAAATCTAGCTCCTTTGGATGGACAATATATTCAGATTCAGTCATTCAACAAACTTAACAAGGATGATACTTCACTTTTTGGGCAGCAAAAGTGGCAGAAGCAAGAGTGTTCAAGCAGGACTTGACTGTGTATGAAGAGGTCTCAGGTCAAGCTATCAATTCCGATAAATCTAGGATTCTTTTCCTCAATTTGGATCCTAGGATTCAGATAAGAATTAGAGATGTTCTTGGCTTCCCTTCTGATAATATTCTGAGCAAATACCTTGGCATTCCCTTGTTTACTAGATCTGTTAGATCCTTTTTATAGCAGCAGCTATTGCAGAAAATTCAAAAGAAGCTGTCTGCCTGAAAAGGCCATTGACTCATTGGTGTGTTCATGGCGATTACCCTATAAACCCTGGTTCTCTATGCCCATGCCTCTGCCTTGCCTTGATTCATATTTCCTTTGTGCCAGTATTCATATTTGTAAGCCTACAAAATGCCCTTGCACTTTATCTTCTAACTGCTTGGTGACCGCCGCTATCCCATAGCCACATAACTTAAAGAATGTGCTTGATTTTGTTAACACCACACTCACTGGCCTGACCCACTACACCCACCGCTAGCTACTTGTTGCCTCCAATTGGCCTCTAGTCCCCACTTTTGGTCACATCCCTCTCCAGCCACTACAATTAAACGTCTATTCTCCCACTGCTACATATCGCATTCCTATTCATAGCACACAGCGACCAAACTTTCCAAGTTTCCAGTGTGCAACTTCCATTATGCACCATTCGCTACCCATTGATCTTCCCTCCTCGCTCCCTCATTGTTGGGTCTCGTACTAACTACTCACTCTTTACCCCTTTGTGACGAGGCCACTCCAACTCATATGCAAGTGGTGCTCGTTTTATGCATGGCACATTTCTATTTGCCCATGGGTGCTCGATGACAACTTTGCTATGCATGGCGGTATGTGTGGCCCAATTATGTGATGCCACATGGCATTTGATGACATGGGGTGATGGGCCCATATTCCTTGTCTAAGGCTGCTTCGTCCTCTATGGAGGATCCTACCTCTTCCAATGTGGACTAGATGGCAAATAACGGCCCGCCACATGTCGCCTTGTTGGCAGCCATGGGCCCATGATCTCAATCACAAAACTGACCTTTGCCAGGTGTCACGTTAGCTGTGGTGAGCCCACCCTTCCTATGTGGTTCCCATGTGGTCAAGCAAAGACTTTTCAACGAGGTTGTGAGTCCACTGAAAAATGACCGCAATGTAAGTTCTCATTGGTTGGTGGCTAAACTAGGCCCAACAGCTAATCATAATGAACAGGCAACTAAAAAGGGTTGTCATGCACTAATCGTGGGATGTAAGAGCCCAATACATGGGCAATAGTGATTTACTCAAACTTCAAAAGGTTTAGCTGCCCACCAGTGAATGATTCAAAATGACTATATGCACCGTTTCTAGGGCTTTCCACCTGCAATGAATGATGGTAACTCCTACGGCCATGCACGCAAGTAGTCGAGACCATGATCAACCTGTCTACATTCTACAAGACCTACTCAAGGCATCACTGGTCTTTATGGTGGTTGTTGGGCTCTACAGGTGTTGTCTTGGTCATGCCCTAGTTCCATCTTTCCGTCGGCCTTTTCTCACAAACCAAAACAATGATAGGCAATTGATGACCTTAGGTGCATTTTTAAGTGTTTATCAGCATGATTGTGCTCTCTAGTGATCTATGGAGCCATCAGTGTTGTTACAAGTACACTTGGGGCTGTGTGCAAAGATTGAACAAGGGATTCTAAACAAATGGTGACCTGGCGACCTCTTCTTGATTGTTGATGCATTTATTGCAGGGTATGGGCTATGGTCAGTCTTACAGGATGCGTATGTGTGCTCCATGCCATTGTAGGTCTCTGAATTTGAACAGAAGTAGTCATTTGCACTAAAGGAGAAGGTTGTCCATGTTCCTTTGTACCTTGCAGCTGATCCTATACATATTTCCTCCCTGTGTAAATGTATTTTCTGACCAGCAAATGCATTTTGACTATGACAAGGCTTGAATGCTGATGTAACCTGATGTGTCAATGATTTCCCACACCTATAGGGTTGATTTTGAACTGTGAATGCTATATAAGCATAACTGTAAATTATAACGAGGGATGGTGGGTTGGGCAATTTTTGGGCCTAGCCCTGCTACATACTTCGTGTCTCCTTGGAACAAATGTAGTCTGGGGCATCAACTAATGTAGTCCAACTCAATTTTCTCATTTCCATGTGATACTGCAAGCTAAGGGAAGGTGCTGAGTGTAGAGATTTATTCATGAAATCAGAAATAGGTGTCTCCATGATTGTCTGAATGCATTCAGGAGATAGGTAATGCCATACTCGTTCCTATGGCTACACTTGCTAGCTTGTTGATGTAATAGTTAATTGACCTACACAAGCGTCTGTAAATACTAAAAACAGTACCATAGTGTATATGGGGCAAGTCTTTCTAATATATCATATAGATTCATTTTCTATGGTCTTGGATAGTTAAAGTATGCTTGTCATGAAAATTTTCTGGTTTACATATGGGTATGCATTTGGTTTGTCATAGAGTTCAGCTTATGGTAATCTGAATACATGCTTATTTCTTGTGCTTGTTTTGTTGTTCTGTTCATGAGAAGTTTGGTGTTTGACTCGGTCACCCAAATGATCAAGGCACCAATCTGCTTCAGTTTGTCCATCCACCCCAAATCCTTAAATCATTCATAGAACATCTAGTCATTTACGTTTTAGTGTAATCTCTACCCTGCCTATGTGCAAAATCCAGCTTTGTAACTTTTATAATACCTTGAGGGAGATCACATTTACATCAGATATTCAGAGGATTGTTCATATAGGAGTTCTATTCACTCTTATAATCCATTGCTTTAGCAATAGTAATACTCACAGTTACCGGATACTCCACCCCCTCTCCCTTGGTACGCGTATCGCCATATCGGATACGGATACGGCTCGGATACTTCTTGGATACCGTATCCAGCTGTACCCAAAAAAGACCCTATTTTTTTCCCGTGTCGGGTACACGCAGATGCAGCATTCTCACGATATTTGAGCCGTATCCCAAAAATATTAACCCTAGAATGTTAAAAATTGCCGCAAGCAACTGTTCCATGACCTAGCATGCTGATTTCTTGTTGTAGGGAACTACTCTGGACCAACACGCACACGATGGAAATATGTCTTTCTACACGATTGCATTTACTCAAATAATCACATTTATTCTAAAGTTGGATATAGTGTCAACAAGCAATGGAGGAAGAGGCAAATTTTATTAATTGGTGATACTTTTTTTAATTTTTGGCTTTTTTGTTTTACTTTACATTGTAAACGTTTATTTATTTATTAAGTTTAATACATTTAACTTTTTTTAAGTTTAATTTATTAATATATAATATATTTGTTAAATATATATTAGTTATATTAAATTTAAATTATTTAATATTATTTATCTATGTTGCCGAATCGGCAGCCTTACCCTGCCGATTCCGGGTACGGTATGTCCCGGAATCGGGTACCCTCAAAAAACGCGGCAGAATCAACCAGGGTTCCTTTGAGAATTACAACATGGGATTTGTGCACCGCTGCCGCTGCCTTAGACTCCACGATTTTTTAAATGTTGCGTTTGAGTTTGCGTTGTCATCACCTTCTTTCGTGGTTTTGACGCATAATGCATTGTGGCTTATAAATTATGCCTTCTTTCTTGGTTTCCACACATAATGATTTCGAATGACTGGTCAAAAGTTAGCCCGTTCATAAAATCGCGCTTGCACCCATAGGAAGTTCAAGGAATACACCGATAGGAATTCAGAGTTCAGAAAATTTTCTAGCGTGAATTTTTTGTACGGCTTGACACAATTCCGAGCACTATAGTGCTCACATTTAAAAGCCTATCGGCTAATATTAATGGTTAAAAATTTCATTATTTTTAAATTTTGATAGTAGTTTTAATTTTTTAAATTTATAACGATTTAACTTTTAAAACTTTTAGTCGTTTAATAATATTTATATTTAATAATTTACTATTTAGTATTTTAAGATTTACTATATTAAAATTCTAATCACATATCATTATTAAATAATAAAATTTAAAAACCTGTATATATTACTCAATATACATAGTTAAAATAATAAAATAGTATCTAATATTTTTATTTATATTATAATTATATAGTATATACTATATAGTATTATTATTTATAGTTAAAATTAAAATAGTATATAATTTTTATAGGGCAAATATGTATATATTTATAATTTTTATATGGTTTTTGTATGGACGTACCCAAACGTACCCAACCTCTAAATTTTTTTTGCCATACCAGCGTATCGTACCCACATACCCGTACCCGTACCCGATTCGGCAACTTAGTTATTTATTGCTAATCTATCTATCTATCTATATATATATACACACATATATATATGTCGTATCTAGCCGTATCCATATTAGGGGTCTTGAAAAATAGCCGTATCCGTATCCGATACCGTATCTGTGTCCATGCAACTCTAGAATACTATATCTTTAGAGAGCCAATGCTAGATGAACATCTAGAGGGTTATATCTATGAGATTGCAAGATGCATATGTATATGTTATGTAAGGGGATTCATTTTGTGTATCTTTAGTTGCATATGCGTGTTTGCCTTATATCTGCTTGAAGAGAGGTCTTAAGGTCTACTCATGGCTGTCATTAGGGCATGGCTAGTCAAGGTGTGGTTGTAAACTCTTTCATTTATCTTTAATTGTCCTCTAAGAGACCTCAAGGATCACCCTCCTAGGTTTTGTAGGGCCTAAAGAAGAAGAGGATTAGCCCTATCCTATACATTGGCCTCTAAGCTGTCCAATCCTTGTTGATGTGTTTTGCCTATCTACTTGTGTAATCATATTCTCCTATGCATGAATGTTGAATGTCTTTCCTAGAAGATTGGTGTTGCAGCTTTAAAAGCCAACAGTTGGCAGGGGCTAATAAGATTCTTACATATGATAATTTGTGAAAGAGAGGTTTTCAACGTCTGTCCAGATGTGTTGTGTGTCTTAAAGAGGAAGAGACAGTTGATCACTTACAGATGCAAAGTGAATACTCCCAGAAAATCTGGAGTGCCCTTCTGGTGAAGTTGGAGATGGTTTGGGTCAATCTTTCCAGTCTTAGACAGCATGTATGCAGTTGGCCCAAGGAACCCCCCATCTGAATTCCTTGTTGAGAATAGCCCACTATTGTACTTTGTGGGGCCTTTGGCTGGAAAGAAATCAGAGACTTTTCAGAGATATTCTTGTTTCTTGGGAGTGTTGCTAGAACAAATCCTGCATTATGAGTATCTCCTATGCTACGGCAGCTCTGTCCAAGGTAAAAACCTTCTTTTCTTACCTAGAATGCAGGATATTACAAAACCGGAAGCTACATTCTCCACCCCTACCACCCCCATAGATGGGGTAATTGAGAACAACATAAGCCATAATATATCTTGTAAACCACCATATGTAGGCTTCTACAAATTGAATTTTGATGGAGCCTCAAAAGGTAATCCTGGTCCTACTGGTACTGGTTTTGTGGTTTGCTCATCCCATGGTTTATTTGTGAGAGGTAGCTTTTCTTTTCTCAGTTCTAAGATGAATAATGAAGTGGAAGTAACCTGCTGGAAGTAGAAAAAGATTCTTAGGTGATTATTCAAGGATGCAAAAACAAGTCTCTAAAAGATTGGAAGCTTCAAAGCATTTTGGAAGAAATTCATTCTGTTAGGAGAAACTTTGAAAGAATCTCACATAATCATTGTTACAGGGAAAGCGATTGGGTAGCAGATTGCCTTGCGAATGAGCGGATTTCACAATTTCCCTTCTCTGCAAAGAAGCGAAGAGCCTGAAGATTGGGATAGTGGGTTTCTTTTAAATTCCAACCCAACCTTGAAAGGTCGCCCAATTTTTGTTCGCCACCCAAAAATTAAAAAGCTTATTTTAAGCTTTTAGATTATTGCTGCTTGACTTTTGCTGCCACCATCTAAACTTTAAATGGACTTCTCCCACATGCTGCAGCCGCTCTTAGTCCTCGTTGCAAGTTTCTTCTTATGATATTGCATTTATTTGGCACCTCAGCTTTCTCTGGGCAAACAATTTGCTTGGAGGGTTATGCTGGGCAGGAGGAATCAGGGATTACAGGCACTGCTGCAATGAAGAGAGGATGTTCCACCCAGGACTTGCCATAGAGTGGCGCCATCTTGGACTGACAGCTCAGACAAACTTACAGCATCTCTTATGTTGCCGCTCTCAGCTTTATTAAGGAGATTTTGGGGAAGGATGGTCTCAAAAATTCTGGGGTGAAGAGGACTAGGGCATTCAGAACAAAAGATTTTGTCAACAAGCTTGGGGTTCATGTTCCAGATGCAGCATGCAGGGATTGATTATCAGCCAAATCCTATCAGCGAATAAGGTTTTTCTCCTTGGGAAGAGCTCTGACGAAGGGTTTTTGGAATCTGAGGAAGGAGAAGAAAAAATGTTTCTCAAGGAGGGCTTGGTTGGCAGTCAGTGTTTCTCTCCCTCTTTGGCAAAAAAACATGCTGATCTGGCACTTTATTGTCAAGACCTCACATTGTATATTGATAAACTATGGCTATCCTTCAGAATGGCAGCTTGGAGATTTCTAGCCTTTACACCTTACCAAGCATCTCTAAGAGTAGTATCTTGTGTGCTACTCATCACTGTTCTCTTGAACATAGGGTCAAGTTTGAGGCAGAAGACTCAGATGGCTCAGCTCCTGAACCATCATCTTGCTGATCAGCTTCTGTTTTTTGCTTTGTGATCCCAAGTTGTCAGGGTTTTTTTTGTTAAACATTGTAGTTTTTCTTTCCACCACTTGGGCTTTTATCAGCCTTTAGGCCTGTTTGTAATTGCTTTACTATCTTTGGACGTGGACCCCTACAGAACCTACAATTAACCAATCAGAACAGATAATAAATTTATATTTTAAGAAAAAGCTTAAACAGGGATTTTTAAAGATTTATGATTTTTATCATCCATAATTAGCAAAATAATCCACTAGTGATCCAAACCATTAAACATGCAGAAACAATGCTGTAATAGTATTACATCTGCCATCAACTGTTTTAAGGTTCGTGAAAAGATCACCCTTCTAGAGATCCTCCACCCTTGCAACTGCCCCATTATTTTTGCTTTCTCAAATTACAAAAATTCATTGGCAATAGCATAGCTAAAAAGGTGTTGTACAAAAAACACAGAGTTACCGGTGTAATTTCTATATGATAATGGCCTAAACTAACTTTTGTTTGCTATAATATTTTAACCAAGATGGAAAGATGCATTAATCAAACTCCAAGAGTTTGTATATTAATTCATAATATATATTTTGATACATTATTGATTCATAATATTAGAATCATTTTTTTTTTTGAAAATAATAGTAAAACAGAAAATAAAATATAAGCAAAATCTCACTCTTTAGGTTCAAATATAAGCTCCTTAAATACAGCATATGCAGCACCCGCTGCAACAGCCAACCCTGCCAATATAACAAGACTGTAGGAAGCACCTTCAGCAAACGTTACTGGCTGCTCTGGAATTTGGTCTGTTAGAGGATCAAAAGGGTCCTCCTTTTTAGCAACGTCTCCTTTGTGTTTCTGGAGAAATCAATGTATTGAATCAAAACTCATGGTTTCCCGTAATAGTTAAAAGTTCTTGAATCTTGTTTAACAAAATAAAATCTTATTTCTAACAAATGTTCTGGACGACTGTCGCATTGCTTTCAAATTATCTTCTCCTTAAAATCAAAGCTTAGCATAGCATAATACATAGAAACTACATCATAAGCCACATGCCATACATGTTAAGTAAGCAAACAATATTGAAAAGAACAATAATGGCCAATAAGAAAATCCTAAGAAAAACAATATAGCTACAAATATAAATATAGAGCATTGTTACTCAGTAAATACTGGACTTTGCAGACTTCACACGTTTGTTTGAAAGATCCTTTTAATGTGGAACTATATAGGCTGGTTAGCACTGGCTAGGCTATTCAAAAGTATGTTCCAGCAATTTACAGAATTTCTGAGAAGAATTCTCCCTGCAAAAAGATCAATGAGTAAACCCTCTTTTGAGTGAGCTATCCTCTTCAAAGTTCAAATGAATGTTTACATCCCTAACCAACAAGGGAAAATGGAGGCAGAATAAGTGATCAATTGGATTAAACAGTTGGAATCATATCTCATTATTCATTTCGATGATAACAAAAATATCACTATTGCCACCTTGGAGATGTCCCAGTAAGTTCATTGGAGGGTAAACTACAGTTAGTAAAAGAGGAACAAGATTGTGAACACATAGACATATGGAACAAGTTTGTTGTCGCCATCAGACCCAAAGAACAAAAAAAACAATCTTATCCTCCCAATGTGCAAAACAACTGTAACAAAAGTGGAAGTAATTGATATAAGTGAGGGAGAAGTTTTTTCAGATTGAAATGGAAGTTTTCATTGATTGACAACCAAGCTGTGGATCAAGGAATTAAAGCGCCAAAGTGGACTCCATCAGTATCTGTGGCAAGAATTGTAGTTTTTCACTGTTGAGGCAGAGGTGCAAGCTTGTCACTACATGCTCAAAGTGAAGTGGAAGCACCAAAGGAAAGATAATGCCTCTGGCTCCTCTTCTTTCAAATCTAAAAGTCAAAAAAAAATCCCTTCTGCCATTAATAAGCAAGGTAAGCAGAAAATTTTCTATAACTCAAAACAGTCCAATACCAAGTCTACATCCAAACAGCCGTCTCAAAGGGATAAAAAATATCAATACAAATGAGCAATTCAAGGAAGACCTTAATACAGGTAAATGGTATGGTTCCAATAACTTGCCCCGGCATGATAAATCAAAATGCAATTCTAAAAAGACATTCTTATGTCAACTGTCTACTGAACCATCAGAAGCATCATTCCCTCGGGCCAATGACAAAGGCAAAAGCTTTTGTTGATGACAAAACCCCAGAGTACAGTTTTTCTGCTGCGGATAAGAGTCTTTTTTACTGCTGAAAATTTGAAATAAGAGATGCACAGATTATTCACACTCAAATGTGGATTGAGTGGATGGAAGGGAGCCCTCTGGACCTGATAAGTGATATTGTCAAAAGAGGAGCCCTACCTTAATACAGTTGGAATATTGACTTGAAGGCAGCGGATATCTTCATGAAGACCCAGCCAGATTAGATTCTTGCCCCACTGTTTTCTGCTCCTGGCTCATATTCTCAACTCGGTATCATTCCATTTCAAAAACTGAGTCAACATAATTTTAAACTTTAACTTAATTTAACAAAACTATGGTTTTAACTTTATTCTCAACTCGGAATGCTTTAACATATTAAAGCTAAAATATGAAATATACCATATTTACTTTTCATACTATAGAAATTAGTTACTATAGATCATAGTAACGAGACTCGCCCGGACTCGCCAAAACTCGGCGAGTCTGAGGCAAGGCACCTTGGCCGAGTCTGGGGGACTCGGACCCGGACTTGGCCGATTTTTTGAGAAAAACTCGCCAGACTCAGCGAGTCCCGACATGTAGACTCGGCCGCTTAGCAGGCCGTGAAAAAGTAAAAAAAAAACATAAAAACACTTGCTTCAATTTGTTTTTTTTTCACTCTTAGACCCTCCTCCACCCTAAAAGCAACATTATTTCATTTTGAAGCCAAAGGGGAAGGAGAAAAGAGAGTTGTGAGCAAAATTTGAAGTGCATTGTAGGGAAACCAGCAAGGAGGTAGAGCATAAATCGATTGTTGAATCGCATTGGGGCAGCTTCGTAGCTACTTTTGGTGCATCTAGAGGTGTCTACAAAGGATTGGAAGGAGCTCTCTATTGATTTCAAGCTAGATTTAGAGGTAAGTTTGAATTTTGAAGGTTTTTTTGTGTTTTTTTTAACCAAAAATTGCATTTTTCTTTACATTTCATTTCTTCTTTCTATTTTATTTTAGTAGATCAAAGAAAGAACCCTAGGTGTTTAGATTTTTTTTTATTAAACCCTAGGTGTTTTTGTAAGCAAACCCTACATTTTTTTTATTACTTTAATAATTATAAATCACAAATGTTAATTTTTTTTTGTATTTATAAATTTTATATGTTATTGCAGCAGTGTTGAGATTTTCAAATCATCTTTATCACAATGTCCAAAGAGCCAGTTAGAAGGGACCCTTGTTGGAAATATGCTGAAATTATGCCTGGCCAAAAGAAAGGAGAACTAAAATGTTTTTATTGCAAAACAATTTTTCGTGGAGGAGGCATTAATAGATTGAAATACTATCTTGCACAAATACCAATCCATGATGCTAACCCATGCGGAAAAGCGCCTCTTGAGGTTATACGAGAGGTGAAAGTGCAACTAGAAACATTTGAGCAAAAAAAAAAATTGAAAAGGAGGCAAATAGAGGAGATGGCAAGTGTTGGTGGTAGTGGAGAGTCTTCTTCCATGCCTCCATTTCGTCCTCCAGGTGTTGGAAGTGGAACACCTGCTACTGCTACTGCTACTGCTACTGCTAGTGCCACTGCCAACGACAGTGTTCTTGGGCCTAGAGTTCGTAAATCTGGGAATCTTGATTCATATATTTTGCCACGCACCACACCAGGTTCCCAACCGTCGCTTGAGAGCATGGGTTGGAACAAGGACGTACATGATGCAGCTAAACGTGCAATCGGAGACTTTTGGTTATATTGCACCATTCCATTCCATGCAACCAGGTAATTCTTTTTTGTTTGATTGTTTTAAAATTTATAGCTTGATTCTTTCTCTTGAATTTTTATATTTAGAAATATGTCGAATTCAAATTTAAACTCTCCATTTTACAATACTTATTTAATTTAATTTATTTGTGACATGTGTTAGGTCTCCTTATTGGCAAAACATGGTTGATGCCATTACTGTTTGTGGGGTAGGGTTCAAAGCCCCTAGTGAAGATGACATAAAGGGCCCAATTTTGACACAAAAGGTGGCCGATGTAAAAGCCACAATAGAGGAGCAACGGTTGATATGGAGGACGAAGGGTTGCACCATTATGACCAATGGTTGGACTAATAGGAGAAATAGGACATTGCTAAATTTTCTTGTTTCTTCCTCAGGGGATTCTACTTCCTACAATGCATTGATTTAGTGATTAATATTTTTAATTTATGCTTTATCAAATCTATTGATGCTTCAGGGAATGTTAAAAATGCCACATTCCTTTGTGAAGTTATAGAGGAAATCATAGCTGAGGTGGGTGAAGCGAATGTGGTGCAAGTGGTGACGGATAATGCAGCAAATTATGTTGCTGCGGGTAGACTATTGATGGAGAGGCACCCATCATTATTTTGGACTCCATGTGCTGCCCATTGCCTTGACCTCACATTGGAGGATATTGGCAAGATTCCATGGATCAAAACATGTGTGGAGATGGCAAGAAATATTTGTAAATTCATATACAATCACACATGGGTCCTCAACCTAATGAGGCAATTCACGCAGCAAAAGGAGTTGGCTCGTCCTGGCATAACCCGATTTGCAACAAATTTCATCACATTACAATCCTTGCTTCAGTCAAAAAAAGCTTTGAGGCGCATGTTTGTTGATGAGGAGTGGACTTCCTCATCCTATGCTCATACCAATGCAGGGGCTGAAGTAACAAATTGGATCTTTGATGAGGCAAGATTTTGGACATCTGTTGAGGAGATTGTAAAGGTAAATGAAAATCTAATTATATATTATGTTTTAATTTTTATTCATATTTTTCTTTTATTTGCCTATTTTTGTTCACATTTAAGTTAATGTTTCACTTTCACAATAATTGCAGGTCACTGAGTCTCTAGTAGTTCTCTTACGAGTTGCTGATGAGGAGAAGCCTGCAATGGGCTACATATATGAGGGCATGGATAGGGCCAAGGAGGCCATTAGATCCATCTATAGGGGAGTTGAGGGTAAGTATCATCCCATTTGGGAGATCATTGATAGGAGATGGCACCACCAGCTTCACAAGCCCCTACACGTAGCTGCTTATTACCTCAATCTGGCATTTCAATTCCGCCCTGAATTCAAGTCGAATGAGGACGTTTTGAGTGGGCTCTACACAGTGTTAGAGCGGATGTCGGCTAATTCAATATAGATAGTCCATGAGCTTGAGACCTTTAGACTTGCACAAGGAGATCTCTTTTCTCGTGAGATTTGCAAAAAGAATCGGTCAACATTGCAGCCAGGTAAAATTATATTAAGAGCATAATTTAAGTTTTAAAATCTAATAAACTTTTCCTCTTTTTATATTATTATTAAATGTTGAAACTTAAAGTTGAATAATGAGATTGATTTTTTTCTTTTTCTCATCTCAGATGCATGGTGGGATATGTTTGGTGCTAAGGTACCAAATCTTCAGAAGATTGCAATTCGAATATTGAGCCAACCATGCAATGCTTCGGGTTGTGAGCGCAATTGGAGTATGTTTGAGCACATACACTCCAAGAAGCACAATAGACTGTCTGTGCAGAGGTTGAATGATCTAGTCTTTGTTCATTACAACCTTCGTCTTCGCCATAGACATATTTTGGCCACTGACTCCACCCCCATCACGTTAGAGGAGGTCGATCCACAATTTGATTGGATCACTGACGCTGAGGATCCTATCTTTAGTGATGAGGACCTCGATTGGGTTGACCAGGCGGATAGAGAGGCTGAGGCTGTAGCCATGGCAGAGGAGGAGGTTAGAGCACGAGCAGAGTCAGCAGACACATTACATGTTGGTGTGGGTGGCACAGAGACGGAGGCAGATATTATGGCTGCATCATCATCCAGGACCTATCTTAGACGCCTTCGTCAGAAGGGTGCACTTGGAGGCTCCTCTGAGCCATAGTGGCATAGACTTCTAGTTTTTGTTTTGATATTTATTTGGATTCTGGAACTTTTGATGCCATGGATTTCATATTCCATGACTTTTGTATACATTTGACAATATTTATATATCTAAGTGTGTTATTTCCTTCAGCTACAATTTGCGTTTATACTTATGTGATCGATGTATACTTGTGTATGTGATCAAATTAGCTTCTATTTGATGATGTTGTTGTGTCTTTAAGGTTTATTTATTAAAGGGTGCATGAAACAAGTTTTAAATCCTTAAAAATCTCTGAATTTCTTGGGGTTTTCAATTTGCCGAGTCTTTGCCGAGTTTTTGCTGAGCCTAGGCACCGAGTCCGAGTCCGAGTCCAAAATCAGCTTGCCGAGTCTGAGGCGAGTCCAAGTCTCGTAACTATGCTATAGATAGATATTAAATACTATCAATATTAGTTTCCATATTAATATATTATAGATATTATGGTATTAATATAGCTTTTTTGAACATAGTTTTCTCTTTTTATAGTGCATATCATTTACAAATATTCTGCTCATACAAGCATCAACATGAGACCAATACAAGCTCTTGCGAGCACTTAGTAGAAACTATTACAAGCTCTTTATAAGCAAACACACTAGAAATCACCTATGGAAGACCAAGAGTCACAACTTAGAATTCCACATTAGATGTCCCTATGGGGATTTGAACTTGGGTCTCCACAATGAGAACCCAATGTTTTAACCAATTAAGCTCAACCCCTTGGACTTTTCGAACATAGTTAAAAAAGTAAACCATATTAATAGGGTATAGATAGTATAGTATTAATATAGCTTTTTTTTAATATAGTTTAAAATATATAGTATTAGATTTATATTAATATAGTACAGTTTTTAGGCTGCATATATATATACCCTTGGACTTTTCGAACATAGTTAAAAAAATAAACCATATTAATAGGGTATAGATAGTATAGTATTAATATAGCTTTTTCTGAATATAGTTTTAAAAAAAAATAATATAGTATTAGATTTATATTAATATAGTATAGTTTTTAGACTGCATATATGTAAATATATATATATATATATTGTACGGACGCGCCCAGCCTCCCTGCCCCAAAAAGTATTCGCGTACTAGTGAGTGTGTGTGTGTGTGTGTGTGTGTGTTTTTATTTTTATTTTGTACGGACATGCCCCCCACCCCCAACAAAAGAGTTGCCATACTAGTGTATCATATCCATGTACCCATACCCAACTCCAATTCGGTAACTTAGATTTTGTTAAAAAAACTTGGTGACTATGCTCATCATAATCCTTAAACAATAGGATGAATGAAAAGGGTACTGTTGTGACCAAATCACACATCGCCCCATTGCAAATGGGGACCCCCCTTTTTTGAGCTCTGATGCTTTGCATTAGTTTTGGACGATGCCTTAGATTCGTTTCCTCTGTCGATCCAACAAGAAGTCCCTCTCCTAGAAGTTTTGCTTTATAACTGGAGGTTTCATCTGGTACATAAACTTGTAGTAATGAAGAATCTTGATTGAATTCTATCCAAATAATGAATATTGAGACCCTTCTTGATGTATGTTTGAGATCCTGAAAAGACTAAGTCTGATAGCCTGAAATCCTGAAAAATTGGCTAAGTCTGAAATCTGGTGAATCCTCCAAATTCTAGATTTTGCATGTTAAATCCGGTGGATTCGAGACCTATCTCAAACATCCTGAAAGGTATATTGAAAAATATTTAAAGTATAAGTAATTACCTTTATCCTCACGAACCCTGAAAAACGCCTAGCTGCTCCAAAGGATTCAAAAAGGTTGATCCAATGCGACGGGATATCAAAGTGGCACAAAATCTTCATAAATCACGCCGTTTTCAAGAGGATTTCAAGTTGATGATCCCTTGCGCTTGAACAAATGCGCCCAAGGATAGAGGATAGAAGAGGATTCCAAACCCTCCAACCAATGCGCTCAATACAAGAGGATTTCGAAACCTCCATCTATTGCGCCATACTCTAGAGGATCTCTTACACCCTATCCAATGCGCTCAAAAGAAGAGGATTTCGAAACCCTCATCCAACGCGCCTAAAGCCTAGAGGTTTATGAAGGGAAGATCAAGGTATTTTCAATCACTAACCTCAAGAAGATTCAACACCTTTAATCTAATGCGCTTGAGGAAGGAGGGGTAATAGGTATCAAAATTTCAATCTAGAAGAACTCAGTACCCTCATTCAATGCGCTCAATGTAAGAAGATCTTGAAGACCTCAACCGTTGCCCCACTTTGAAGAGGATTTCAAACTTGCTAACCAATGCGCTAGCCTTTGAGGATGTGAAAGTTTGATCTAAGGTATGTGTATTCTTCAAGAAGATCCCCTACACCTCAACTGATCCGCCAAAAGTGAGGGAGAGGGTAAGGTTTTAAGGAGGATTCAATGACCCCGATCCAATGCTCTCAATAGAAGGATGATTTCGAAACCTTCAACCAATGCGACCAAGATAGAAGGGATAAGACCAATTTGCAAGAATATGATATGCACTTTCAAGAAGAACTTGAAGTCCCCAACCAATGCGCCGCCTTGGGATGATGGTGAAATGTAAATTTTGTGAAGAATTTCCAGAGGATCCAAAATCCTCATCAAATGCGACAATGCCTAGAGGATCTCCAACTGCTGATCCAATGCGCCAAGGGTGATGAAGAATATGAACACTTGTCTAGAGGATTCCAAACTCCTTAACCGATGCGCTAGTCCTTATAAGATCTGAAAGTTGATTCAAGGCATTTAAGTCAGTAAGAAATCTGAATTATCAACTAGTGCGCCAGCTTTATAGAGTAGGGTTTTGTTTAAGTAAAATATCTTCTGATCAAGAATTCACTTTCTAGATCCAATGCACTTAAGGTTGGAAAGGTTAGAAATTGATTTATAATGATTATTTTGTGTTGTAAGAAAAAGGATTGATATTGGTTTTTGTTTGTTGCAGGAGCTAAGGGCTGGAATCACCTTCATGCTAAGAGTAAAGTCAACAAGTGGCAGTGCGTAAAGAAGACATCAAGTAGCTGTTCTAAGAAGTCACTTCAAGTATCAACTACTTCATCATCTTCATCAAGGCTTCCTAAGGCATCAATTCTACTTCAAGTTCGTCAACCCTCAAGGAAGCATCATTCCAAGAGATCTACATCACTTCAAGTATCCGCTGGTTTCTTCGTCAATCTACTGGAACTCTTCATCAAGTGGCATCATGTTCAAAGACAAGGCATTCCTACATTATGTTCAAATCTTCAAAAGTTCATCAAACTTCAAAGTCTCCTTGAGAGGTTCATCAAGCTTCAAAGATCATCATGAAGGATTACTTCATCAACTTCTACATCAAACGAAGGCATTCATCCATCTAAACTTCAAGACTTTACAATTTCAAGTCCAAGAGAATCTCCTACTCTTACATGAAGGAAGCATCATCATCATCTACTCTATTACTTACTCTTCAAGAGGTACATCAAAGAAGATTATCATCATCAACTTACCTACAAGAAGAAGAAGCAGAACAAAGTTAGTCAAGTGAAGCAACAAGTATCATACATCCAGTCTACAAGAAGAAAAAACAAGGCAAGATCTACAAGATGTATTCCTAAACATTCAAGTACCGAAGCAATCACATTGAATACATCACTACAAGATGATACAATTTTCAAAGTATGCTGAGGTGGCATCTATGTGGCGAGTACACATTATTTTAAATGCATTAAATGTATCATTTAATAAAAGAAGTCAAAGGGATTCCTATGTGGAAGATATTTTAAATGATTTCGCTTTACCTTATCACATTGGAAAACGTGCCTTCATTGCCTCCCTCTTTGTACTAAAAATAGCAGTTTGTTGTAACTACCTCTGAGGTGGCACGATCTAGACCCTTGGCTATTGAATTAATCTTAGCCTTTCATTGTAATTTGGAGCTCTATATAAAGGCCTTGTTGCCTCATTGTAATTCAGTAGATCATTAGTAGTAGTAGAGAGTAGATTTTAGGAGTAGAATAGGAGAGACTCTCGAAATTCTCTGAGAGGACTCGAAATTGTTGTAAATATTTTTCAAGATTAATGCAAAGAACATTGGAGTTCACTTGGTGTTTAAGTCTTATCTTGTGAAATAACATGGTTTTCTGGTATCTTGATGGAATGGAGAGGTGTTTCAAATTAAAAATAAAAGTAGATTAGAAGCTCATTGTGGTAATGTATGTTTTGTGTTGGATATTTGATCAACTCCTAACTTATGCTTTTAACATTCATCGCTGGTGAAGTGTTGTGTAAAGCTAGTCTGAGCTTAATTTGTTTAAGTTCGATTGTTGATGCTTGTTTGAGCTGCGTCGTTTAATGGGTGCTCATATGAACCTTCATGATTTGAAAACCTTTCGCGTAACCTTAGGAGATTGCACCAACTTCATGTAGTTGTAGGCACCCTTGGCGAAGTGAAGTTAGGTTAATCAGGGAGTTTGTCTATTCAATGCATCATCATTGCTTCATTGACCTTAGATAGTTCCTTTCAACCCTTACCTTTTGCTTTTCTTTATCATTGATATGTCATCCACACTCAAAGGAGAGATAAGCTGAATGAAAGAAGAAAGATCTGATGTAAGTCCCTTTGTGTTTAACAGCAAAATCATACTTAGTCACTGAGCTATCTCTTACAAAATCATAAGAAAGGAACCTTGGAGTCATCTTGTTTGATCACATAGTTCAGCATTCGAGAGGCTTTGCTCAAGAGGGAGTTAGATACTTTGTATTTCACTCTAATTGTTGACTTGTCTAAAAACAATCATCAACAGGTACAAAGATGAGAATTACCAGACAATGTAAGCTGCAAAATGTAATCAAGCCAGTGCAAGGTGAGATGTGTGAGAGAATCAATGCAGGCCTCAACATATAAGAAATAAAAGTTTAGTACCAATAGTGCAGGATACCACAATACTTGCCTAAGACTGAAGTCTTGTTAGTTTCAGCAAAGTCAGCTAAAAAATTGGCCAAACACACAAATATATGGACTGTTTTCTTGTCAATACTGCTTAGCATCTGAACCGACCAAACAATACAAAGGCAATGTTTTGTATATTCTCAAAAGGATAATCACAAAGAAAAGAAGTTCATTCATAAAATGAAGATCGTGAGAGGAAAAGAGCAAGAAATGCTCCAGAAGACCATTTGTCAAGGCAAAGGCACACCATGACAAGCTGAATATTACAGCATGCATAGGTTTGCAGCTAGTATTGTGTTTGAATCATTCTCCTCTCAAGGAGCAATCTACAAAAACAGTTCATGCAAACTTGTGGAGACCTATGAAAGAGGATTTTGTTGGTGATTTTCAATGTAAACACATCAGGATGTAGACATTTTCCTTATTCAAAGTTGTCAATACAAAATAACTTCCCTCTGAATGAAAATTAGTTTGTTTTGGCAAGAACTTTTTCGGTTGACAGGCATAGAGTTGACTCCAAGCACTAGCTATCACCCTCAACCAGAAGGGCAAACAGAGATTGTGAATAAATGGCTTGAAGGGTATTTGAGGAATTATGTTATAAGGCAGCAAACAGCATGGATTAAATGGCTTCATCTTGGGGAGTTTTGCTACAATTCCACTCATTATATGTCGATAGGTATGACTCCTTTCAAAGCACTATATGGTTATGATGCATTATCATTTGTGGACTTGATCCTTCCAGACCACAAAGTTCCTGGAGCTAGAGATTTGGTACAGCAAAGTATGGGAATTTTGAATGCACTCAAAGACAAACTTACAGCAAGCTCAAAATCAGCAAAAGATGTATGCTAATCGCCACTGTTCAAAGCACTATATGGTTATGATGCATTATCATTTGTGGACTTGATCCTTTCAGACAACAGAGTTCCTGGAGCTAGAGATTTGGTACAGCAAAATATGGATATTTTGAATGCACTCAAAGAGAACTTACAGCAAGCTCAAAATCAGCAAAAGATGTATGCCGATCGCCACTGTGTAGAGAGGACTTTTGAGGTTGGAGACTTGGTTTTTTTGAGGTTGCAGCCTTATAGGCAATCTTCCCTCAAAGGGAGTGGCGCAAAGAAGTTCAAACCACGATTTTATGGGCCTTACAAGATCACATGGAAGGTAGGAAAGGTCTCATATGAGCTAGAGTTATCGGAAAACAACAGAATTCACAATGTTTTTCATGTATCTCATCTTAAGAAGGTGCTGGGACAGCATGTTACCCCTTGCTTGGACCTGCCTCCACTTGATAACAAAGAGAAATTGATTTTGGAGCCCAAAGCGATTATAGGTATAAGAGAAGAAACTAAGGAATAAGGTCATTCTGGAATATTTGGTGAAATGGAAAAATTTGCCTATCAAAGCACTATATGGTTATGATGCATTATCAATTGTGGACTTGATCCTTTCAAACAACAGAGTTCCTGGAGCTAGAGATTTGGTACAGCAAAGTATGGATATTTGAATGCACTCAAAGAGAACTTACAGCCAACTCAAAATCAACAAAAGATGTATGCTGATCGCCACTGTGTAGAGAGGACTTTTGAGGTTGGAGACTTGGTTTTTCTGAGGTTGCAGCCTTATAGGCAATCTTCCCTCAAAGGGAGTGGCGCAAAGAAGTTCAAACCACGATTTTATGGGCCTTACAAGATCACATGGAAGGTAGGAGAGGTGGCATATGAGCTAGAGTTATCGGAAAACAACAGAATTCACAATGTTTTTCATGTATCTCATCTTAAGAAGGTGCTGGGACAGCACGTTACCCCTTGCTTGGAGCTACCTCCACTTGATAACGAAGGGAAATTGATTTTGGAGCCCAACGCGATTATAGGTATAAGAGAAGAAACTAAGGAATAAGGTCATTCCGGAATATTTGGTGAAGTGAAAAAATTTGCCTATCAAGGATGCTACATGGGAAGGAGTTGAAACCTATGTTACCCCAAGTTTTCGAGACGGGGACGAAGACGACAAGAGACGAGGGGACGAGTTTCAGGGGCGGCTTTTTTTTGGGGCCATTTTTGGGGACGGCAAAAGGGGACGACTATATAAAAAAATAGGGAAAATTTAAAATATATAAGGCAATTTCAAATATTCATATGATAACATTGATAAAGCATTCATCATATACATTATAGATCCTTAATACATAACACGAGAGTTGAATTGAGAGTTCACATGAAAGTCGAACAAATTAGCAAATGTCAAAAATTAATTGCTTTCATAATTAGTTACATAAAGATCAGTTATACTTTCAATATATTTGCAAGTGGATTTAGCAGATTTCGAAATGTTTTGGCTGCTCACACTCAGTTATCAGTGATTGAAATCACCTTTAGCAGTCTTGTTGCAGGTTCAGCCAGTTGTTGAGAAATTTATGACTGGATTCCAGTCATCAAAGAGTGATAACTGATACCTGACTAGTCTACCAAACATTTAACGTTTCGGCATTGAAGAAGACTGCACATTAATTTCTTGGCCTAGAGTTTTGTAATAAGACAAAGATGGTCTGAAGATCTTCATCAAACATACTGCTGTTCATATTCCTTTGAGCTAATTAGGGTTGTGTCACACTTTCAGCAGGTTATTGGTTGAGCAAAAACAAGGTATCAACAATGTAAAAATCATGTTAAAATGAAAATGCAGCTGTTTTTCCCCATTTCGAGTGAGCTGGGGTGTGGGGTCCCACTTAAAAGCATTAAAATACTGTTTTTTTGAACAGTGGGTTTTTTTTTCTTTAAAAAATCATTGTTTTTTATTGTCGTCCCCAAGACGGTTAGGGGACCTCACAGACGTCCCCGGCCATCCCAAGGATGGTTGGGTTTTCTAGGATGTTCCTGTAATGTCCCCTTCTAGCAAGCCGAAATTTTTCTCAACCTTGCACAATTTCAGCTTAGTAAAAGAGAACATTAGTATTCGATTCATCTTTTATTTCAATATAAATTCATTAAGACTATAACATATTAGATTATATTCACATTAAGTTCATATATTTGTTTCGTCATCGTCCATTAAAACATTCTCAATTTATAAGCACATTCACATTATTCATTGTTATCATTGGTTCGTGATATGACTTGTGAGGGACTTATGGTAGACTCTTGCGTTAACCAGCTCTAGATCACCAAGTATGATTTCATTAAAGAAATAGTTCCATCTCTTACGGAGGCCCAAAGGTTTCATTCACACACGGAGTCCCTCACCATTTGGCTCGTGGGATTTTACTCACACACGGAGTACCTCATCCAAACGAGAGTCACCATCCGTAGAGCAAAATTAACTCTTACAAGTTCTTCTAGGCCCAAGGATTTCACCCACACGCGGGGTTCCTCATCACTTGGCTCGAGGGACCTACGTCCAGTCGAGAGATACCTAGGCTAAAATAAACTATTACAACTACGTCATACCTTAGAGGTGATAGAGGGGTTAAAGGGAGAGTCTGAGTCAGCTCCAAGCATACCACCAACTTATCTTTTATTTGATTTCATAGATATCATAATTGTTCTCATTATCATTTAACACAAGATGCCTTATATTAGACATCATGGCCTTATATCTAAATTGAACATATATCATTGACATTTATTCATTATATTAGTCTATGATCATCTTTCTTATTTCATTTCATATTTCAATAACATTTAACTATAAACAATTTATTTAACCTAGTGCATATTCTAGTTATAATATATCTATCATTTACAACCTGCATATATTTATTCTTTTTTATATATAATAATCTTACCATTTATACTATAGATTGAACAAATTAAATATAAATACTTACTTACCTGCTGGAGCTTTACGTGGGATTTCTTACCTATGCCGCCGTAATATAATTTTTATTGTATTTTTGTTGCTGTTTATATATTTTATAATATATATTTCACACACTTTTACTGCTGATGTATTTATCCGATACTCTTTTTATATTTTCTTCCGATGATGTTTTCCTTCTATCTCACAACCTTTATTTAATTCTCTTTCAAGGGATATATTCGAAGAGGTACGTCTCTTATTATGCTTGGTGGTAAAAGACATACTTACCCTCTTATAATTTTTATTACTTTATATTAATTCCCTTTTGTGGTAAAACTAGTTCTAACCATACGTAACTCCCTTATCATAAGAGGATAGGTTAAAAGAGATTTATTTATCTTATTATTTATTTATATTATTTGTATTTATATTATATCATTATAATAAATGATATATTATTTATTTTATATTATATCATTTATATCATAATGAATGATATATGATTTATATTATATTATTTATATTTATATTACAATATAAGATAATAATAATAATAATATATTATTTATTAATATGATTGCTGGTGTCAACCAACTTAATCGTTGCACTTAGCCTTCCCTCCCCTTGTTATTAAGTATGGGAGCTCTTTTATCTTATTTTATTCACAAGCATATAATATGGTGGGATAATGTTTTGTCTTATTAGACTTTTATCTTCATATGATTTTATTTTGAATTTGTCCTTTTGTTTAACCGTATTACTTTGTCTTATTCCAAATTACTTTACTTTTTAGCTTTAATGGGTAAGACTCTTCATAATATTTATTTCTATATATAATAATATATCTTATTAATTATTCATATAAATATTATATTAAAATATTTATATTTATAATATATCTAATTAATTAAATATATATATATATATATTTCATATATTTTATAATATTTAAATTATATTAAATTAATAATATTATTTATTAATTAATACATAATAATATATTTTAAATAAATATATTATATATTTAATTTATATAAGGCTAACTTATTATTTAAATAAACGATTCAATTATAAATCATTATAGGGACATGACAGTTCCCACATTTCCGGTACGTCCCTTGTGATTTTTGAAATTTTGGGGATGGCCCAAGGACATCCCCTAGGCGTCCCTATGTCCCCGGAACGTTCCAGAAACGAGGACAACCCAAAAAATGTTGGGGATGCTTCCCCAGGTTTCCCTAGTTGAAACTTTTTATCATCCGAATCTAAAATTGCTTTAAGGACAAGCAATATTTGGGGAGGGAGGACTATCATGTCCCCATCACCAATAAGTAATTAATATTATTATAATAAACTAGTATATTTATATTTAAAAAAATATATCTACAATACGCCGAGAGATATCTTTAAATTACTAGCAGCTCATTACAATCACAGCAGGGGTGGAGTTGAAGAGCTGAAAGATTCCAAGATTCCGTGTACTTTTATAAGATTCCAATCTAAAAAACAAAAAAAAAAAAAGATTTATATGCATGAGACTGTTAATTAAGAGGATCAAAATGAAATGCCACACTCTCATGCATATAAATCTTTTTTTTTTTTTTGTTTTTTAGATTGGAATCTTATAAAATTACACGGAATCTTGGAATCTTTCAGCTCTTCTACTCCACCCCTGCTGTGATTGTAGAACACCTCTCGGCGTAATAAAAATGTTTGTTAACACTAATATATATATAAATTCAAAAATCCAGGTTGGCGCCAATTTTGGAACCCCGGGTCCTATAATAAATCAGCTATTTAATCTAGCGTGGGAGCACTCTGTTGGATATCCGATTATCATTTGCTATTTGACAAATTCGAGATTCGGAGCAGGCAATTCAGGGACGCAAACCCCTGACTACCTTTGTGAGGTATTGGATGAAACCCCGATCCTCACTTTCCTTGGCATCTTCCTCCTAAAGTCGCAGATTGAGCTAATTGGTAATTTTTCATTGTTTCAAGATATCATCGCCCTCAGCAATAGGCCAAGGCAAGGAAATTGGGCCAAACTTCACTCCAGTTGCAACTCATCCATTCAGTCTTGCGCAAAATCAAAGGGTGATTCAGGGCCTGCAGCGCCCACCTTCATGTTGTGATCATAACATTTGCCATTCCAGACCTAAGCACATCATACATTCCAGTAACAGCAGCCAGTTTCAGATCTTCCTTGGTTCAGCTCCAGCAAAACACCTAACTGAGCGCCCTGCGATTATACTCGCCCAGATCCGTGTTGCAGGACCAGTGAGTGATTGTTAGAATATTCCAGATCTATATTTTCACTTCTAGAACTGTGAACTGTCGTCATCACATGATTATTATTATCAGTTCAATGTAAATTTCGGTACTATTGTAGCAGATTGGATCTAAATTTGTAATCAGAATATATTCCTATTCATTCCTACAAGGTGGCATTTAATTGTTATAGACTGAATCTAAGAAAAGTGTCTGAAGTGACAGATTAACTGCTGTAAATGATAAGTTTAAAGTGATTTCAAATAACTTATGAAGTTCCAGGGAAGGGTGTTATATTCACATATTGATGCAATATTGCATTCTTTTTTATTCAAATCTAATAGAAAATGCTTTCCCAATGTTCCACAGACTCATTTCATATGTTTCGTAACTGTATCTTGCATGAAACTTATGTTTTTTAATGAATTTGAGTACTTTTTTAATTTGCTTAGTCAACAAGTCTGAATAAAAATCAGGTCTGCTGAGTTTTGGTGAGTTGCTAGTTTTGAAACTATGTATATCTCTGCATGTGTGTGTGTGTGTATAGAAAGAGTCTTATTCACTGATGAAAAAGTTGTTGTCCCCCATATCATCTGAGCATTACAGATCAGTGGAAATCCTGATTCCTAGCAAAGACTTGACAAAATGTTCTATGGAAAAAACAAATAAATATATGTTTTTCTCAAATTTAAAGCAACCCGTAACATTTCAATGCAATTTCATTTAAAACTTGAAGACCTATGGGGAATGCCCAACTTGTGTACCTTCATGTACATTGCTTGAATTCTCATACTAAAATTAAAATGTTGTATCACTGTCAAGTCAATTCTTGTCAAAGCAAAAGAAACAACTCGAACAGGATTAGCATGATGCAATTTCTTACAATGCTGGAAAAATAACCCATCATCCTTAAATGTACTGAAAAATTACATAAAGCCAGTGTTAACAAAAACGAGATTTAGCAACAAAATACTTGATTTAGACTCTAGAGCACTTCAAACTATCACTCTGAACTGTCTGGAAAAATAAAGTTACAAACCTCTTGGTTGGTTTGTTGATTGGACTCTGTTGCGGAACTAGAAGCAAGGGTGCGAACTGAGAAAGGAAGCATCCAATGCATTCCATTTGGCTTTAAAACTTTATGTCTATGGTTGACTTCCATACCATGTGCACTGCCAATTTGTTCACAAACTTGTGATGAGAAACCTGGCGAAACCGATAACATAAAAATTGTTTTTGTCATGGTTTTGTTGGGAATGAAGATTGTTTCATCCAGTTGACATATATTCAGTTAAATACTACTAAAAATAATCATCTGCAAATACACAGCAATATAAACTTGAGGCAAAAACCTACCAATGTTATATTCAACCAAATCGAATCACATCAAGCAGACGAGATTTTTAGTCTTTTAGACTAAAATATTAACAGGAATAAGAAAGTAGACATTGAGAGTTCTGTTAATACTGGAGATAAGCAAGTGCACCTTTTTAAATAAAATACAATAGTAAAAAATAGAAAAGCAAAATATGCAGTGTTCCAATATTGTCTTAAATCACTACTAAGTAATCTAAGACTGCAGACGTTCAATTAAATATTGTAAGAATATTGATTCTTTGATTATAGATGTATCAGAATGGATATCCCAAGGGTCAAAATGATATCAATACAAAATCAGGAAAATACTTTGGAGGAGAGAAAGAAAGAAACCCTAGTCCTGCCAGAAGGGAGAGATCCTATAAGACCACCAAGATGACTATAAATAGAACCGAGAATGCTGTAATGCTGGAATGGACAAACCGGATCTAATCTATATCACCATCTCTTGTCAACTATTCCTTCCCTTATTACCAAAGATCAAAACAAGATCATAACGCCCATGTAATGATGGAGGATGTCACATAAACTTTGTTTGCTATTAAAGGTGATAAGGCTCCTAGTCATGTTGGTCACTCTGTTATCTTTTCCCACTGCTTTTGAGGAATTTTGGGTTTTGATTTCATTGAAGCATTCAAGGAGTCTCAAAGGTCAAAATGGATTCTAAAACTATGAATATTAATTTCATTGCACTTATTCCTAAAAAGCAAAAGCCAAGTCCTTTGATGATTTTCAGCCAATCTCTCTCAACAACATTGTTTATAAGTTAATCTCAAAGGTTGTTACAAAGAGAATGAAACATGTGAATTTTGTGAAGGGTCGACAAATTTCCAATGGCATCACTCTAGTCCACAAACTCATTCATCTAATTACATTAAACACGTGCAAAGGCTTGCAAGCTAGGCTTAATATCTCTAAAGCTTATGAATAGGTACGGTGGACTTTCCTCGATGGAGTTTTTGGAAGTTTGGATTCTTGAAGGAGTGGTGTGCTCAGATAAAGGAATGCTATTCACCACCAAAAACAAATTATCTTGATAAATCGCTCTCTAAAGGCATTCTTCAGATCTCCTAAACATCTTTTTCTGCGTACATTGTGTATCATTGAGCATGCTTTGAGGCAGGCCATTTATATAAGTAAATTCAAAGATTTCCTTTTACTGTGAACCTTAATGGGCAGGGTTTTTTGTCTAGTATTTTAAACTTTGAACAGACTTCCTTCCAAGATTCTTACATGGGTCTCTGTTCAACAGGAAAGCTACCAAAATCTAGGCTGCCTCGCATTAATTTTCTTTCTTCCAGACCTGTGCTCTTATTTCCATTCAAAATCCAGTTTGAGTCCCACTTGTCTTGTCTGCAGCCACTAGAACTTTCACCTTAGTTTGCCTCATTTTCATACCATTCACTTGCCTCTTTTCATCCATATAGCTTCTCATTCACCATGGATTTCACTTTGGGATCAGAAGTTGATGGATGAATATTGTAGTTTCCTTCTCAAAGTGGAATCTGAGTTTTGTCTAAACAGGTAAACCCAAATGAATGGGAAGGAGACCAGTCTTTGTGTGTTGAGTAAGTGAGCGTCATGAAAAAATTAATATTAACGGCACGAGGGTAGGAAATGTAGCGCAGTCTTAATTTCTTATGGTAGAAATGGGAGCACCCCAACAGAATAACTACACTTATACAAAAGGTCGAATGAGATGATCTTAAGTGGTAAATTTGTTTAAGAGTTTTCAGCTTGAGTTGCTCAGTCAGTGTTCTCACAGTGACAGCTGCAGATCCAGACCAGTGTGCAGCTGAGAGATCGGTATGGAGAGGGCATAATTATATATGAGAATAAGGCCCAGCTATGAAGGGAGCCTTCTTTGAAATTTAACACCCAGTTAACTATTTGAGACTTGAGTGATTTGTGGATGTAACTTGGTCTCAACTACTTTGATTTGGAGTTATTAGTTGTTAGACTAGATTGATTGATTAGTCAAACTAGTTGATTCATCAGTCAATCTGAGTGTCTAATCCATAAACCGAGGCAACTATGCTGCACTCCAGCACATCAACAAACGAATTTTGAAGTGAATCCCTCAACCTACCTCAACATGCACCAAACACGTACAAATCAAGGAAATATAGAAAACTTCAACATGCTCACACACACATACACACAAAATGCAACACAAGATTAATTTTGGAGAAACCCCAAATGGGCAGAAAACTCCAAGATGAGTGAGCCATGCTCCTCATGCCACTAATCCACAATCATACATGTTTTGCAATACATTCGTAGATTATCCTGAAGAGAACATGAACTCCAGCTCTACTTACAATGATGGAGAATGAAGGACTAGAACCTCCATACAAAGGATCTATTGTCCACTTGTAGCAGTCCAAAAACTCGTTGCATCAGCCCCACTAGCTCAGCATGCAACCTCTATTGAAACAAAATGTTGGAAAGGTGCTACTCTCCCACACTTGTAGCTGCAATCTTCTCCTTCCTCCAACACCCTCTCTCTGCCAACCAGACTCAGCTCTCTAGTCAGCTACATGGCCTCAGCTCTCAGCTTTGCCAACCAACTCCATATGGCTCTAGCAACCTCTGCCAGCCAACAACATGGCTTTAGCAATCTCAAGCTCTCAGCCAGCCATGGCTGGCTTTGGCTCTAATTGTCGACCAACCAGCGCAGCATTTGTGGCAAAATGGCTCCAATCAAGTCTCTTCTCGCTCAACCCACCTCCTGCTCATATGGCTTCCCACACCATATAACAAGGAGTTTTATCTTCCTCAATTGATTCACCTTCTACCTCTATGTCCCTTCAAATTTTGTGCTACCCTAGAATGTGGATGGTTGCTACTCCCAAAACCATCGCAGCAAGCAACGCGCGAACAGTTGTGATCAAAGTGGATTCTTGCACCACCCAGTAAGGGAAATGGACATGGCTAGGGCAGAAACAAATGGTGTCACCAACAAAGGAAACAGTTGCCCAACAAATGAAGAACGAACCTACCAACAAAGGAAAAGAGGCATGCATGAGAAGAGGAAGGGTCAGAGAATGTGAACAACCATGCCCAATCAAGGAAAACACTCACTATCACAACAGAAACAAAGGTTGCTAATCTGGGAAATGAATGCCTATCAAAGGAGACGAAAAGTCATCACCAAGGCAAATGGATAGCCACACCAATGATGGAAACGCAATAGTTGTCAAGAAAAATGGTCGTCACCATAAAGGAAAACAGTTGCCACACTTGAACTGCCCTTCAAACTTCCTATGTCGCCTTAAACCTTGTTGCCACCAAATACACACTCCTAAATGGCATTCCATCCTCTTGGGCAACTGCTGAACAATGCCACACTACTCAACCAACATGCCCTTGCCATTCTATCATACTTGCAGCACTACTACAAGCTTCAATAAGCCTCAAGTCACACCTACAACATTGCTACAAGCAATACTATCGAGCTACTACATGTGTTCTTGTTGATAACCAAAAGCAAAGACGATTATGGAGTGATTCCTATCACTCTCAATGCTGTTGCAGGTGACTTGCAGCAAACTTAAACATTTGTGGCCTTCACTACAGGTGAATTTGCAGCACCACCAAGTGTTTGCAAGCTGCAGCAAGTGACTTGCAGCCATGCTATGAGTGTCATTTCAATTGCTACAGGTGAACTTGCAACATGACTCCATTGGTCCACCTAAACTAACCCACTTACAGATCAGTGTCCCTCCAATAAGTTGTAAGCTTAACTTGGAGTTCTACTTGACACTTCTTCTAGTTTCTCATAGTTAGATTCTTAATGCGCTTGTCTATTTCAAGGGCACATGTTCTAATTTTAATTATGATGCATATAGAGTCTCTTTTCCAAACGAAAATAGATTCCAGTGTAGTATATTTCTTTTCAAATTTAATGAGAAGACATTGCAGGTTTGAGAGTTCAATACTATGTACATGCTGTTCACATCTTCAGGAGAATGTTTTCATAGATTAACAGAGCCAAAGACTATTATTTTGATTGAAGATTTCATGTTTTAAGCTATCTAGTTTTAGGACTAAATTTTCAAGTGTAGAATCTGCTTACCATGGTCTGAAAATTAACAAATCATCTTGGATTTCACATGAGAGCCCTAAGTTCAAATCCCTAGGAGACATATTAACTTGCATGAAATGCAATGGGTGAAATTGGAATTTTAGGTCGGGACATGAACAAGTGTAAACTCCATGTTACTTTGATGGATGGGTTACCCCTCAATTGTCACATCCATAGTTTACAAACTTGACCGCTGAAAAAAAGAGTGGCAGAAATCATTAAAACCCATTTTTTTTTGTTTTTCATCATTTTTGTCTTCAGCAGTTGCAATCCTAGCAGATCAAATTGGTTGTTGACTGATTGTGAGTGCGATTTGGAGGATTTATCAACAATTGGAGTGCATTTAGACAGATGTTTCTTTTGTTTTCTATTCTTTTTTTCTTTCTTTTTCAAAATCTCAAACCCTAAACAACAAAAACCCTGTTGTTATGCTGTTGAAATTTTCTGTTCTTTCTAACCCTGCTGTTATTCTGCTGAATTTTTTCCTTTTTCCAATGTATTGAATCTACAATGAGCAATGCAAGGTGCCAGCAGAAAGTATCCTACATGGAAGTATGGCTCACCAAGTGCAATAAGGGCACAGTGACCTGCAATTATTGTGGGTTTAATATGAGAGGAGGTATCAATCAATTGAAATACCACCTTGCTCGAATTGCTGGCTGGGCTGTCCAGTCGTGTAGCCAAAAGCAAGAAAAAGTGAAAATAGAAATAAATGCCCTACTTTCTAGTTATGAGGAGAAGAAAATATGAAGGAAGAGAACAAGGGAAATGATTGCATCTGTGATGAATTCTTGTCACCCCTAAATCATCTAGAGATTATCTTCTTTACCCATGGATTCGACAATCCTCCACTAAAGAGAGCTCTAGCCCTCTAAACTCCCCACCTAATTTCTTTGTTCCTCACAATGTTCCAAATGCACTAGCTTTGCCTAAAGGTAGCTTAGTACTAAGAGAAACACCTTGAGACGAGGATGGCAGCTGCAAACTTTTGTTACTACAATAATATACCATTTAATGTGGCAAAAATCATGTTGGATGGACTGGAACATGCATCAACTAATGCCGGTGTGGGTTTTAATAATACATGGCTAGCAATAGAAGATCAAAGAAAAATATGGCAGAAAAAGGGCTGCACCATTTTATTGGATGGAATGGGATGCTAATAAACTTTTTTGTGCCTTTGCATAGCACATTGGTGTTCCTTGAGTCTATAGATGCCTCCCATGAAGTCACGAATATTGAGACTTTGTGTAATCTATTAAAGGGGGTGATCAAAGAGGTTGGAGCGGAGAACGTTGTCCAAATTGTCACACAATGCAATTGCACATGTAGTCACAAGGAGACTTATTCAAGAGAAGCATCCCACCATTTATTGGAGCTCTTGTGCTGCCCATTGCCTGGATTTAATAGTCGAGGACATTGCAAAATTTGATGGATCTAAAACACAGTTGAAGACGCTAGAAACATTACCAAATTCATCTACAACTATACTTGGGTCCTATTAGCGTTTTAATTCGCACCTTTCATTGTGACACAAAATGAAACAATATGCAGTAAAACCGCTCTTCAAATTAGGGAAGCTCCTTGTAAATTAAAAAACTAACCTAAAACTAGACAATATGTACTTACAATTTAGAATCTTTACAATGATTTTTGGGGTGATTCACATTCATGTTGAATAAAACGTAAATGCATATCTTTTTTATTTTGCTTAAGATTAAAGGCTAAGACATTCTATCAATATTAGGCAAAGGATTTTATGCTTTTTGACTTAAAATAAATCTTGCGATTACACACTTACGCCATTCAGTTAAAACAGAGGTTGAGCAAGTTAAGTACACACAAAGTTGAATAAGCTAACACAAACACGAATGCTTAAATCAAATGTAGGACTTGGTACAAAGCCACGAGCTACACCTTCAAGCTCACCTACGATACAAAGCTTGCAAATTCATTGAAGTAATTTAACTTTTAACACACATAACAAGACATCTCAATAAACATTTATAAGCAAGATACGTGTAATAAATGTCATTGAATGAATAACAAATTTAAGATTGACAATAACACTGGCATAAAAATTACCATTTATTAAACTAAGTGCAAAATGGCACTTATTTATATTGCTTACAGAGTTGCATGAAAATAAATGAAATAAAATAACTACACTTCTACTCTAGCTACCACTCGCATGATGTGCAAATTTTATTACAAATTATCTCGTCCATTAATTCTAATTCCACAATATGCGACTATCAATTGACTAACTATTAAAATATTACAATTATCCCTTCAAAGCTCTTGTTTCTCACATGATGATGAGCTATTTTTAGCACTCCTAGAAGGCGGCTCTAGATGTTTTGATTTGATGATGTTTTCCTTTGTTTCAACGAAGTCTAGCAAACCCTTTGATGAAACTCTAAAAGTTTGACTATTCAATGAACCTTGGTTACTTAAGTCTGAAACCCTCTAGTGAAGCTCTGAAATTTCACTTTGACACTTTTACTGTTGACGAAGTTTTTGCAAACCCTCAAGATTTTTGGAAGTTTGATTATTCAATGAACACCTTGCTTGAATATGAACATCCTCTTGTTCACTTTTTTTAAATCACCTTCTCCTCAGCTTGATCAGTAAAACTGGATGTTGAATCCTTCATGCAACTTCATTGCTGAAAATGATTTTTGTTTTATGACTTGAATCTCCAAAAAACACTGAAGTAAGAACACTTTTTTGCTGAAAATAAAAATTAGAATATGAAAATTGGATTGATCGGCAAGAAAATACATACTAAATGACAAAATATAGAGGATATTAACTCTGAAAATCTTCAACCACTACTGCTACAACTAAAAAAATATTTGTTATGATACTCAAAATCAATCTTTGAAACCTTTCAAAAAATAGAAAATACACTATATTTGCTCATGAATAGTAAAAATGAATTTGCTTGTGAATAATAGATGTTGGCTTCTTTATAGACATTCACTTTACTTTTTTCTTCATCTTTTTTTGTGATGAGCTTACTGCAATTTTCTTTTAGTACATATCAATTATGATTTTTTTTATAATAGTAATTTTTTTTTAACTTGCATATCTATTACTAATGAGAAAATATACAGCAGGTGGCTTATAATAGTAATTACGAATATTAATAATTAATATTATTAATAAACAAAAATCATAAGAATAAATTGCATATAAAGTAGGCACGCTTTGGCAGCCTGATCTACATTTTTTTAAGAAATCAAATTAATGTAGAAAGTGTGCCAAGGACGGGCACTTTTCTATCTTGGCCGCACTTTTTCTGTCTTGGCCACACTTTTTTTTTGTTTCATCTTCATAAAAGGTGTGCCTACTTTGGGTGCACTCTTCCTTAGTCTTATGCACTTTTTAAAATCTTTGTTGTAGGCGCCAATTCATTCTTTTTTTTAGTCTTTTTTATTTTTATTTTTTCTTAATTTTTAATATTAAATTATTAATAATTAATTAAAAATATTATTTTTTTTTTTATTTTCTAAACAATAATAATAATTTCAAAAATTATTAAAAATTAACAGTTTAAAATTAAAAAAGACCCACGACATTAATATCAATATTATATTAATATAATATAGGAAAAAATGCGAAAAAAAGCAAAACCCCCGCGACAAAGTTGCGGTAACAATAAGGTCAAATATGAAAATAGGACGGAGCACCCTAGCAGCGATTTACATTGGAAGGAGAAGATGGTTTACAAGGGCTGGGTTCCCCCTCCGCAACCTCACATGGAACAGGGCTAGCAAATTGTGAGGAGTAGGAAATCGCAAAGGGCAGTTAGGGCAGACAATGCTTCAAGAGTGAATGCCCAAGCCAGGGTTTCAGGGATTTGGGCTATCCCAATTACCTCAGCAACCCCTGCATTTGCAACTGGAGCAAATCGTACTTCATTAGGTAGGGATAGAAGCAATAATGCTCAACTTCCCCCTGCTATCTCCCACCCTCTCCTTCAAAGGCAAAGAGTTGCGGAGGGTTTTTCAAAACCGACCCCCAAGATCTTTCAGTCGAAGGAAAAGCCCTCTATAAACATCATGTCTAATCCCAGAGCACCCCTCCATCGATTAATTCCCCAAAACCCTAATTTCAAAATTACCACGTCCAACACTCAGGGGAGGGGCAACAACCAAGCTAGCAATTCAAGAGCAGGGAAACCCCAGACCCCCCTGGTCAAGGCCACAAATGAACTCAAGGCATTTTCAAAATTCTGACACCTTGGGTAAGAAAGCATCAATAAATATTAGCAGTATCTACTCAGATGGTCTGGGGAATCATTGTAGAACCCACGGCTTCTTTATCCAATGGTGTGGGATAGGGCAGCCTGCGAAGGAAATTGCAGATTGGGTCCAGGTCCTCCTCAAAGATCAGGTAAGTATCACTATCACTTCCGAAGATTTCATATTCGTTGATTGCAAAAATGTAGACCTTAAGAAAGAAATTTTAAATAGCAGAAGCTGGCTATATAAAGGGCATAAATTCGAATATG
The DNA here is from genome assembly GCA_027924645.1 of Cunninghamia lanceolata. Taxonomy (NCBI): domain Eukaryota; kingdom Viridiplantae; phylum Streptophyta; class Pinopsida; order Cupressales; family Cupressaceae; genus Cunninghamia; species Cunninghamia lanceolata. The sequence continues at coordinate 13,002,233 of BSBN01001183.1, forward strand.
TAGACTGGCAACCGAATTTCGACCCCAGTAAAATGAAACTCAAATTAGATAGATGGGTCAAATTACCAAACCTCCCGGTCGAGCTTATCCATAGCGAAATCTTAAGGGAGATAGGTAATCACCTAGGAGAATTCATAGCAATTGAGAAGGACTTCTTATCCCATTCAGATGTCCTCATGTCAGTAAAAATGGATATAAGCATTAAAGACCTCAAACCTCTTGAAATCAATACGAATTTGGCTAATTGCTATATCAAGCCAGTGTTTCACCAGGGTCCTACCCCCAGTAATACCACCAACAGAATTTCAAAAAGACATACCAATAAGAACTCCAACCCCTAGCCCTCGGATGTTAACATCAGATTTAATGTTGACAAGGGCGGATTTATAGTGGACTATAAGAGGACCAGCTCTCCTTCCCTTAAGAAGCACCACAGTGGCAGTAGGGATTTGTCTGGACAAATTTAGAACCCGAGTATGGTAACAGCTCAGTCCAGAAAATGCCCTAAATCTTCTCAAAACACCAAAGGAAGTACCCAGAGTCAGAGTCATGATCTCATTATACAAAATATTAACCACACAGGAAAGCACAGGCAAAGAAACACCCATAGCGGCTAAGTCTCCAGAGCAGATTTATAAACCTCAGATAGGCAAAGGCAGGATGGAGCTGGAGGAGGGGAAAGTTCCTGTAGAAGAGACCAGAAATAATACCCCCCCAGCAGAGGAAGGTAATACAGATCCAGAGGTTTTAGAGACCCCAGAATGGGTCCCTAACACTTATGAAACAGAGCCAAAACATAAAGAGACTGGGTTTCAAAAGACACCCACGGATAAGATCAGCCACAGGGATCTAGAAGAGATATGTAATGAGATCCTCGACAAGGCAATAGAGGAAGTAGTAATTGAGGAAGCTAACAAAGAGAAGGAAAAGCTTATCAACAAGATCCTGGAACTTGAAGAACGGGAGAAAAGGCAGGAGAGTAATAACGAGGACCCAAAAGAACAGGGAGATAGAGAGTCAAAGGAAGCAGACCTACGGCTAGGAATTGCTATAACCGATTTCAGTAAGGACACCCCAGATTATGCCAAAAGCAATAAAAAGAGGGGTGGGAAATCACTACTGGAACTGAGAGAGAAAGCAGGCAAGGCAACTGATCAGACCAAGATCACCACACTATTTAATGTAGGGAAGGGGAAGTGCCTTCCCGAGGCGCCATGAGAGTCTACACTTGGAATGTTAGGGGTCTCAATGCCCCTAACAAACAGCGAATTATAAAACGTTGTATAACCAACACAAAACCAGAAATACTACTGATCCAAGAAACTAAACTCAATAAAGAGGAGATAGACGCTCTAAATAAGAAGTTAGGAATATGGGAGCTAGCAGGAGTTCCAGCTGAGGGTGCTTCGGGAGGCCTTGGGGTAATTTGGGATCCTAGAGTGGTTTCATTTTCAATGATAAGTTGCAAGAACAACTGGGTTGTTGGGAATGTCAGAAGCATTAGAAGCAATCTACACTTTTTTCTCCTTAACATTTATGGTCCTTCCCAGAACCAGGGTAAGAGAGCAGTTTGGACAGAAATAGAACAATTCATGGGAACTTTACAAGATCAAGCATGCATTCTGGGTGGAGACTTCAATGCGATACTAGACCCTAAAGAAAAATTGGGAGGTTCTGTAAGGTTATCCATAGCAACGAATGACTTTAAAGACTGGGTTCAGAAGAACAATTTATTGGAAATTAAAACTGCACAGGAAGGTTTTACATGGAATAATAGAAGAAAGGGCATTAGCAATATTGCAAAAAAACTTGATAGATTCTTGTTAAGAGGTAATTGGGCTCAATTCTCTTATATTCTGACGGCTGAGATCTTACCATACTCGGGCTCCGATCACTACCCAGTCCAGCTAAGTATCTCAGAAGACTGCCAACCCAAACGGTGCCCCTTTAATTTTGAACAAATGTGGGTCAAAGATAACAACCTTATAACCCTAATTGAGCAATGGTGGAAAGAAACTAGAATATCTGGTTCTAAGCTTTTTTGTTTAGTATCCAAACTGAAAACTATCAAATGTAAGCTTCTAAGTTAGAACAAAACTAACTTTGGTAATATCTTTGAGATCAAAACTAAGCTAGAAGAGGAACTTGAAAACCTAAACAGAAGTGTGATTACTAAAGGCATGGACGCTGAATCGTATTTAAAAGAAAAACAGCTGAAAACTGAATATGAAGATATCCTAGCCAAAGAGGAAATCTTTTGGCGTCAAAAGTCTAGAGAGACCTGGCTGGAAGAGGGAGACAAGAACACTAAGTTCTTTCACAACAGCACCAAAGTATGCAGAAATGTAAATAGAATCCTCAAAATTAAAGATGCGAACAATATCTAGATTGAAGATCCTCAACAAATTGCATGTGAAACGGTTAGGTATTTTGAAAATATTCTTAATAATCACGAGGGATCGAATTAGCTGCACCACCAAGCCATTCTGGAAGATATCCCGAGGATTATCTCAGAGGATCAAAACAAAGCTCTCAATGGTAAATTCACCAAAACTGAGGTCAAGCTGGCAATCTCTCAAATGCAACCGGATAAAGCACCGGGACCCAATGGCTTCCCAGCCTTCTTCCAACAAAAATGTTGACACTTCATAGGAGATGAAGTAGTCGAAGCACTAGAGGGGGCAAGAAATTCGGGCAGTATTCTCAAAGAGGTAAATAATACTTTTCTTACACTCATTCCAAAAAAAGAGAAGCCAGAAAGCCTAGGGGATCTGCGGCCTATTTCTCTGTGTAATACTATTTATAAAATCCTCACTAAAACCTTGGCCAATAGGATTCAGACAGTTCTTCCAGACATCATAAGTGATGAGCAAACAGCGTTTGTTCCAGGAAGATCTATATTTGATGGAGTTATCACAGCCCAAGAAGCCATCCACACTATACAGCAAAACAAAAAACCTAGTATGTTAATTAAACTAGATATTAATAAAGCCTACGATAAGGTAGACTAGCGTTTCCTTTGCAGAACCTTAGAGGCTTTTGGTTTTACTAAATAGTCGATAAACCTCATTTATGCATGTATTTCTAACCCCAAGATCTCAGTCTTAATCAATGGGACCTCGGAAGGTTTTTTTAGTATATCTAGGGGATTGAGACAAGGGGACCCTATCTCCCCTTTTCTCTTTATTATAATGGCAGAAGTGTTAGGGAGAATGATCAACAAGGCCAGGGAAGAAGGAAAGATCCAAGGAAACAAAATCACTTCCGGTGTCGATCCTACAACTCATCAACAGTTTGTAGATGACACTATGCTCTTCGGTATGGGGTGCATCGAAGAAGCTAAGGTGTTCAAAGAGATCCTGAACTCCTGCCGTAGAGCCTCTAGACAAGAGGTTAATGCTGATAAATCAGCAATCTATTTTTTCAACACAGATCCTGAAACTAAAAGGGAAATTTGCAGAATCTTGTCTTTTAAAAAAGGGGAAATGCCATGTAAATATTTAGGCATACCTTTGGGTAAAAGCAATAAGATTAATGATCTCTGGGACCATATCACTTCTAAGATTAGGAAAAGAGCAGAATCTTGGAAAGGCAAATGGCTTTCCTCAGCAGGTAAAGTAACAATGTTAAAATCGGTTCTCTCAGCTATCCCAATATACCAATTATCCTGTATGAATCTTCCAGTAGAAAAACGGGAAGAAATCAACAAAACTCTAAGAACTTTCCTATGGCAAGGTTCGGAGGATAAAAAGAAAATGGCACTAGTAGCTTAGGACAAGATTTGTACACCAAAAGAGGAAGGTGGCTTGGGTTTGAAAAACTTCAGAGAACAGAGCAAGGCTTTAGGCGCCAAACTTGTATGGAAAATGTACCAGTAGCCTAACTTGAAGTGGGTTAAAATCCTTAGAAACAAATATCTTAGAGGGGAGGAACCGACATTCCTATTCAGAATGGCTAACCCCCCTAAAGGCTCTCGCCTTTGGAATTTTATGATGGATTGTAGGAAGCTCATAATGGACAAACTGACTTGGAGTCTTGGTGACGGTAATCAAGCATTTTTTTGGGATGACTCATGGGGGGGGGGGGGGGGGGGGGGGTTGTTTGAGTCGATAAGTAGCTTGGACAACTTAGAAAATGCCAAAAGGATCCTAGAATCCCAATGGGGGAAACATGTAAAAGATTACATAGATATCCCCAATTATGGGGAGAATCAAGGTTGGAAATGGAAATCCCTGGAAAATAGGAACATTCCAAATAATAAAAAAAGAAACTACTTGACATCCTTAACAAAAGGAAGGTCTCCCTCAAAGGAGACTCAGACAAATTAGTTTGGGACAGGGCGAAATCAGGAAACTATAAAACTAAGGATGGTTATAAGATTTTAATCAAATAGCAGCTCAGACCAAAATCGGAGATACCACTGAGACTATGTTGGGACAAGAACTGTCTCCCAAAAGCCGCGTTGTTTGCATGGATGGCCCTACAGAAGAAAATCCTAACTGCGAATAGGTTCACCAAGCTGGGTTATGAGGGGCCTAGCAGATGCCCCCTCTGTGAAGAGGATCAAGAAACTGCAGACCATATTCTTCTCAATTGTCAATTTTCCAATAAATGTTGGAATTGGCTAAGTAATAAGTTGGGATGGATTACTACCCTTCCTAATAACATTTTGAACCTATTCCAATGCTGGCCTGATACTCACAAACAAAGCCTGTACCATATGCTATGGACAATTACCCCTTCGATCTTGTTATGGGAGTTTTGGAAAGAAAGAAATAGAAGAATCTTTAAAGATAGAAAACTGACTTTTGAACAAATAATTATTAAGGTTGAGGTCGTTATTAGAGAGATAGTCAACAGTAGGGTTCTAAATAACTCCAAAAAAGAATCCACAATGACTCACTGGGATGAAAAGATGCGGGGGAGATGGGTAGGACTAAAACTGCCCTCCTTTGTGGGCCAGGTAACCATAACACCACCAACAGGAGACAGGAATGTAAGTGGCAACCTCCTAAAGAAGGTTGGTTCAAGCTAAATTTCGACGGGGCGTCTAGGGGCAACCCGGGAGTCGCAGGAATAGGCTGTGTAGTGCATGATTCTGAAATGAGAGAAATTGCAACTTTAGCCAAACCCCTAGGAGAAGCAACAAACAACACAGCAGAATTAACTGCCCTGATAGAAGGTCTGAGAATCTGCAAAGATTTGAAAATAGAAAAATTAGAGGTCAAAGGAGACTCTGCGATTGTCATTAATGGCTTACGGAAAGGGAGCATGCCTAACTGGAGACTAAATTCCCTTCTGGCTAATGCCCTAGACATCATTGCTTCTTTTAGAAGGTGCACATTCAATCACACCTACAGAGAGGGTAATAGCAAAGCGGACTCCCTGGCTAATAAAGGGGCTAATGGCTTCTGCCTTTCCACTAAACTTAGCTCTGATGAAGCAATATTAAATTCAAACTGAAACAATGGAGGAGGGTTGTTTATTTTATCTCTCTACTCAAGATAGTTTCTGCTTATATTCTCTTAGATATATTTACCTTTCATTAAGCCATTTAGATCTTCACTTGTTCTAATGACACACCCTAAAGTTTGAACAAACATTGAGCATCTATAGATTTCTAAAATCAAGACAGCTTTGGAGTATAAAAGAACAATTGAGAACATCTCACAAATTCCCTACTCGCTGGGTCGAACTCAGACTCAGTTAAGTCAGTTGTAGATTACTTCAAATTAAAGATTTGAAGTTTGAGAGAGAATGGCAGTCCCTTCATTTCAAAATAGCTAAAAGTTAAATTCAGACTTCACTGTAACGGGTGGCAGAGCACATTCAATACCAAACTGTCCAAACATGAATATATGATGCAATAGATAGCTCGCTGCCTCCTATACCTATTCTCGAAACCTTGAACCTCTATCCCCTGAAGTTGATTACGATTTCTTGGTTTTCTATTCTCATACTTAGCACCAATTAGCTATTCACATGCTCTAACGACAGACATTTAATCCAAACCCTTAAATCTCTTTCAAAAGCAGGGATTTCAGTTTTTGGCTATATTTAATAAAAGCTTGTTAGAAATGCTACAGCAGAGAAAGATTTAGAGACCTCGGAGGGTCTTTCTATGATCTATGATTATATTTTCTTCTGCTCATACAATCAAAAGGTAGATATAATGAAGCTTATAATTAGCCTACTATATGCTCATATTGAAGCTAACAAAGGGACTGATGCCATTACAAAGAACTTAGCTCAAATTAAGCAATTTTAAACTATATTTGAATCCTTAAAGGAGAGCAATCTAAAGACAACTCTAAATTGTAATGGCATTGAGAATGTTGGAAGAGGAAACTGGAGTGTTATAAAATAAGAACTCTCCTGCGCATAGTCTCATCCAGTGAAAAGCATTAAATGGAGCACGCAGTATCATCATGTTTGTTTAAGCTTGAGTTCCTCCCCTGTTTACACGCTTCTAAGGTACCACCTTTCTTTTCTCTTATATATATAGATGTATATCTATAAATCCAAGGCTTAAGAGTTTTTGAAGTATCTCAATAGACATTTTTATTCAAAATCTTGTACGACTCCCCTCAGCACGGGGCTCAGTACCCAAGCAGGAAGAGATTGAGATATGATTTGATCTCCATAAATGAATAATAATGATATTATGCGCAAAGCAGATCGTCTCGGTGAAGAGGTTAGAACTAATGATGTTTTGTTTGAAACTTGAATCACAATTGTCATGTGAGAAGGCTAGAAATTAGAAAGGCAATAATGAGGTCTCGAATATATCTTTGGCTATCATTTCAGCTCAATTGAGATATATAACTGATATGATTTGACAGGTAATAACTTCCTCTTTGGTGGGATATAATCGTCAAGATCTAGTGGGATATCTCTTGGCTTATTAACATTATTTAGTTAAATGTTCGATCTCATTCATATGCCCACATTTAGGTATATATATTTGCATTTATACAAGTGTATATATATAGATGTTGGTATATATTTTGGATCAATCAACAAGTCTGGGATTTCCCCTCTCAACTGGATTCGAATTAATATTGAAGCAAGTGTGTGTTGACACTTCTGATAAGCTTGGAAAGAGCAAGTATTTTATTCTTACCTCTCAGGCAAATGATAAAGAGATCTAACAGGTTTCTGCAGGAAAATGAATTTTACTTATTTCCTTTTTACATAGCTAATATGCAAAAAAGAGTTGGAAGTTTGTCCTGTGTTTTCAAGTAAGACAGGTACTCTGTTAGGAGCAAGTCAGAAGAAGCTCCCTCACACGGATAAAAGATAGCTGGTCTAATGATAGATGTCCCAAAAGACATCCCAGAAGCCGGAGAACCAAAAAGACATACAACAAGATGTTATCAGAAGAAAGGCCCTTGATAAGGGCAATGACTATACTGGTATCTCAGAATTTGTGTAAGAAAGGATTTATCCTCGTTGGGCATTGCCCCGTATAAGATCTATAAATAAACATTATGTACTGGACTGCAAAAGTCCCGGGCTAGACCGGAGGTTTTCTTCGCTCTGTTCTTTCCTACCGGTGCCCGCACTGAACAGAGCTGTATTTTATTACTGTTTTTATATATTAATGGCTTCGGCCTTTTACCAATCAAAAAATAAATAAATAAAACCCACAATAAAATATTAATAAACTATTAATTAAAAATTAATTCAATTAAAATTATTTAATCAATAACAAATTATCAATTATTAATTAATAATTAAAGTTAAAATCAACAGACAAATTACAAACATTCAACAATTCCAACACTTTTTGGATTTTGACATGACAATTTGATTTGGCCAAAAAATGATTATTTTTTACAACACAATTTGTGATTCGATCAAAAACGACTTTTTTCAACTTTGACGTTGACACACAAACGACTAATATTGACAACGAAAGAGTTTCTCATAACACAATCAGGTTTCAAATTGGGTACAACAGGTCCTTAGTTTGATGGGAGAGTACACAAAAAGGGAGGAGCTTGCACAATCAAGGGTGACACGATTTGTCACAAATTTTATCACTTTGTAGAGCATTGTTGGGCCTTCTCTCTAGTAGATGTTTGTGAGCACAAATTGCAAACTTGTGAAATTCTCGATGAGTCATTGAGGACTTGCGATTTTTTTGTCATGCAAGTTTTCACAGGTTTAACTCATGAGATGCAAGAGATGAATATTGGCAAGTTGCAGCACCGAAATCACGGCAAGTACTCAACAAGTTTGTTGGAGAAGCTTGTGAGTGTCGAGTTTTTGCCAAGCTTTGAATTCAAGTATTTTTTTAAGTCGTCAAATTTTTGCCGACTTTTTAAGTTTGGGGTTTGTCAAGTCCAAGTTTGTGAACTATGTTTGTGAGAAATGCATGGTTGGACTCTCTATATTCCAATAGAGTAGAAGCGCAAAGGCCACAACAACCATTTTTTATGAGGTGTTTGCCAAGAATGCAGAGGAGATACTCAAAGTAATAAACTTAAGTTTTCGAGGGATTTTTTTATTATTGTTTTTTTATTTTACATTAATTCTAATTTCAGTTTTCAATTTTTTAGGTAATAAGGTGTTTGGTCAAGGCTCTATGTTTGGTCAATAGAGATAAAATAATGATGGATTATCCCTATGAGGCCATAAATAAGAGCAAGGAGGCCATTTTGCATTATTATGGTGGGAACAACAGAAAATCTGAAATCATTTGGCGCATCATTGATTGTAGATAGACATAACAACTCCACCAACCAATACATGCCATGGTGTACTACCTAAACCCCATTTTTTTCCTCTGATACATTTAAGGCTAATGAGGTCATCACAAACCTTACTATAGACATAGAAAGGATGACACCAGAGGAAGACTTTGAAGACATAATTCTAGATGAGTTGGAGGTCTACAAGGGTGTGGAGAAGATTCTCTTTTCTTCACTTTTATGCATTCAAAGTGAGGCAAACCAACATCCAAGGAAAAATATATAGTCCTTTAATCATACACTTGTTTGATAAATGCAATTTTAATTATTAGATTGATACTAGAAAGTTATTGACATACCAAATGTAATGCCCACTCATAATATCAAACACTACTTGTTGAAAACATGGCTAACAATTTTTTTTATAGATAATTACAACCTCTACATGGTTAACATGTGCACAAACATGCACAAGTGTCATTGATACCTCAACAATAATAGAACGAGCACCACTATACAAGGGAGAGGAACATGTAAGTGTCACACACGTAGAGAGAGAACACCATACTCTCCCACAAAGCAAGAGTAGTAACCACTCAAAGTGAAACTCTCCCAAGAGGATTCACAAAAGGACAACCTCACACAAGTAGGGAGTTATACAAACTCCATCTACTAGGAAGCATGCATTCCCTATGTGGCAAGGCACCTATGATAGCAGAAGACTTAAGTTATAGAAGGATGACAACAACCAATTCATTTATTTAGTTCATTAATTCGGGTATAGATATGGATGAGAGTTCAATTTGAAACAAGCATAACCCTACTCCATTCTTTAACATTAGCATAAGGATCCCAAGCAATTATATCTTTACTACAACCATTTATCCATTACCTCTACTAGCAACTCACATGACACCTAAATCATATACCTCTATGCAAGGTTAGAAGAAGTAATGTGTACATAGTTTTATTACAAGATACATTTTACTAACTCAAGTATTCCTACCAATTTTGAAATCAAACAAAGAGCTAATGTACATAGGTTTTTAACCATTACAACCAAAAGAGGATAATACAACAAGAGAAGCCCCATGCTCCTTTCTATTAAGCAAGGATAGGAGTCAATAATAATATTTCTTCCTAGTTCCATTAATCTTTGGAAACATTCATAAAAAACAAGAGAGTTAACTACTTATCTCTATAAGATCTATTCATTTTCTCTCTACATATAGATGAGATTTACGAGGATAGGGAAGGAAAATTAGATAGTACAACTTTTCCAAATGTTTACATTCACAACAACTAAGTGCTATACCAAGAAGGTGAGGTAATATTAGCCACTAAAACACCTAAAACTTCCACTTCCATGATACAAGAATACAATAATAAGAAAGTATATTAAGCATTTATTAATCCAATCCAATAAGAAAGCATGAGCATATAGTACCTTTCATGATATAGTACAACACAATAGAAAGTTCACTTTTACCATCTAGTGGTTTCCTCACATGAATTTTATAGGGTTGGAGATGTTACAGAAAGTAACACAATACTGACCATATTCTAATTATCCTAATGATAAGACAAGGAAGCAAAAGGTACCATAAAAAAATTTGTGTTCCTCACCATTTACACATAAGCCATCTAGCATAGGGCAATAGATTATGAAATCATTTCATGTATAAGTATGTAACTCATTCTATCACTTTTCCTATTAGGATATCAGAGTGATTATAGAGGAATATTTTTTTCATATGAGCATTAATGCTCAAGATTCTTCATGACACTATTCTACCTTATTCATAAAATCCATCTCTTTAATCTACTAGCTCTTTTAGTCTACAAAAGTTATTTGCTTTGAGTAATAAGTACTAAACAATTAGGAATACTAGCAAGATATCAATAGAGAGAGGAAACAATCATTGCATACGCAAGTCATTCTCTAGTCAAATTTAGACATACACCTCATTTCCAAGAGGAAAGAACTATAGAGAGAAAGAGAGACTTCAATTCAAAAGTATTTATTTATTTTATAAAAAAAAAAAAAATTGACTTTCAGCAAAAACATTTAATTAATTTCGAACTTGAAACATTAAATTAATTTTTAAAAGAACACTAGTTTGATTCCTAAAAGAAATATTATTGTAATTCCATAATGCCAATGTACAAAATGAGTTATGTGGAGATACACAAATAGACAATAATTATTTTTAAGGAATATCGGTCTAAATAAAAGGCATAATTAAAACAGCACTATATGCAGTCACTAAAATAGGCATAACTTTCTTACTTTTTATAAAATTTAAAATTTCAAAATGATCTAGAAAGCTAATATTAAGGGCAATAAAACCCAGAAATAGTTTAAAGAGATTCACTAAAATGAATGAGCAGTTTTATGCAGATTAGAGGCACAAATCGAATTAAAATTAAATGAGGAAATATGCAATCCACTATAACAGAAATCAAACACAGAATGACCACCAAGATATTCGATAAATCAAATAAGAAACAAACGCTTTCTTATAGAGGTTACAATGACTAAAAAAGCTTGAACTAAAAATAGTACACTAAAAACAGACTTAGCTAAAAAAAAAGTGAGAACTAATTAAAGCAAACAATCTAACTAAAGCTATGTTGACTATCTAAGTTGACCATTACACTATAATAATACTTTAATACCCTCCCTTAATGGTCAATCTACTAACTACACCAAGCTTATCCCGAATTTTTACAAATTTGTCAGGACCCAAAGGATTGGTAAGAATGTTTGCAGTTTGTTCCTCTGAAGAGCAATACTAAAACATAACCGATCCATCTTCTACAAGTTGTCCGATGAAGTGACAATGTAGATCCACATGTTTGGTATGCTCGTGGAAGACTGGATTCTTGGCAAGTTTGAGCACCCCTTGATTGTCACAAAACAAGGGTGAAAGCGTTGATTGAGGCATCTTCACGTCTAAAAGCATCCTTTTGAGCCATTTTGCCTCACACGATGCTTTTATTGTTCCTTGATATTCTGCTTCAGTCGAGGAAAGAGCTACTACCTGATGCTTCTTGCTGGTCCATGTGATTGCACCCGTGCCAAGGCTGAAAACATATCCAGAGGTGGATTTTTTGTCATCAACAGAACCTGCCCAATTTGAATCTGTGAACCCAACCAACCTAGGATCTTTGCTTCTACTGTACAGAATGCCAAAGTTAAGTGTCCCTTTCACATATCTCAACACCCTCTTCGCTGCAGTCCAATGTTCTACATTTGGTGTTGTAATACATCTAGAAACGAAACCCACAGCATAGCTCAAATCAGGTCTAGTGGCTACAAGGTATATCGAGCTCCCCACTAGTTGCCTGTAAGTTGACTCATCAAATGGCTTAAAGTCAGTTTTGGCTGAAAGTTTCAGCCCTTTCTCCATAGGTGTTGACGAAATTTTGCAATCTGCCATTCTGAATTTGTTGAGCAAATTCCTAGCATATTTGGATTGTGAAATTAAAATGTTGCCAACTGTTTGCCAAACTTCTACATCTAGGTAGTAATGTAACAGGCCTAGATCAATCATGTCAAAAGCTATGCTTATATTGGATTTGATCTGTGCAATCATAAGTGCTTCACTACCTGTAATAATGACATCATCTACATATATGACCAATAAAATGGTATCATCACCACTGCTTTTGACGTACAAATTTGGATCTGAAGTACTTCATTGGAACCCTTGTTCAACCAAATGCCTGTCAATTTTGATGTACCATGCCCTGGGTACCTGCTTCAGACCATAAAGAGCTTTCTTCAATCGACATACAAGATGCTCCTTCCATACAACCTGAAAACCCTGTGGTTGAGTCATGTACACTTCTTCCTCCAAATCTCCATTGAGGAAGGCACTCTTCAAGTCCAATGGATGGACTGTTCAGCCAAACTGAGTTGCCATGGCTAGAACTAATCAGATGGTGCTCATCTTTGCTGTAGGAGCAAAGGTCTCCTCATAGTCAATTCCCTCTCTCTGTGAAAACCCTTTAGCAACCAATTGAGCTCTGTACTTGTCTAATGTACCATCTGCCTTGTACTTGACCTTGTACACCCATTTGCAACCAATGGGTTTCTTCCCTAGTGGAAGGTCTAAAAGATCCCAAGTCTCATTCTTCATAAGACTGTTATGTTCGGTTTCCAAGGCCTTTTCCCATTCAGGCTTTCCTTTTGCCTCAGCAAAGACTTGTGGCTCATACGTGTTGTGACGTTTTCACATCGCCCCATTGCAAATGGGGACCCCCTTTTTTTGAGCTCCAGTGCTTTGCCTTGAGTCTTAGATGATGTCTTAAGTTTTGTTTCATGATGAAGACAGTGGTAATGACAAGGTAAGTTGCATGACTCTAAGCGAGTGGGGAATTCTAGACTTAGATAAAATCACGACAAATGACAAGCTCAAACCCAAGGCGCAATTCAGGAGTTGAAACTACGCAAAGTGCACCTCCATCAAAATTAGCCTTAGCTCACTCCAAACCAAGGCGCCCTGCTAGAAAATGGTATTTTGACCCTCAACATGCTTTGAACATTGAGAATTTTACAAGAAAATGACTAAGTATGCTAGGCGCATTTTATCATCTGTAGAACCACCAAGGTGCGCCTAAGACTAATGGAGGAAGGAAGCAACATCTAGAGACCCAAATTTGCACTCAAGATAAACATAAAGTGATATAACTTAGAAAATTTTGAAAATACCGAGAAATGAAGTAAGAAGAAGTCTACATAAGTCCCTTTGAGGAAACAGCAGTATCACATCATACTAACTGAGGCTATCCTATGAGCAAGTTGAGAACCAACATATAGGAACCTTGGAGATAACCCACTGGATCACATTGTTTAGCTTTTGGGTATCTTTGTTCAAGAGAGGATAGATTACCTTAGTAATTTATTCTGAGTTTGCATGTGCATAAAAACACATCCACAGAATTGGCGCTAGAAGGAGGGTTGAATGGAGAAAGAACATATTGCTCCAGTCATCATTCATTTTATGCTCGCCTCTCCTCTTATCACTCAATAGAATTGGCGCTAGAAGGAGGGCGAACATGGACATTCTTCATTTTAAGTAGAGCAACAAGATACTCCGAGTAGTGGATTGAAGTTTGAAGTGAGCTTTGAGGGAAAGATTTGAGATTTCAAGATCTCTTATATTTCAAAAAATGCAAAAAAAGTAGAAAATTCAAAATACAAAAAAAAAAAAGCAAAAAATTGAAAATACCAAAAATAAAGATGGATTTCTCATCATACGTGAAGCAATTTCAAGGTTGTGGGCAGAAATATGATCCTCAAGTGGACATAATCCAGCTTTGGTGGAGTTTGAATGCACAACTTCATCCAAGGAATGCGGACTTGGCCGACTTTGCATCCCGGGATGGATGCCGAATCCATGGTACAAATGATCACAAGGAGTTGTATTGCTTAACATTTCTTTCAAGGATGGAACTAACATTGCAAGGAAGAATTTATTTTGCGCAAGTTTATGAGCCGGTTGCGAGTACAAGGTTGGAACCCGAAGTTTCAAATGAAGGTGAAGCCTTCATAAGATTCAAGGAGATGATTAAAAAAAAATTAAGTATTGAGAAAGACTTGAACGTAAAGTATCACCTACTTCCATGCGAATGGTGTAGAATTCATAATGCCAATCATTTGGAATTCACATGTTCGACAATTTGGGAGGCTATTCATCAAGCCAAGGCTCAATTGGAGTTCGAGGAATCCTCTAGCAAAGAAGGAACTTCCATTCCATCTACTAGTGAAGATAGCACAAGTGAGTTTGATGATCAATGCACAAGTGAGTTAGAAGGTGAAAGCACATGCCTTGTTCAAAAGACGGAAGGACATATTGAAGAAATTCAAGAGGAAATAAAGAATGTTCAAGCAAGTTCAAGTAAAGATCAAGGCATGAATGCAACTAGTAGAGAAGAAGACGGTTCAAGTTCTTTGCAAGAAGAAGAATTCCTCACTGATTATTCATACATATTGATGGAGGAAATTATTGAGAATGAATTACAAGAGATTGCAAGCATCATTGAAAACGGAAGTGGTCAAGAAGATATGTTACACACCGTCATCCACAAACCCAACAATGAAGAGCTATTCGGAGGGGCGCTCGACACCCTCATGTATGAAATACAACAAGAGTTCCTGCCAAAGTCATCCCAAGATGAACAAGATGAGAAAATGGAGGTCAACTACGCGAAGCAATTCGAGTTGGTGCTAGGCCCTTTATTGAAGATCCACGATGAACTTACAGGTGAAATGTTCCATGCTCCTAAATTTCAATTGTTTTCACCTTTATATCTTGATATGCCCACTATTGAGTATGATGTTGATTTGCATATTTCGGACGCGAGTGGGATGATTCATCACCAACTCTAACCTCCTGACGCGTTGATAAGTGACGAGCATGAATTTCCACTTGAGGATGAAGACCACCAGGTTGTATCTCTCCTTGCCTTTAATGACAAAGATCATGAATTTCCAAATTGTGAATTTGAAGAATATGAATTCGACTATGGAAATTTAGGAAAGACAACCTGCATATGGATAAACCATGGTACTTGTGAATTGCCACAACTTATAATTTTAGGCAAATTTTTTTTCTGAATATGAGAAATGTGTGGTGAAAGAACATTTTTCCAAGTTCAAAGATAAGTTTGCCAAACTAAGGACCATTACTTGCAAGTTGTTGTTGCCCTTCATTTTGAGAAACCATGCTAGGGCATGTATATACTTAGGTGTCCTGGGTCGCATCCCTCTGTTGCTTGCTTGTTGTTTGCTTTCCTTAGCTTAGTGGTTTGTCTTGCTTTCGTAGATTAGTTGTTCGCTTTCCTTAGTTGTTGTTGTTTGCTTTCCGTAGGTGTTAGTTATTTGGTTGGGTTGTTGTGTCGGGTTTCCCATTTGTAAGAAGGTGATGTTATCTTAAACACACTCCAGTTTCAATCTGTGATAGTATGTTAGTTCATTTCTTAGACATCCATTCATGAAAGTCTTGGAGTCCGAAGACGTTTTTCTATCAGTTTATCATCCTATTAGACTTTGAACTTGACTTGGAAGCTAATCATATATTGTGTCTCGACACTGCAATCTTTTGTTTTAAATGTTTAAAAAAATGATAAATCTTAAGCTTTATGAATTCTTAGTTTTCTTATGAGGAACATGGGTCGTGACTGCTGGATTTCCCATGGATTCCATTGCTAAGTTCGGATGGCATTACTGCTTGCTCCTGGAAGATGAATTAGTTGTTTAGTATTACTTGAAGTATTTCGAGGTCTTATATATTTCAAACATAAATGATCTAGAGGTTTTCTAGGTAAGTCTGGGTGATCTTGTGTTAAGTGAAAAGTTTGGGTCCTAATTTTTACCACCAACACCAATACTGCAGATCCAGATGAGAGTGGTACGCGGTACTAAGTACTGCTAGCCTATATTGGGTGAAAATAAAAGGTGTTTTTCAACACCAGACCCACTACAAAGTATCAAATATGAAGATTATCATTTGAAGACTCTCACATGAAGACTATTATTTGAAGATTATTAGCATCAAAAGCATTATCAAGAAAGAATATCACTGCAGCAGAATTATTACTTGAAGAATTATCAAAGTCATCATTTGCTTCCATCAAGGCTCATCACATCTCAGCATCAAAGCATTCTCCTGGTGGTAAAATGTCCCAACTTCATAGCTTAGCACGAAGGATCTTGGGTGAACTTAGTTACCGAAGGATGGGAATGAATCAATTGCACACACTTGGATCTTTGGGATATGGATGCTCATGTTGGCAGTTAGTTTTGATCCTTTGAGTATGTATTTATGTTTATTCATCTTAGTGTGTGGGTGTACATGGAAATTCTGAAACTTGATTCATGTTTGTCATTGGAATGCTTAAGAACCCTATTTTAATTGCAATTTATCTTAATATCACGCCCAAAAGATGAAGTGACTTGATCTAATCTATGCTTCTTTTCCTTTTTCAAGTTCGTCGTCTAGCTGGCTGATAGGTTGACAAAGAGTGTCTAAAGGTTTTGGGTCTGGATTGAGTCTTTGTCTTTGAAATGTTCAAGAACATTTATTCGAATTGGCGCTAGATGTTGTGACGTTTTCACAACATCGCCCCATTGCAAATGGGGACCCCCTTTTTTTGAGCTCCAGTGCTTTGCCTTGAGTCTTGGATGATGTCTTAAATTTTGTTTCATGATGAAGACAGTGGTAATGACAAGGTAAGTTGCATGACTCTAAGCGAGTGGGGAATTCTAGACTTAGATAAAATCACGACGAATGACAAGCTCAAACCCAAAGCGCAATTCAGGAGTTGAAACTAAGCAAAGTGCGCCTCCATCAAAATTCGCCTTAGATCACTCCAAACCAAGGCACCACTCCAAACCAAGGCACCCTGCTAGAAAATGGTGTTTTGACCCTCAACATGCTTTGAACATTAAGAATTTTTAAAAGAAAATGACTAAGTATGCTAGGCGCATTTTATCATCTGTAGAACCACCAAGATGCGCCTAAGACTGATGGAGGAAGGAAGCAACATCTAGAGACCCAAATTTGCGCTCAAGATAAACATAAAGTGATATAACTTCAAAAATTTTGAAAATACCAAGGAGTGAAGTAAGAAGTCTACGTAAGTCCCTTTGAGGAAACAGCAGTAGCACATCATACTAACTGAGGCTATCCTATGAGCAAGTTGAGAACCAACATACAAGAACCTTGGAGATAACCCACTGGATCACATTGTTTAGCTTTTGGGTATCTTTGTTCAAGAGAGGATAGATTACCTTAGTAATTTATTCTGAGTTTGCATGTGCATAAAAACACATCAACAATACAATCCCTGAATGTTGGCCATGAGATAAACATTAACTGTGTTCAACTTGCTCTTGCCTCTCGATGATCTACCCTCGATTATTTCACTTACCCGAACATCTCCAATGGTGCTTTCCGACCACTTGGGACTCTTTTTGGAAGTCTCAACATCAAAATCAGTGTTGCCATCATGGCTTGTGCTTCCTGTATCTGTGTCATCTGGATGTTGTTCCAAGTTGTCATCAATGAAAACTGGGTCTATTACCAGTGTGGAAGATCCTCATGCTCTGAATCCCCCCTTCAAGTGGAGTTACCTGAAAACCTGAATCCTTAGCCACAATAGGCTGGTCTTCGATGATCTGAAACTCTGGAGACGTCGAGAAAGGACCTACAGTCTCATCAACCACATATCTCTGCTGAAAGTCAAGAGGTTAGTGTCAATATCAATCAATCTATAGGCCTTATGATTGTCATTGTACCTGGTAAGCATCAATTTCTTACTCTTAGGATCTAACTTGGTTCTCTTTTCATCTAGAATCCAGGCATATGCAATAGAACCAAAGACCTTAAGATGATTGACTTTCAGTTTACTCCCAGACCATGCTTCCTCTGGGGTTTTCTTCTTCACTGCCTGTGTTGGAGAAAGGTTGAGTAAATAAACTACAGTATAGACTGCCTCAACCCAAAACTTCTTGGGAACACTCATGTTCTCCGTCATGCATCAAGCCATCTCTGTGATAGTATGGTTCCGCCTCTCAACAACTCTGTTTTGTTATGGAGTGTAGGGTGTGGTAAATTGTCTTTTGATGTCGTGTTTAGCACAAAAGTTGTTGAATTCTTTGGAACAAAATTCGCCTCCATTATCAGATAGAAGGGTTGTGATGTCACATCCTGACTCTTTCTCCACTAATGCTTTGAACTTTTGGAAATCATTAAACACCTCAGATTTTAATTTCAGAAAATAAACCCACATTTTCCTACTAAAATCATCCACAAACAAAAGAAAATACTTGCACCCAGTGACTAATGCTGTGTTCATCGGTCCACAAATATCCGCATGAACGAGCTACAAGATGCGCTTGGCCCTCCAAGCTTAATCATCATCAAATGGTGTTCTATGCTACTTCCCTGCCTGGCAAGCCCCGCACACACCTTGTATCTGTTGTTGAATGCCAGGAATGCCATCTACCAAGTTCGCTCGAGCCAACTGAGAGAGGTAGGATAAATTGAGATGCCCATACCGCTGATGCCAAAGTGTAGTAATGTCTAATGCACTCTTGGTTGCCAATGCATGTTCCCTAACCTGTTCAGTGTAAACCAATCTATACGGTCCATGATCTTCTATACCAAAAGCAACAATCTGTTTGGACTCCTTGTCAATGATACTACATTTGTGTTTGCTGAAAACAACATCTAGAGTAGGATTATGTCGCATAATCTGATTACCGAAAGAAGATTAAACTCCATTCCCGATACATAGCACACATTGAGAAAAAACAACTTCTTCCCTCCAGAGGATATTTGCATAATCCCTCTACCTACGACGGTGTACTTCTCACCTCCACCAAATATCACTAAATCAAAGCAAGCAGTGTACTCTGTGAACCAATCTCGCCTATTGGTGAAGTGACGTGATGCTCCTGAATCAATTGTACTGTTGGGTCCCAAAACCGCAACTCCACTTCCTAGGACGGAATCATACTTACAAGGCCAAGGTTGTCGTCATGTAAGCGCAATCAGTCCATCAACTTTATGGGAGTGGGTTTTATGCCCTGTACTTCGAGCTCAGCTAGGCTCTGGAAGGATATTCCAAGGGGTATACCTTAACAGGTATTGAGTTCAAACCAGATGAACAACTAAAAATCAATGAACAACCAAACCCAACTCGCTATCTTGATCCCAAAACTGTCACTAAACCAAGAACAACTGGCTATCACAAAACCCCTATATAGTTGATACAAATTGTACGAATGTACATGCACAGGAAAGATGGTTTTTCCCCTAAACCACTGGTAAATATTTGTTTGCTTTAAATAGTGAGAGATTGGTCTAATGGAGCCAATACCGGTGCCAATCCAATTGGGCTACAAAGTCTCAAATGACAGAAAAGAAAACAATGGAAAGGAAACAAAGGAAATTTGATCTGAGTATAAACTGTATCAGATTGCAGGTTTTGTGCTTCAAACATAATTAGTAATCCAGAAAAGAACTACATGCATTCGCATTCTAATGTAAAGAACAGATGACAATTACAAGGCTTGTAATATATTTAAAATGCTATCACATTTTCAAATGTCCAATACAAACTTATCAGCAAATGTGAGAGGAAAACCCTAAATACATACATGCTATCATCGAGGCATTCTCTGCACAATCCCTACTACACATCTTTTATTTGTTTCATCATCCCATTACTTCTCTGCAACTGGACATGGTGTAGTTTGGAGCCCTAGAAGCATTCTGGACCTACACAAGCTCCAACCACCACCAAAGAACCAACCCCTTGAAAAGAGTTTCGATCTTGCCTTTATAGGCTTCATAATTCGGACCTCAGGAAGAAATGGGCGAGAAAACCCCCAACAACCCCACCAACTGCAATAAATACTTCAGTTCCAGCTACCCATTTCGCATTAATGGCGATCCTGAGAGTTGTTGGCGCATTTTCCCACGTTTTCTAGGTGTTTCTGGACAACTGAGAGAGCTAGGGAAGGCAAGTCAATCATGCCCCGACAAATTGGGCTTCGGAGATCGGGCCTTCACTATGCACCATGTATTTTGGAAGAGAAGAAAAGGACCGCCAACCCCAAAATACTTAAAAGAAACGAAGGTCGCCGGGCGTCGAGCCTCGAACCTTGTTCCTTCCGCCTTCGAAAAGAAAGGAGGAAAAAGAGAGAACTCCCGCCTTTCACAACACTTAGGAGAATTTGAACTCGCTGGACCTCAGTCGTCAGAGCCTCTCCCTTCTGTTTGCTTCAAAAGAAGACAAAAGACCACCACTCCGACCTCCAAAATCTGCAATACTTAGAAAATTTTCAAAACCCTTGGCGGACTTTGGCAGTCGGGCCTTCCCGTTAACACATGCTCTAAAGAAGACAAAAGGCCGCAAGCCCGACCTCCGACGCTCGAAATACTTAGATGATTTTGCAAGGAACCAAGGCGAAATTCGGAGCCAATAGAAATGGCACGATGGAAGACAGAAACCTGAAACTCCAAAACCCCGAAAAGGCAGAAAACACAAGGAAAACACTTAGGATTTTGGACTTAGCCATTTGGGGGGCTTTTTCCTTGCACTTCAAAAGGCGAACAGATGAAAACCTATTGGAGGGGACCTATTCAAAATCGTCTTAGATCGGATATAAATGATGGGTTCAACAACAAAGGCACAAAGTAGGAATCCTAGATGGATTTGTGGCAAAATGAAGCATGTTTGGGAACTTGGTTTTTTCAGGTCCCAATAGTGGTTTTGGTTGGGGACATGTGGCAAACTTGGCATAGCGAGAATCCAAAACATCTCCGAGCAGGCCAAAAAGGCAAGAACAAATAGGAGGGAAACAACACAAGACGTATTTACAAGACAACATACAGTCAAAGGCACAAGGGCACAAAAGAAAGTTGATTGTATCCAAATTTTTGACACATTGCAGGCTAATCCTGCAAAAAACTGGTGAAGCTACTTGCCCCTGTCGAAGACAAACCTATTGAAGGAGTTGATCTCCCTCAACCCTTTGATGCACTGATCACCCAATATCAGCAATAAAAACACCTTACATGCATGCACATGCAAACTACAGCTATTCATACCATTATGCTGAAAATGGATATGACTATCACCAGGACACGGCATTCATAGATAATAGGGCCCATCATCATGCTGACTCACATAGCAATACGCCCCTTCAAGATCCTTGTTAGCATGATGCATATCTAGACCTGCATTTATGCAAAGCATGAAGAAAAATATCAAGCCGAAATGCATCCAATTCAAATGTGGCCTCAAGCTGGGCATGTCATACGACTTTTCAAGCTCTTGCGACCCAACTGCACCACAAATGCTAATGTACTCCATGATTGGATCAAAGACTTGATTCAAATCCAATTCTGCACTATCAGCATATAGATCAAAAATTTGGGGCACTTCAAGTGAAGACACACAATCTTCAAGTTGCCTCTTTGTTTTGTACTCCTTGGCACACTTTGTTGTGTAAAAACTCTTGTTAAGAAAATCGCTCATGATTTTCTCCTCCTCACTCTGTAGATTAAAAACTTGACCCACACGAGAACACCTAGCTTCAATGTTATCAAACCCAACCAATGAGCTCAAAAATGTGCTCTCAACATGATCCACATTAATAAGAGATAACTGCCCCAAACAAAGCTCTAAAAATGCATTTGTGACAAAGTATTCATAGTTGGAAATTGTTACCTCCACATCATTGGTAACTGTAGTAGTGCCTTCATGAAGTCCAGCTGAAGCATAATCTATATGAGAATGAAAACGAACCTTGCATGATTGAAATAGGGTCTCACATACATTTGCATGCTCCTCATCCTCACAACTCACATAGACAAGGTCTTCAGCTTGAATCTCACTGGCTGCACCATCATTTATCTCTACAACACAATACAATACGAGTTTAGAAAATTTTCCGGCGTGAATTTTTTTCCGGCGTGAGACAATTTTCAGAGCACTATAATGCTCACATATAAAAGCCTATCTGAAAGCTTTCGTATTGGAGATGGTTTAGCGCGCCCTAGACAAGGTTTGTTAGGGAGAGGCGGAGTAATCCCATCCCAATTACATTGGAGAAAGTTTAGCGCGCCTTAGACAAGTAATTCCCATCCAAGGGGAAGGAGTAGAAAGAGAAATAAGAATAAAGACTTGAGCATAGTCGATACTAAATTGTGTTATGAATTGAACTGAATATTATCTTAATTTATTGACCTTCAATATTTCTAATGTCCATTTCTAGTAAAATTATTGTATGCAAGTGAAGAAATCAGGAATATCCTAAAAGGGGACATTACAACAAACTTCAAAGGTCAGGAAGAAAACCATGTGTACCTTTAATTCACCAACTGCTGCACCTTGAAACAGGGTCTTCAAATCACCTACAACAACCAGGGGCAGCAGTAACAAACTTCTGTTCTTTGACAACAGAGTCGCCACCTCTTCCAAAGAGGAATTCCTTGAAGTGTGACTGATCTTCAAGGCCGCAAACTGATTCTAGGTTCAGCTCACCAGCAGCGTCTTCAATTTCTTTGAACCCTTAAATTGTCCCTGGCAACGGCACCATTTTGTTGGGTCCCAATACCATAGCTCCACTTCCTAGGACGGAATCATACTTACAAGGCCAGGGTTGTCGTCATGTAAGCACAATCAGTCCATCAACAGAACATGGAGGGTTGAAGGTCAACTTTACAGGAGTGGGTTTCATCCCTTGCACTTCAAGCTCAGCTAGGCTCTGAAGGGATATTCCAAGGGGTATACCTTAACAAGTATTGAGTTCAAACTAGATGAACAACTAAAAATCAATGAACAACCATACCCAACTCGTTATCTTGATCCCAAAACTGTCACTGAACCAAGAACAACTGGCTGTCACAAAACCCCTATATAGCTGATACAGACTGTGCAAATGTACATGCACAAGAAAGATGGTTTTTCCCCTAAACCGCTAGTAAATATTTGTTTGATTTAAATAGTGTGAGATTGGTTTAATGGAGCCAATACCAGTGCCAATCCAATTGGGCTACAGAGTCTCAAATGACAGAAAAGAAAACAATGGAAAGGAAACAAAGGAAACTTGATCTGAGCATAAGTTGTATCAGATTGCAAGTTTTGTGCTTAAAACATACTTAGTAATCTAGAAAAAAACTGCATGCATTCAAATGCAAAGAACAGATGACAATTACAAGGCTTGTAATATATTTAAAATGTAGTCACATTTTCAAATATCCAATACAAACTTATCAGCAAACGTGATAAGAGGAAAACCTTAAATACATACAAACTATCATGGAAACATTCTCTGAACAATCCCTACTACACATTATCTTTCATTTGTTTCACCATCCCATTACTTCTCTGCAACTGGACATGGAGTAGTTTGGAGCCCTAGAAGCATTTTGGACGTGCACAAGCTCCAGCCACCACCAAAGAACCAACCCCTTGAAAAGAGTTTCGATCTTGCCTTTATAGCCTTCACAATTCGGACCTAAGGATGAAATGAGCAGGAAAACCCCCAACCACCCCACCAACTGTAATAAATACATCATTTCCAACTACTCATTTCGCATTAATGGCAATCCTGAGAGTTGTTGGCGCGTTTTCCCACGTTTTCTGGGCGTTTCTAGATGGCAGAGAGAACCAGGGAAGGCAAGTCAGTCATGCCCTGACAAATCAGGCTTCGAAGATCGGGACTTCATTATGCACCATGTATTTTGGAAGAGAAGAAAAGGACCACCAACCCCGAAATACTTAGAAGAAACGAAGGTCGCCAGGGGTCGAGCCTCAGACCCTATTCCTTCCACCTTCGAAAAGAAAGGAGGAAGAAGAGAGAACTCCTACCTTCCGCCTTCCGCAACACTTAGGAGAATTTGAGCTCGTTGGACCTCGGTCATCGGGCCTTCTCCCTTCCGCTTGCTTTAGAAGAAGACAAAAGACCGCCACTCCGACCTCCGAAATTCGCAATATTTAGATAATTTTCAAAACCCTTTGCGGACTTCGGCGGTCGAACCTTCCCATTAACGCATGCTCTGAAGAAGACAAAAGGCCGCAAGCCCGACCTCCGACGCCCGAAATACTTAGACAATTTTGCAAGGAACCAAGGCGTAATTCAAAGCCAATAGAAATGGCACGATGAAAGACAGGAACCCGAAACTTCAAAACCCCAAAAAGGCAAAAAACACAAGGAAAACACTTAGAATTTTGGACTTAACCATTTGGGGGGCTTTTTCCTTGCACTTCAAAAGGCGAACAGATAGAAACCTATTGGAGGGGACCCATTCAAAATAGTTTCAGATCGGATATAAATGATGGGTTCAACAACAAAGGCACAGAGTAAGGATCCTAGATGGATTTGTGGCAAAATGATGCATGTTTGGGAACTTGGCTTTTTTAGGTCCCAACATGTACCATGTAGATGACTCTAACCGATCTATTGGTTCCCTGGCCATGAATGCATAGAAAGTCGATGCCTTCTCTGAATGCTCTGCGACATGAGCCTTCTACTGGGACCCTCCTTGGTTGGATTTCTGTGATGTTTTTCAGATTCTTCGTTGCATCCTCATTATTACCTTGGCCTTTCTTCTGGGACCATTTGCCTTTGCCTTTGTCTTTGGCTGCAAATGCATGTTCCACACTCATCTCACTGGTGCTACCAAACTGTTTCTTCCATATGTCCTGCTACAAGAGCTTATCGCATAGCTTGCCAAACGTCAGGTCAACATTCGTAGTGGTTATATTGAGTGTCTCAATGAAATGTTCGTAAGCACGTGGTAAGCTTTTCAGCGTGATTACCACCATGTCCTCCTCTTCCATCTTCTGACCAATGGCAAACAATTGATCTTTGATATCCTTGATCTTGAGTTAATGCTCCTACAAGGACGTTTGCTCTGCCATAGTGATCGGAAAAAGCATATTCTTTAGAAAGAATGCCTTGCCTTTATCTGAAATCTCATGGGGCTCATGCAAATGCTTCCAAATTTCTGCAAAGGTTTTGCCTGTCTAAACCTTTGGAAGCATCTCATCTGTCACTGATAACTTGATCAGCATGACGGTTTCTCGGTCACGTGCATCAAATTTTTATTGGTCTTTACCCACAGTGGTGGGTCGGATGTCAGTACCAAGAACGATCTTTTCGCAGCATCGGTACTCGAAGATCGTAAGCATGCGTTGCTTCCAAGTGTTGTTATTCTTGCCACTAAAGCGTTGGCTTCCTTCCAACATGATGTTGGGTAAAAAGCTCATTGTTTCGCAAAGGTTTTACAGAAAAAAAAAATAACCCTCTTTTGCTGTAAAAAAAAAAATCTGTCCACATTCCCTAGCACAAGAAAATACTTAGTTCTCTACGAAAAAATAAAAGGAAAAATACCTAATTTTTCTGTGCCCTAGCTGCTAGTGAAATCCTAGGTCTGAAAAAAACAAACCCTAGGCTCTGTTTGACAGTCACGATTTTCCAAAAAATCGTCAAAAACAAGTGAATCCAGCACGTTTTGGAAGAAAGTGTCTGGAAATATTCTACCCTAGGGAACCAAGGCGGAATTCAGAGCCAATAGAAATGGCACAATGGAAGACAGGAACCCAAAACTCTGAAACTCCGAAAAGGCAGAAAACACAAGGAAAACACTTAGAATTTTGGACTTAGCCATTTGGGGGGCTTTTTCCTTGCACTTCAAAAGGCGAACAGATGGAAACCTATTGGAGGGGACCCATTCAAAATAGTTTCAGATCGGATATAAATGATGGGTTCAACAACAAAGGCACAGAGCAGGGATCCTAGATGGATTTGTGGCAGAATGATGCATGTTTGGGAACTTGGTTTTTTAGTTCCCAACATGTACCATGTAGATGACTCTAACTGATCTACTAGTTCCTTGGCCATGAATGCATAGAAAGTCGATGCCTTCTCTGAATGCTCTGCGACATGAGCCTTCTACTGGGACCCTCCCTGGTTGGATTTATGTTTAGCCAACTGTTTTCTACAGTGTTTCTTCAAATGACCTTGCTTACCACAATAATGACGTGATGATTTTCAGATTCTTCGTTGCATCCTCATTATTACCTTGTCCTTTCTTCTGGGACCATTTGCCTTTGCCTTTGTCTTTGGCTGCAAATGCATGTTCCACACTCGTTGTCTCACTAGTGCTACCAAACTGTTTCTTCCATATGTCCTGCTGCAAGAGCTTATTGCATAGCTTGCCAAACATCAGGGCAACATTCGTAGTGGTTATATTGAGTGTCTCAATGAAATGCTCATAAGCACGTGGTAAGCTTTTCAACGTGATTACCACCATGTCCTCTTCCATCTTCCAACCAATGGCAAACAATTGATCTTTGATATCCATGATCTTGAGTAAATGCTCCTGCAAGGACGTTTGCTCAGCCGTAGTGATCGGAAAAAGCATATTCTTTAGAAAGAATGCCCTGCCTTTATCTAAAATCTCATGGAGCTCATGCAAATGCTTCCAAATTTCCGCAAAGGTTTTGCCTGTCTGAACCTTTGGAAGCATCTCATCTATCACTAATAACTTGATCAGCATGACGGCTTCTCGGTCACATGCATCAAATTTTTTTTGGTCTTTATCCACAGTGGTGGGTCGAATGTTAGTACCAAGAATGATCTTTTCGCAGCATCGGTACTCGAAGATCGTAAGCATGCGCTTCTTCCAAGTGTTGTAATTCTTGCCACTAAGGCGTTGGCTACCTTCTAACATGATGTTGGGCAAAAAGGTCATTTTTCCGCAAAGGTTTTATGGAAAAAAATAACCCTCTTTTGCTGTAAAAAAAAACAATCTGTCCACAAACCCTAGCACAAGAAAATACTTAGTTTTCTGCGAAAAAATAAAAGGAAAAATACCTGATTTTTCTGTGCCCTAGCTGCTGGTGAAATCCTAGGTCTGAAAAAACAAACCCTAGGCTCTATTTGACAGTCGCGATTTTCCAAAAAATCGTCAAAAACCAGTGAATCCTGCACGTTTTGGAAGAAAAGTGTCTGGAAATATTCTGCCCTAGCTGCGGCCTGCAACTGAGACCTTAGATACAACTGAAATCGCAAAAAAAAAAAACAGGTCGTCCAAAAATAGGTCTAAAACCCTAGCCGTCCAAAAAAGACCACGATTTTGTCAAAAAATCACCAAAATGGATTAAAAAACTGCCACAAACAAGTCTGTAATATGCCCAGAAACTCTAGGCGTGCAGAAAAAGACCTCGTTTTTAAGGAAAAGAAAAAGTCAAAAAAACACCCTAAAATAGATGTTGAACCCATGATTTTTAAAAATCGTGGAAAACATATGCAAAAATGCACGATTCTAGCAGAAACACCCATGTTTTTGTAAAAAAAAGTTCAAAAAACAGGTTCAGACTTCTTTATCAGTCGTTGCCTATAGCAAATCAACTGGAAAAAAAAAGCAGAAAATGGCAAGTTTTTGTCAAAAAAAAAAACACCAAAAACAAACCACGATTTTTATCCAAAAAAAATTGCCTAAAAACTTTTGGTATGTCACTATGTCATCGATCCCAATCAACTTGGGCTCTAATACCATATAACAAAAATCAAACACAAAATGATTACCAAGATATTCGATAAATCAAATAAGAAGCAAACGCTTTCTTATAGAGGTTACAATGACTAAAAAAAGCTTGAACTAAAAATAGTAAACTAAAAACAGACTTAGCTAAAAAAAAGTGAAAACTAATTAAAAGAAACAGTCTAATTAAAAACTAACCTAACTAAAGCTAAGTTGACCATTACAATATAATAATACTTTAATATCCACATCCTACAATCATTAAAATTCAATTGATAATGCAAATCTACTTACAAATAATTGGATTACAACATAAGGAGTTATTGAATCATTATTTATAAGCAATTTGTTCATAAGTTTGACAATCAAGTACATTTAAGAGGTGGCAAGCCACCATCTTGAAACATCATGCATCATAAAATGAATGAGTTAATACTACAGCTGAAAGTGTATAAAAATGAATAATTCAAGAAGCTTTTACCAAGCTCCCCATGAAAAGGGACCAACCAAAAATCATCAACATGACCGAGACCAATGAGGGGGCGCATTAGCTACCACCCAACCGTAATACCATCGTCAAGCACATGTGGGAGTACCACGCTACTCTGGGCATCCCCCTAGCGCGGAGAAGAGCCATAGATACACATAACAAACACATTCACTAGTCAAGCAATATCAAACACATAACAAGGGCTTTCACCAATACCAAATCCATAATTTCTCACAAAACCCCAATGATTATATCCAAATAGCTAAAGCAAGGACAAGGGTTTGCACTCCAAGCTTAAGACCCAAAAGAGTAATCAATGAATCAATTGGGAAAAAAGAACAAATACAATGAAGCTTCCTTCAGGAAAAAAAAAATGAAAGAACAGAAATTTTATGAGAATCACATGCATAGCTCAATACACTAATTGAAAACTCCAATCAAGTAGTTTAACCCCATTTGAATTTGCAACCATACCCCCACACTATAGTGTAATTCAGGCACTATAAAGGAAATCAGTAATGTGCACAAATTGTAAACACACGAAGGAATGGTCTATAAGGATATTCCAAGTGTAATGAGATGATAAGGTTTCATAAATCAAGGGTAACATAAATGAATTAATCAACAGTTCTCCAATCAAGTAGTTTAACCCCATTTGAATTTGCAACCATACCCCCACACTATAGTGTAATTCAGGCACTATAAAGGAAATCAGTAATATGCACAAATTGTAAACACACGAAGGAATGGTCTATAAGGATATTCCAAGTGTAATAAGATGATAAGGTTTCATAAATCAAGGGTAACATAAAAGAATTAATCAACAGTTCATTCCTTGAGAATAAGTCTGAACATGGTTTCAGCGTGACATTGTTTATTGATTTTTCTTTTGTGTTTGGGCAAAGGCATTATTTGGGTATTATTTTGTAATAACTAAGAGAAATACTAAGTTTGGAGGTAATGATTCCACTTAAACTTGCAAGGCTTACACAATTTTAAGATATAGTTAAATGCAACAAATAAAGCAGTATGAAAGTGTCCTAAGCTCTTATCTTCTAAGTCAAAGAAAGTCTCCACAATAATTCATAATTATAGAAGGGAAAAATCAGCAATATGTCAAAAGCCAAAACAGGAATACCTTTCTCCTTCGATCCAATACCAAAAGGCAAGAAGATTTCAACCCTGGGTGTCAAACTTTGGAGTGTAAAACCAGCAACAAAATTTAGCAAAAAAAGTGGAAATCTCCAGCTCACTTGAGGTGCCCAGACAACGAATGAACAAGAGGAAAAATAAGAGTGTTTTCAACAATTCTTTGGCACTAGGAATGGAAGTAAAGTAAGAGAAGGGTGGCTTCTTGGATGGCAGCCAAGGAAGGGTATGAAAGTAAGAAAGAATGACATCCAAAATTGTATTTTCAAGCTGAAATTTCGGCACCAGCACAGTCACATGTTGCAGCAGCATTGGATGTCAAAAATTGTAAGTTTCTTGCTGGTTAATGGTCCCAAAAGATCTCAAAAGAAGCCATTATGGTGTCCTAAGATAAGTTGGAAGACTGCTGTTCAAATTATCCACAAAACCCACTACCAATCCTCCAAAATGGTGCCTTTTGCATGCCAAAAAACCTTGAAAATTTTTCTTCCTGTCAAGTATGGCGGCCAGACCCCCCCCTTCTTCCCTCCAAACTTTTTGTTTTTCTCCCCCTTTCTTTTTCCCTATAAATCTCCCTTCTTATTTACACGCCCTCGCTAACAATGATGTTTGAAGCAATGTGTGTGGCCATCTTCCAATTGTGCGTGCATATATAGATGGACTCCTAAAACTAATATGAACTGCAATAATAATACTGTAATCGTTTTGATGCTTGCTCCAACAGATTGCTAAGCATGGATGCATATAATTACTGCAATAATGGCCAAGGATTGAATTATACGAGCCTATTATCCATTATGGTGAAGATTAAAGTTAGCTTAAAGGCTCTGATGGGAGGATTTTAATTCTGGCAATAAGCTAGTTACGAGATATCTTCTAAATCTGAAACATCTTCATGAGAAGCATCTGCAGCAAATAGCGTGCAATCTGAAAGATAGTGTCCAGGGCTTGCATGATTTCAAGAATGGAGACTGCAAGAAATAAAAAATCGAGCTGAGTTCCTTTGCTACCATTTTGAAATGCTTAACACACACAGTGACATTGTCAATATCAATTTTGACAAACGCTAGGCTAGTGATGCCAGCTACGATGTTGATAATATCATGGGAATGAAGGATGACAATGAGAATGGCAATATTGTCAATATTAAGTAGCTGGCAGCATACTTGTTTTAGTTAGAAGATAAGCTATTGTCATATCTAAATAGTCCAGCAGGGTTTCCTTTCTTGGACCAAGCTTAGCCACCTGCTTAGTTATTTCCTTAGTTTCCATGAGATGTACTATGGGGAACGCCAGGCTTCTGGTGCCAGCTATAATGTTGATAATATCATGGGAATGGAGGATGACAATGAGAATAGCAATATTGTCAATATTCAGTAGCTGGCTGCATACTTGTTTTAGTTAGAAGCTAAGCTATTGTAGTATCTAAATAATCCAGCAGGGTTTCCTTTCTTGGAGCAAGCTTAGCCATCTGCTTAGTTATTTCCTTTGTTGCCATGAGATGTACTGAGGGGCATGTTTTCTTTTAAGTTTTTTATCGATATAATATTTTCTTTATCAGAAATTAGCAGTAACTCCTTCCGATCAGAAATAAGCTTCCATAAAAAGAGAATTCTGAAAGCAACAACAAAAATTACTTAGTCCAAAAGATCTAACCTGTCTTGCAGATGCCGTTCTACAATAATATCAAAAATTGAAATACAAATTTTAACTTCATTACTCAGAAGATTATAATCATCAAATTTGAAGTCATATTTATTATATGCTCTTCAACTTTTCTTTTTAGTTTACTTTAAAAACCAGAGAAGAAATATTTAATTGCAATAGATGAAAATAAACAATAAAAACAAGCTTCCTTCTTACCTTTACTTGATAGCCTGACATCAGGCCTACATCTCTTCAACTCTTTAAAAATCTGCATAAGTTACGAAAATATGAAATTTAGCAATGATTTTATTTGGTTTTAATATAGAAATATAAGCCATTTATTTTCTCTTCATGGACATTGGTAATTTACCTGAACAGACATTTATTACAGTTACAGTTATAATAACTGGGTAGCCATTATTGTTCTCACTAGACTTTCATATTTGCTTCATAAAACCAATTTTTTGGGGGAAAACTACAATTACATGTGTTAGAAATAGCAAAAAAGGAAAACAATCAAAATTAAAGGAACAAAGGAATTGATATAATGAATTAAAGTGCTCAGGTTATGACGGAGAGATTGAAATTTATCATGTACTGTGTACAAAGCTCCAATGCCATCTTCTAATCATTGCCTTGACTTCAATGAAATTATTATGTGGTGATAGGCATTACTAACACTCATTGTTAGCCTCCTAATATGATCTCATACTGCAAAAATATAAAACAAGATACGAGAGACGAAAGAAAATTGAAAAGAGATTGTCCAGTTCATTTTATCATATGCTTTGTCATGGTATATTAAACAATATGTTGTAGTAGCAAAACTTTATAACCATAAAGGAACTAACCCCAGAAACTACCTTACATCTCTAATTGGTCCATGTACTTTCTAAATTGTGACTTTAATATGGAATATTATGACCAGGACTTTATTATATGACTACATAACAGCTAAATTAAGACTTAGCACTATTACTTTATTACGCTCCCTTAATGGTAATGCATGGTACTGTTGTGATGTCCTCACACATCGCCCAATTGCAAATGGGGACCCACATTTTTTGCAATTTTGAGCTTGTAGGATCCTTAGGAAGTGTTGTCACAGACCTAGTCTCTTCGATGAAATGAAGAATGAGCCTCTCTGGATGCGAAGTGAAACAAGTCAAGTCCGTCAAACAAGGTGCAATTGGGAATATTTAAGCATGTCCCTGAGATACTGAAAATTGACTAAGTTTGGTGTCCTGAAGTCTGATTGTCCTAATATCCTGAAAACTGACTAAGTCTGAAATCTGGTGGATCCTCAAAAATCTAGAATCTGCATGTTAAATCTCATGGATCCAAGACCTATCTCAAACATCCTGGAAGTATATTTCAAAATATTTAAAGTATATGAAATATCTAAACATATACTAAAATATATTTTGAAATATACTTAATTTCAAGGCACTGAAATTTGGCTGTATAAAAAAATTTCCTCTGGCCTTGGCATATGTGCCCAACCTTTCGAAAATTTCTCCAACTCCTGTCCTATGCGCCCACCTCAGGGAAATTCTTCATCCACTGTCATATGCGCTCCACATGAGGAAATTTCCTCACTCCATGTCATATGCGCCCATTATGAAATTTCCTTAGCACTCCTCATAAGCGATCAAACCTGGACAAATTTCTCTGACAACATGCAAATGCGCTCAAGCTTGGAATATTTCTCTAACCACTAGGAAATGTGCTCTATCCTTGTGAAATTTCTTTACCCATTGCTAAGTGCGCTCAACCTAGAGAAATTTCTCTAGCACCTAGGATGTGCGCTCAAACAAAAAATTTCTTCACCCCTCATCAATTGCGCCCTTACTTAGGAAAAATTCTTCATACATTAGCATATGCGCCCATGCCTAAAGAAATTTCTCCAGCACTCATCAAAGGCGCTCCTCAAAGGAAAATTTCTCCAACACCTTGCAAAGGCGCCCTCAACAGGGAATTTCTTCACACCTCATCAATTGCGCCCAACTTGGAGAAAATTTCTCCATCATCGTGCATATGCGCCCAACTTGGAGAAAATTTCTCCATCATCATGCATATGTGCCCTCCATTGAGAAATATCTCTTGCACATGACAAATGCACTTCACCTTGAAAAGAAATTTCCTTGACCTTCTCAAAGTGCGCCTACCTTGAAAAAAATTTCCTCATACTCTGTCATATGCGCTCCCTCAAGAAAAATTTCCTTAACACTCATCATATGCGCCCAGCTTGGGTCAAGTCAGCCATGAAAAGATAAAAGGCAAAGTTTTCAAATGTGAAAACAAAGCCTTCTTCATTGCAAGTAAGATCTAGCCTAGGACCTTTGCAAGGTATCTGAAAGTGAAATGTTAGGAGATCTGTGAGAAAATATTGTTAATGATTATCATCTTGGCAATTGAAATTTGTTTCTCTTTTGCAGGAATTGGAGGCAAGAAGTGTTTTTCCGAGGAATATCCGATGTCAAAAGCAATCAAGGGAAGATTTCATCCCAAACAAGGAAGAGAAGGCATCTAGTTTCATCATCCAAGGATGGAGGTCACTTCAAGGAAGGAAAATAGCGAGAACTTGCACCGGAAACATTCAGAGCATGGAAGAAGTGTTGCTCGAGGTCAACAAGACACGAAGGAATCCAACACCAAGGTCATCATCGCAGGAGGTCCATTGCATGACATCACTTCATCATCCAGAAGCTCACCTCCAGGAATCCAAGAGTCTAGTTTCACATTCAAGCTCCGGAACCATCCTCTTCGACCATGAAGTCTACTTCAATAATTCACACCCAGGGTCTACTTCCTGCACGATTCAAAGATGTAATCCTGCACAAGAACAAAACAAGCACAAGAGCCTCATGAGATGAGAAAATGGGCATGTACATCAAAAGTCATGAATTACATGAAGACAACATCAAGAAATTCCCAAAATTCCCAAGTTTTCATGTTCGAAAGCTGCCAAGTTCCAAAGGTGAAAATCCTAGTTCGAACACTATTCCACAAAAGATGACATAATTTGGGAAATATTCTGAGCAATATGACCACAAAGAAGATCAAACCGGTTGGCTCAATGCTGAGGTGGCATATACACGTCACTAGTCTAATCACAGTCTGCCACATCACCCGTTCAAGTCCGATGTACCTGTTGATGGTTGTTTTTCAACAAGTCAACAATAGAGTGAAATACTGAGTATCTGACTCTCTCTTGAGCAAAGCCTCTCGAATGCTGAACTAAGTGATCAAACGAGATAACTCCAAGGTTCCTTCTAATAATTTCGGTAAGAGACAGCTCAGGGATTTAAGTATGATTTTGTTGTTAATCAACAAAGGGACTTACACAATTGTTCAAGTAACTTGTTGTTTCAAGGACCATGGAAGTAAATACTGGGGAATCTAAGTACTGCAATTGACGCGTATGATTTAGCAATAGGTGTTCTTTGGTTCTAATCCTAACTGATTGGCAAAAAAAAAGGAAAAAAGATGTAGGGTTTAGAAATACTAATCTAATCCTAAATGGAAGGACGTTTACTACTTAGAGTGAAATCGAACCAAATCTTGTTTCGCCAAGATAAAACAACTACACAAGAGAGGTGCAATCTTCAAAGGTATACAAGATGTTTAAATCAATTATGCTCATGAAAAATTCAACAGGCATAAAGATCAAATTGACGTTCAATTGTTCAGACTAACCATGCACTGCAATCCACAAGCCGTAGACTACAAATGGTATGAACTTATAGACTTCAATACAAAGCAATAAAGCAACCTTTCATTAACTAACTTAAACTCAAAGAAAACTTGTAACTTAACTTAATTTTCGTTTGAAAATTGAAACCATGCAAACACTCAGAAACATAAATAGAATCACCGAAACAATGAATCCTTTATTATCTCAGAGAGCTCTTACAACAATTTCAAAATTTCCAACCTCTTCAAATGAGAGCAATGAGAGCTCTTTTATAGACCTCAAAGGAAAGAAGGGTCAAGATCGATCGGCCAAATCAGCGGACCAGATCAAGCCACATCACAAGTAGTTATAACAAACTATCCTTTATTAAATGAAGGAGGCTCACTTTATTAAATGAAAGAAGTTATGAAGGAGAGAACAAAGGCACGCTTTCCAAGAAGATAAGGAAGCCACATCATGTGCCTACTATGTAGTAGTACTATGAGATACAATGAATCTAGACACAATTTGAACAATATCTTCCATTGGTACACTTGTCGCCGCCTTAATGGATCCTTCTGCCACTGCTACATCTGACTCATAGACGCTAAGTGTCTTCTCCCAGTCGTTTATCCAAGACTTATTTTCCCCAAGACGATATGCAAGTGTGAATATACTATCCAGTTGACCTTGTTGTATTGAGATACTGATCATCCTCTCCTTAGTTGGAATGTTGAAAGTTTCTTCAACTGCCTCCTTTTGCAAATAAGCTAATATCGTTCCATCTTTGGCTATAATTTGCCTTGTATCTACATCATATTTCTTGACACATTCGATGATCGTTTCTGGACACGGCAAAGCTGGCGGAAAACAAGCAGCTTCAATGGCTCCACTCCTCATGATGGCTCGAGCGAGACTACCTCCGTTTGGTTCTTCAAGAACTGACTTGATATCTTCCAAGTTGCTGCTCCCCATATTCGTGTCTCCTACATTTGTCCACCTTGAGACGAGTTTTGATTCGGGAATCTTCCCCTTGGCATCCATCCGGATCTTTGCTTGTCGCTCCTTGGAAGTCATTGCCATGATCCTGCAGACTTGACGCGAATAAGTGATTGTAAACACAATCTAGACTTCACTTCGGCAACTTTAGTGGATTAAATTATGAAATTTTCCTTTATAATTATGAAATATTGCTACTAAACTCAAGGAATCTATGAAAATCCATTTATCCTTCTTAAATTTTACCAATACTTAAACAATTTAATGCATCTAATGAAGGAAAAAGAAGAAAATCAGATCAGAAATATTCAGATCAGACTTACTTGATAGGCTGTTTTGAATTGGATACTTTGAAATTTGATCCACCACTTGCTTAAATTTGATAAAATCAAATTTGTACTTCTAAAAAAACTTCTTGTTGCTGCTCCTTGAAGACAAATCTGCTCTTGGAAAACAAATCTGCTCTTGAAAATGATAAAAATGAAAAGGAAATGAGGTATATATACATAATTTGCTTTAAAAACTTTACCTCTTCCCTAGGCCGACTTCCTTTATTATAGTGCAAAAACATTTAATTTAGATTGATCTTTATTTAATAAATGCAATTTTCACGTTTTCCAAGGCAAAAATCATTAAATGTTTCTAACTTCCTTTGATGGGCGCATTAGTTGAGGTCTTGATGATCTCCTTGTAGATTGTAATTTCCCTCTCCTTCAAGCGCATGGGACCAAGGTTTGGAATCCTCTTGTCTTGCATTTCGCATTGGATGGGGATAGTGAAGTCTTCTTCTTCAAAATAGCATGATCTTCCTTCATAATCCTTCTAGGCGCATTAGATCAAGCATAGAGAATCCTCTAGCATTTGACATGTGTGGTGCTTTGGATCAAGGTTTTGGATCTTCTTATCATTTCGCACTAGATGAAGCGTGTGATTCCTCTCAACATTGGTTTAGATGACACTTAGTTTTACTCGCTTAAGGGAATGGCGCATTAGATGGAGGATTGAAATCCTCTAGACCTTGGCGCATCACTTGAGCTATTTGGATTCTTCTTATGCATGGCGCATTGGATAGGTAATATGAGATCTTCGAAATCAAACTTCACTCTCCCCTTTGGTGTGGCGCACTAGATGGGCAACTAGAGATCTTCAAAAATAAACTTCATTCCCCCTTCATAGCTGGCGCATTAGATGGGCAACTAGAGATCTTCAAAAATAAAATTTTATTGTCTTCATGTATGGCGCACTAGATACCACTTTCGATTTCTTCTTGTTGAACGCTTTGATGAGGGGCTTGGGAGGTGGCGCATCACTTCACTAGGTTGAAGTCTTCAAACTTTGATGAATTTAGATAGCCTTTACCTTGAAATGGATCATGCATGGTGTTGGCGCATTGGTTGACCTTGGTGAATCCTCTAGATCCAAATCTCATTCTACCTTGAAACGTGGAGGTATTCGGGAAGTTGGCGCACTAGATGACCTTGTTGGAAGCCTCATGATGTTGGCGCATAGGTTAGGCAATTAGAATCCTCTAAAAACACATCTCACTCTACCTTGATGTTGCGTATTAGATGATCTTGTTATAGGCGCATTGGATGATGTTTTCAAATCCTCTAGATTGCGCTTTGGATGAGGATCCTTGAAACTTCATCTTGAAACCACTTGGGCGCACTAGATCATTGATTGAAATCCTCTGGCTCAAGCGCCTTTTCCTTCGTGATTTTGCGCCAAGATTTTGCGCCACTTAAGTGTCCAGTCGCACTAGATCAAGGTTTTGAATCCTCTGAAATCGTTAGGCATTTTTCAAGATCGTGCGAGTAAAGGTATATTGAAAAATATATTTAAGTATAAGAAATTCTTTCTTATACTTTAAATATTTTTCAATATACCTTTCAGGATGTTTGAGATAGGTCCCGAATCCACCGGATTTAACATGCAAAATCTAGAATTTGGAGGATTCACCAAATTTCAGACTTAGCCATTTTTTCAGGATTTTCAGGATTTCAGGCTCCAGGCTTAGTCTTTTCAGGGTCTCAAACATTCTTCAGGATTGACTTCAAAACTCAATATCTAGATGGGATTTGATCAAAAGTCTTCATCACTGCAAGTTCATCCTCCACATAAGACCTCCAGTTATAAAGCAAAATCTTCTAGGAGAGACTTATTGTTGGATTGGCAGAGGAAATGGACCTAAGACATCATCAAGACTACATGCAAAGCATCGGAGCTCAAAAAAAAAGGGGGTCCCCATTTGCAATGGGGCGATGTGTGATTTGGTCACAACAGTACCTACAACAAGCAGGAGGCCAAAGAGGACGTCCATGTGGAAGATGCTCCAAAGATTCCATTTCAAGCTTCTCACATTGGAAAACATGCCTTCATTGCCTCTCTTTTGGGCGGCTATCCATTGTTGTCTTCATCCGAGACGTTGATTTGCAAATCAATCCTAGCCGTTCATGTAATTTCAGAGCCTATATAAGGCCCATTTCTCTCATTTGTAACGGTTAGAAGCTGTTAGCTCACGAGAGTAGAAGTAGAATAGGAGTAGATTAGAGGAGACTTCAAAATCATTTAAGAGACACATGAAATTGTTGTAACCATACACTTCAAAATTAATACAAGCTCGTTGTTGGTTTGCATGGTGATCTTGTGGTTTTGGAATGTTAGCATGATTTATAATTTCTTGGATGTGATGGAGAAATGTTTCCAAGTTGTTTAATAATAGATTAGAAGTTCATTGATGTAATGAGTATATGCAAAGATATTTGATGAATTCCTCTTGGTTCATACTTTTTGTGAATTGTCGAAGGCAATTCACTTTGCAAAGTTAGCATGAACCTCCATTTGCTTTAGTTCGATTGCGAATACTTGTTCAAGCTGCGCCAGCTATGGGTGTTTGGCCGTGTGTTTGCAATATGAAAATCATTGGGTTCCCTTAGAGGACTGCACCTACTTCGTGTAGTTGTTGGTTCTCATGGCGAAACGGAGTCAGGTTTCGTGAGGAGTTTGGCTATCCTAGCATGGTTCATTGTATCATTGTCCTTAGAGTAGCCTTCTCAACCCTTGCCTTTTTTCCTTTCTTTCATAGCCAGTTAGAATAAGTTCCATTCCATAACGAAGGAGAATAGTATATTCAAGTGAAGTAAGGAGTCAATTCAGCGTAAGTCCCTTTGTGATTATCAGCATTATCACATCAACTACTGAGTCTATCTGTTGCAAGTCAAGACCTGACATATCATGAACCTTGGAGTTGTCTCACTGGATCACCTTGTTTAACCTTTGGGAGACTTTGTTCAAGAGAGGATAGAATACCTCAGTATTTTATTCTGAGTTTGCATGTGCATAAAAAACACATCAACAGAAGTGGCGCTAGAAGGAGGGCAGAACAATGGATTGCTCTATCATCCACCACTTTTATGCACGCCTCTCCTCATACCACTCGACAGAATTCAGCAAGGAGGAGGCCAGAACGAAGAATTTCCTACATCTCAACTCAGGATAAAAGGGCATGAACAAGGAATTACATTGTTTCTTTCACTCCGAGCACGTGAACAAACTCCGAATTGTGGAATTGGAACCGAAGTGAGCTTTCAAAGCTAAATTCGAGATTTGCTAGATCTCCTCTATGCCGAAAAATACAAAAAAAAAAGTATAAAATTTCAAAAAATTCAAAAAAGTAAAAAATTGAAAATACCAAAAATAAGGATGGATTTCTCATCATACGTGAAGCAATTTCAAGGTTGTGGGCAGCGGTATGATCCTCAAGTGGACATCATCTAGCTTTGGCGAAGTCTTAATGCACAACTTCATCCAAGGAATGCGGACTTGGCCGACTTTGCATCACGGGATGGATGCCGAATTCATCCTACCAATGATCACAAGGAGCTATATTGTTTAACATTTCTTTCAAGGATGGAATTAGCTTTGCAAGGAAGAATTTCTTTTTTGCAAGTTTATGAGCCGGTTGCGAGTACAAGGTTGGAACCCGAAATTTCAAGTGAAAGTGAAGCCTTCGTAAGATTTAAGGAGATGATCAAAGAGAAACTAAGTATTGAGAAAGACTTGAGCGTAGAGTATCACCTACTTCCATGCGAATGGTGTAGAATTCATAATGCCAATCATTCGGAATTCACATGTTCGACAATTTGGGAGGCTATTCATCAAGCCAAGGCACAATTGGACTTCAAGGAATCATCTAGAGAAGAAGGAACTTCTATTCCATCTACTATTGAAGATAGCACAAATGAGTTTGATGATCAATGCACAAGTGAGTTAGAAGGTGAAATCGCATGCCTTGTTCGAAAGACAGAAGGGCATACTGAAGAAATTCAAGATGAGATAAAGAATGTTCAAGCAAGTTCAAGTAAAGATCAAGGCATGAATGCAACTAGTAGAGAAGAAGACGGTTCAAGTTCATTGCAAGAAAAAAAATTCCTTGCCGAATATTCATTCATGTTACTAGAAGAAATTATTGAGAATGAATTACAAGAAATTGCAAGCATCCTTGAAAAAGGAAGTGATCAAGAAAATATGTTACACACTTTCGTCAACAAGCCCGAAAATGAAGAGCCATTCGGAGGGGCGCTCAACGCCCTCACGGATGAAATACAACAAGAGTTCCTGCCAAAGTCATCCCAACATGATCGAGTTGAAGAAATGGAGGCCAAATACACAACGCAATTCGAGTTGGTGCTAGGCTCTTTACTGAAAATCCACGACGAGCTTACAAGTGAAATGTTCCATGCTTCTAAACTTCAATTATTTTCACCTTTATATCTTGATATGCCCGCTATTGATTATGACGCTGATTTGCATATCGCGGATGTGAGTGGGATGATCCATCACCAACTTCGACCTCCAGACATATTGGTAGGCAACGAACAAGAATTGCTACCCGAGGACGAAGACCATCAGGTTGTATCTCTCCTTGCTTTTAATGACGAAGATCATGAATTTCCAAATTGTGAACTTGAAACATATGAATTCGACTATGGAAATTTAGGAAGGGCGACCTACATATGGATAAACCATGGTCCTTTTGAATTGCCACAGCTTATAATTTTAGGCAAATTTTTTTCTGAGTATCAAGAATGTATTGTGAAAGAACATATTTTCCCAATTCAAAGATAAGTTTCCCAAACTAAGGACCATTACTTGCAAGTTGTTGTTGCTTTTCATTCTAAGAAACCATGCCAGGTCATGTATATATTTGGGTCTTTTGAGTTGTGTCTGCTCTTTGTACATAGCTTGCTTAGAGTAGGTTTTCATTTTTGTTGCTTTTGAATAGTTTGCCGTGTTTAGTTAGTCCTTAGCTTGTTTGCTTTCCGTAGTTTAGGTTTGCTTTTGTGGATTTCCTGTTAGCAAAACAGACGTTGTTATCCTTTAAGCACATTTAGCCTGATTCTTATCGAATGTTAGTTCATTTCGTTGATAAATGTTCAGGAAATTCTTTGGATTCTAAAGATGATTTTCTTTAGCTTTATCAACAAGTTAAGATTTGTACTTGACTCGGAAAGGAGTCCTATATTGTGTCTTGACACGGACATCTTGTGATTATCATGTTTAAAATGCCATATCTAAATCTAATTATTAACCTATTAGTTTTCCTTTGAGAAACTTGCGTCAGATGGATAGATTCATTGTGGACTCCATTGTTAGTGTTTGAATAGCATGTTGCTTGCTCTTGGAAGATAAATCGGCTGTTTAGAATGACTTGAAGTATTTTGAGATCTTATACCTTACACACTTAACAATCCGGAAGAACCTAA
The DNA here is from genome assembly GCA_027924645.1 of Cunninghamia lanceolata. Lineage (NCBI taxonomy): Eukaryota > Viridiplantae > Streptophyta > Pinopsida > Cupressales > Cupressaceae > Cunninghamia > Cunninghamia lanceolata. The sequence continues at coordinate 13,043,731 of BSBN01001183.1, forward strand.
GTGAGTCTCGCTGATATTACATTAAGTGAAAAATCTAAGGTCCACCTTTGCCGCCATCGGAAGTCCACACCCAGCCAGCTGAGTTATCAACGTAACCCGTGCCATCAAAAAGCATGTGTTGTAAGGGTAGCGGTACTGCATTGTACTTTGCCAAATTTAAGCTTGTTGAAAATCAAAAGAAAAGAAAGAAAAGAAAATCACATATTCACACACTATAACTCAGTTAGATGGACAATCGAGTAATCTCTACCGGGACTACGGACGCCTAACCGGCAGTGGGGCTCTGCTCGAGTGGAATTTTGAGGCAAACCCGTCGGGGCTATAGACGCTCGCTGGAAGCGGGGCAATGTCCAGGTAGTTCATGAGGTGTGTACTAATCACGTAGCTTAATGTAAAGGAACTTGGATGGCCTTAGTTGTTGATAGATGGGAATGAACTCAAACACACACACTTTGATTTTCGGGATATGAATGGTTGTGCTAAACCTTTTGATTTTGACTCTTTGATCAAGTTTGCATGTCTATTTGGCCTAATATGTGGATGTATGCAGGAATTTTGAAGTTTTGATTCTTGTTTATCTTTGGAATGCTAGAGATTTTATATTAATCACTGTTTTGGAAATGCTTAACTATGAACTGTCTCGATCCAATCTAGGATTCCTCTTCCCTCTTCGAATGTGTTTCTTAACAGGTTGATGATTTTAAAGGAATTGTTTGAAGTTTCTAGGTATGGATTGGGGCTTTGTTTTTGAAATGCTCAGGAACATTTATTCGAAGTGGCGCTAGATGTTGTGACGTCCTCACACATCGCCCCATTGCAAATGGGGACCCACCTTTTTTGCAATTTTGAGCTTGTAGGATCCTTAGGAAGTGTTGTCACAGACCTAGTCGCTTCCACGAAATGAAGAATGAGCCTCTCTGGATGCAAAGTGAAAGAAGTCAAGTCCGTCAAACAAGGTGCAATTGAGAATATTTAAGCATGTCCCTGAGATACTGAAAATTCACTAAGTTTGGTGTCCTGAAGTCTGATTGTCCTGAAATCCTGAAAACTGACTAAGTCTGAAATCTGGTGGATCCTCAAAAATCTAGAATCTGCACGTTAAATCTCATGGATCCAAGACCTATCTCAAACATTCTAGAAGTATATTTCAAAATATTTAAATATTTTGAAATATACTTAATTTCAAGGCACTGAAATTTGGCTAAGTATAAAAAACTTTCCTCTAGCCTTGGCATATGCACCCAACCTTTCGAAAATTTCTCCAACTCCTATCCTATGTGCCCACCTCAAGGAAATTCTTCATCCACTGTCATATGCGCTCCACATGTGGAAATTTCCTCACTCCATGTCATATGCGCCCATCATGAAATTTCCTTAGCACTCCTCATCAGCGCTCAAACCTAGACAAATTTCTCTGACAACATGCAAATGCGTTCAAGCTTGCAAAATTTCTCTAACCACTAGGAAATGCGCTCTATCCTTGTGAAATTTCTTTACCAATTGCTAAGTGCGCTCAACCTAGAGAAATTTCTCTAGCACCTAGGATGTGCGCTCAAACAAGAAATTTCTTCACCCCTCATCAATTGCGCCCTTACTTAGGAAAAAATTTTCATACATTAGCATATGTGCCCATGCCTCAAGAAATTTCTCCAGCACTCATCAAAAGCGCTCCTCAAAGGAAAATTTCTGCAACACCTTGCAAAGGCGCCCTCAAGAGGAAATTTCTTCACCCCTCATCAAAGGCGCCCAATTTGGAGAAAATTTCTCCATCATCATGCATATGCGCCCTCCATTGAGAAATTTCTCTTGCACATGACATATGCGCTTCACCTTGAAAAGAAATTTCCTTGACCTTCTCAAAGTGCGCCTACCTTGAAGAAAATTTCCTCATCTTTTGTCATATGCGCTCCCTCAAGAAAAATTTCCTTAACACTCATCATATGCACCCAGCTTGGGTCAGGTCGGCCATGAAAAGATAAAAGGCAAAGTTTTCAAATGTGAAAACAAAGCCTTCTTCATTGCAAGTAAGATCTAGCCTAGGACCTTTGCAAGGTATCTGAAAGTGAAATGTTAGGAGATCTATGAGGAAATATTGTTAATGATTATCATCTTGGCAATTGAAATTTGTTTCTCTTTTGCAGGAACTGGAGGCAAGAAGTGCTTTTCCGAGGAAGATCCGATGTCAAAAGCAATCAAGGGAAGATTTCATCCCAAACAAGGAAGATAAGGCATCTAGTTTCATCATCCAAGGATGGAGGTCACTTCAAGGAAGGAAAATAGCGAGAACTTGCATCGGAAACATTCAGAGCATGGAAGAAGTGTTGCTCAAGGTCAACAAGACATGGAGGAATCCAACACCAAGGTCATCATCGGAGGTGGTCCATGGCATGACACCACTTCATCATCCAGAAGCTCACCTCCAAGAATCCATAAGTCTAGTTTCACATTCAAGCTCTGAAGCCATACTCTTCGACCATGAAGTCTACTCCAACAATTCACACCCAGGGTCTACTTCCTGCACCATTCAAAGATGTAATCTTCTACAAGAACAAAACAAGCACAAGAGCGTCATGAGATGAGAAAATGGGCATGTACGTCAAAAGTCATGAATTACATGAAGACAACATCAAGAAATTCCCAAGTTTTCATGTTCGAAAGCTGCCAAGTTCCAAAAGTGAAAATCCTAGTTCAAACACTATTCCACAAAAGATGACATAATTTGGGAAATATTCCGAGCAATATGAACACAAAGATCAAACCGGTTGGCTCAATGCTGAGGTGGCATATACACGTCACTAGTCTAATCACAGTCTGCCACATAACCCGTTCAAGTCTAATGTACCTACAACAAGCAAGAGGCCAAAGAGGACGTCCATGTGGAAGATGCTCCAAAGATTCCATCTCAAGCTTATCACATTGGAAAACGTGCCTTCATTGCCTCTCTTTTGGGCAGCTATGCATTGTTGTCTTCATCTAGGCCGTTGATTTGCAAATCAATCCTAGCCGTTCATGTAATTTCAGAGCCTATATAAGGCCCATTTCTCTCATTTGTAAAGGTTAGAAGTTGTTACCTCACGAGAGTAGGAGTAGAATAGGAGTAGATTAGAGGAGACTTCGAAATCATTGAAGAGACACATGAAATTGTTGTAATCATACACTTCAAAATTAATACAAGCTCATTGTTGGTTTGCATGGTGATCTTGTGGTTTTGGAATGTTAGCATGATTTATAATTTCTTGGATGTGATGGAGAAATGTCTCCAAGTTGTTTAATAATAGATTAGAAGTTCATTGATGTAATGAGTATATGCAAAGATATTTGATGAATTCCTCTTGGTTCATACTTATTGTGAATTGTCGAAGGCAATTCACTTTGCAAAGTTAGCCTGAACCTCCATTTGCTTTAGTTCGATTGTGAATACTTGTTCAAGCTGCACCAGCTGTGGGTGTTTGGGCGTGTGTTTGCAATATTAAAATCATTGGGTTACCTTAAAAGATTGCACCTGTTTCGTGTAGTTGTTGGTTCTCATGGCGAAGCGGAGTCAAGTTTCGTGAGGAGTTTGTCTATCCTAGCATGGTTCATTATATCATTGTCCTTAGAGTAGCCTTCTCAACCCTTGCCTTTTTTCCTTTCTTTCATAGCCAGCTAGAAGAAGTTTCATTCCATAAAGAAGGAGAATAGTATATTCAAGTGAAGTAAGGAGTCAATTCAACGTAAGTCCCTTTGTGATTACCATCATTATCACATCAACTACTGAGTCTATCTGTTGCAAGTCAAGACCTGACATATCATGAACCTTGGAGTTGTCTCACTGGATCACCCTGTTTAACCTTTGGGAGACTTTGTTCAAGAGAGGATAGAATACCTCGGTATTTTATTCTGAGTTTGCATGTGCATAAAAAACACATCAACAGAATTGGCACTAGAAGGAGGGCAGAACAACAGATTGCTCTATCATCCATCACTTTTATGCACGCCTCTCTTCATACTGCTCGACAGAATTCAGCAAGGAGGAGACCAGAACGAAGAATTTTCTACATCTCAACTCAGGATAAAAGGGCATGAACAAGGAATTACATTGCTTCTTTCACTCTGAGCACATGAACGAACTCCGAATTGTGGAATTGGAACCGAAGTGAGCTTTCAAAGCTAAATTCGAGATTTACTAGATCTCCTTTATGCCCAAAAATACAAAAAAAAGTATAAAATTTCAAAAAATCCAAAAAATTAAAAAAATTTTGAAAATACAAAAAATAAGGATGGATTTCTCATCATACGTGAAGCAATTTCAAGGTTGTGGGCAGCAGTATGATCCTCAAGTGGACATCATCTAGCTTTGGCGAAGTCTTAATGCACAACTTCATCCAAGGAATGCGGACTTGGCCGACTTTGCATCACGGGATGGATGCTGAATTCATCCTACCAATGATCACAAGGAGCTATATTGTTTAACATTTCTTTCACGGATGGAATTAGCTTTGCAAGGAAGAATTTCTTTTTCACAAGTTTATGAGCCGGTTGTGAGTACAAGGTTGGAACCCGAAATTTCAAGTGAAAGTGAAGCCTTCGTAAGATTTAAGGAGATGATCAAAGAGAAACTAAGTATTGAGAAAGACTTGAGCGTAAAGTATCACCTACTTCCATGCGTATGGTGTAGAATTCATAATGCCAATCATTCGGAATTCACAGGTACGACAATTCGGGAGGCTATTCATCAAGCCAAGGCGCAATTGGAGTTCAAGGAATCATCTAGAGAAGAAGGAACTTCTATTCCATCTACTATTGAATATAGCACAAGTGAGTTTGATGATCAATGCACAAGTGAGTTAGAAGGTGAAATCGCATGCCTTGTTCGAAAGACGGAAGGGCATATTAAAGAAATTCAAGACGAGATAAAGAATGTTCAAGCAAGTTCAAGTAAAGATCAAGGCATGAATGCAACTAGTAGAGAAGAAGACGGTTCAAGTTCATTGCAAGAAAAAAATTTCCTTGCCAAATATTCATTCATGTTACTAGAAGAAATTATTGAGAATGAATTACAAAAGATTGCAAGCATCCTTGAAAAAGGAAGTGATCAGGAAAATATGTTACACACTTCCGTCAACAAGCCTGAAAATGAAGAGCCATTCGGAGGGGCGCTCGACGCCCTCATGGATGAAATACAACAAGAGTTCTTGCCAAAGTCATCCAAAAATGATCGAGATGAAGAAATGGAGGCCAAATACACAACACAATTCGAGTTGGTGCTAGGCTCTTTATTGAAAATCCACGACAAGCTTACAGGTAAAATGTTCCATGCTTCTAAACTTCAATTATTTTCACCTTTATATCTTCATATGCCCGCTATTGATTATGACGTTGATTTGCATATTGCGGATCCGAGTGGGATGATCCATCACCAACTTCGACCTCCGGACATACTGGTAGGCGACGAACAAGAATTGCTACCCGAGGACAAAGACCATCAGGTTGTATCTCTCCTTGCTTTTAATGACGAAGATCATGAATTTCCAAATTGTGAACTTGAAACATATGATTTTGACTATGGAAATTTAGGAAGGACGACCTGCATATGGATAAACCATGGTCCTTTTGAATTGCCACAGCTTATAGTTTTAGGCAAATTTTTCTGAATATCTGTTACATCCCTTTTTGTTTAAACAATTAAATATTAATTATGTTGTTAGTTGAGAACATCCATTTTTCATATGAATGTGAAAATGTTCATTGAAAGTGTATACGATGATTTATTCTTTAATTGCAAATATTTTATTATATGAAATGGATTGATGGAAAAGATATTGATTATTATTGTACCATGGAAATGATTTAACTTTCCTAATTGTCTAAGTGGTTGCAGAACAAAACAGGTGACTAAGAAAAAGGGATATTAACAAGGAGAGGATAATAACCGAAATCAATTAACAATAATTTAGCCAAAAACCTAAAGTTATCGTAGCCTTGGCCAAGGCATATGAGTATATATTTATATATATAGATCTATTAAAATACAGAAAAAGATTTCTCTTTTGTTTTAAAAATTATTACTTGAGTCTTACCTTTGGAGCGCTTGATGTGTATGAGTTGAGCCTTGTTTTGTAACTCCTTTCTTTCCACTACGTGGAGCAGTCCTATTTTGATCGATTATTCCTTCTTGGCGTGCATCTTTTTTCCTTCATATAGGAGAGTAGAAGAAACATTCGGAGGCTATGAAACATTTCTTATTTTTCATTCTGAAAGAAAGGGTTCGAGTTGTAATTCTTGGGAAAGCACCATTATTTTTCTTCGGGTATACTATCAGCTTTTTTCTCTGTAAAGTGTCATTGAGTCGTGCTTTCATCTAGCAGTCCACAATACCAACATCACTAAATATATCAGCCGCAGTCAGCCATTTCAGCTTACAAAATATTATCAGGCAAGTTCTTAAATCTTTAGAGCAGTTCGATATGAGCTCATTGATATTAGTAATGGTATTATCTATCGAATGAAAGGAATTCTGAACTTTCAAATTCAATTAATTGAGATCAGCATTCGTGTCTTCTTTATTTCTGTTTCTGAGTTTACTTCCATCGAGACACTTTTATTATATGATCTTTGTATGGTATGCAATCAAAGACATATATATATATATATATACGCATATATATATTAAAGAAATTCCTTGTTGTTACTACCAGCCTGAGTATCATTATATTCTGAAAATAAGAATCCATTGTATTCCTGATGGCAGATTCCCATCTATGTGTTGTTGTTTTGTCTCTTTTATGTGAACAAAAGTTGGCAAGAAAGATATGCATGATGCTATGTGTAAACCTGCATTCCAAAAAAAAAGAAGAAAGTATTAAGTTAACAATAATGTCGAGCAAGGGTGAAGACTGACGACACAGTAGTGTCAAATATATGTATATATATAAATATACTAGAAAATCCTTGGCCAAGGTACGATGCAGATAGGCATCGGTCAACGATCAAGTACCAGATATACCACTGGTCAAAATGATCTTTCCAGTTAGGAGGTACCTATAGGGAAAGATCGATCAGGAGGTATAGGTCTTGACACCAGGCTCAGAGGCACGTTGTTGTTAATGGATTCCTGTTATTACCCTCGTGAAGGGTCGGGTTTCTTCAGATGAAGAAGCACGGGAGACCAGTTGGTCTTGGTTGGGTGGATAAAACCCTTGTTGATATCTCTTTTTCCCAAAAACAATCCAGAAGAGGATCTGCCAACAAATCAGCAAGAAGCTACTCAAGTTGTACTTTTCTTAATCTCCTTTCTTTCTTAAATATTTGAATTTTCATTGAAGAAAGTTAGTTAAATTATTAGTTACAAGTATTCTGTTGGAAAGTTCATTTCAGCTGAAAAGTAAGTTAGTTGTGATTCAAAACTTTATTGCATTCGATGTTATTTCTTATTCGTTAGTTAATCTTTCTGCTGAAATTCTGTTATCAGACAAATTACTATTTTTCTTAAATTAGAGAGGGTGTAACAATATCAGGAATGTATTGTGAAAGAACATTTTTCCGAGTTCAAAGATAAGTTTGCCAAACTAAGGACCATTACTTGCAAGTTGTTGTTGCTTTTCATTCTAAGAAACCATGCCAGGTCATGTATATAATTGGGTCTTTTGAGTCGTGTCTGCTCTTTGTACATAGCTTGCTTAGAGTAGGCTTTCCTTTCTGTTGCTTTAGAGGAGTTTGCCGTGTTTAGTTAGTCCTTAGCTTTGTTTGCTTTCCGTAGTTTAGGTTGTCGTTAGTTTAGGTTTGCTTTTGTGGGTTTCCCGTTGGCAAAACAGGCGTTGTTATCCTTTAAGCACATTTAGCCTGATTCTTATCAAATGTTAGTTCATTTCGTTGATAAATGTTCATGAAATTCTTTGGATTCTAAAGATGATTTTCTTTAGCTTTATCAACAAGTTAAGATTTGTACTTGACTCGGAGAGGAATCCTATATTGTGTCTTGACACTAACATCTTGCGATTATCATGTTTAAAATGCCATATCTAAATCTAATTATTAACCTCTTAGTTTTCCTTTGAGAAACTTGCGTCAGATGGATAGATTCATTGTGGACTCCATTGTTAGTGTTCAAATAGCATGTTGCTTGCTCTTGGAAGATAAATCGATTGTTTAGAATGACTTGAAATATTTTGAGATCTTATACCTTACACACTAAACAATCCAGAAGTACCTAAGTGAGTCTCGGTGATCTTACATTAAATGAAAAATCTAAGGTCCACCTTTGCCGCCATCAGAAGTCCACACCCAACTAGCTAAGTTATCAACGTAACCCATGTTGTCAAAAAGCATGTGTTGCAAGGGTAGCGGTACTGCATTGTACTCTGCCAAATTTAAGCTTGTTGAAAATCAAAAGAAAAGAAAGAAAAGAAAATCACATATTCACACACTATAACTCAGTTAGATGGACAATCAAGTAATCTCTACCAGGGCTATGGACACCTAACCGGCAGTGGGGCTATGCTCGAGTGGAATTTCGAGACAAACCCGTTGGGGCTATAGACGCTCGCTGGCAGCAGGGGAATGTCCAGGTAGTTCATGAGGTGTGTACTAATCACGTAGCTTAATGTAAAGGAACTTGGATGACCTTAGTTGTTGATGGATGGGAATGAACTCAAACGCACACACTTTGATCTTCGAGATATGAATGGTTGTGCTAAACCTTTTGATTTTGACTCTTTGATCAAGTTTGCATGTCTATTAGGCCTAATATGTGGGTGTATGCAGGAATTTTGAAGTTTTGATTCTTGTTTATCTTTGGAATGCTAGTGATTTTTTATTAATCACTGTTTTGGAAATGTTTAACTATGAAGTGTCTCGATCCAATCTAGGATTCTTCTTCCCTCTTTGAATGTGTTTCTTAGCAGGTTGATGACTTTAAAGGAATTGTTTGAAGTTTCTAGGTATGGATTGGGTCTTTATTTTTTAAATATTCAAGAACATTTATTCGAAGTGGCGCTAGATGTTGTGACGTCCTCACACATCGCCCCATTGCAAATAGGGACCCACCTTTTTTGCAATTTTGAGCTTGTAGGATCCTTAGGAAGTGTTGTCACAGACCTAGTCTCTTCCATGAAATGAAGAATGAGCCTCTCTCGATGCAGAGTGAAACAAGTCAAGTCCGTCAAACAAGGTGCAACTGAGAATATTGAAGCATGTCCCTAAGATACTGAAAATTGACTAAGTCTAGTGTCCTCAAATCTGATTGTCCTGAAACCCTGAAAACTGACTAAGTCTGAAATCTGGTGGATCCTCAAAAATCTAGAATTTGCATGTTAAATCTCATGGATCCAAGACCTATCTCAAACATCCTAGAAGTATATTTCAAAATATTTAAATATTTTGAAATATACTTAATTTCAAGGCACTAAAATTTGGCTAAGTATAAAAAAATTTCCTCTGGCCTTGGCATATGCACCCAACCTTTCGAAAATTTCTCCAACTCCTGTCCTATGCGCCCACCTCAGGGAAATTCTTCATCCACTGTCATATGCGCTCCACATGAGGAAATTTCCCCACTCCATGTCATATGCGCCCATCATGAAATTTCCTTAGCACTCCTCATAAGTGCTCAAACCTGGACAAATTTCTCTGACAACATGCAAATGCACTCAAGCCTGGGAAATTTCTCTAACCACTAGGAAATGCGCTCTATCCTTGTGAAATTTCTTTACCCATTGCTAAGTGCGCTCAACCTAGAGAAATTTCTCTAGCACCTAGGATGTGCGCTCAAACAAAAATTTCTTCACCCCTCATCAATTACGCCCTTAATTAGGAAAAATTCTTCATACATTAGCATATGCGCCCATGCCTCAAAAAGTTTCTCCAGCACTCATCAAAGGCGCGAAATTCTTCATACATTAGCATATGCGCCCATGCCTCAAGAAATTTCTCCAACACTCACCAAAGGCGCGAAATTCTCCATAGATTAGCATATACGCCCATGCCTCAAGAAATTTCTCCAGCACTCATCAAAGGCGCTCCTCAAAGGAAAATTTCTCCAACACCTTGCAAAGGCGCCCTCAAGAGGAAATTTCTTCACCCCTCATCAATTGCGCCCAACTTGGAGAAAATTTCTCCATCATCATGCATATGCGCCCTCCATTGAGAAATTTCTCTTGCACATGACAAATGCGCTTCACCTTGAAAAGAAATTTCCTTGACCTTCTCAAAGTGCGCCTACCTTGAAGAAAATTTCCTCATCCTATGTCATATGCACTCCCTCAAGAAAAATTTCCTTAACACTCATCATATGCGCCCAGCTTGGGTCAGGTCGGCCATGAAAAGATAAAAGGCAAAGTTTTCAAATGTGAAAACAAAGCCTTCTTCATTGCAAGTAAGATCTAGCCTAGGACCTTTGCAAGGTATCTGAAAGTGAAATATTAGGAGATCTATGAGGAAATATTGTTAATGATTATCATCTTGGCAATTGAAATTTGTTTCTCTTTTGCAGGAACTGGAGGCAAGAAGTGCTTTTCAGAGGAAGATCCGATGTCAAAAGCAATCAAGGGAAGATTTCATCCCAAACAAGGAAGAGAAGGCATCTAGTTTCATCATCCAAGGATGGAGGTCACTTCAAGGAAGGAAAATAGCGAAACCTTGCACTGGAAACATTCAGAGCATGGAAGAAGTATTGCTCAAGGTCAACAAGACACGGAGGAATCCAACACCAAGGTCATCATCGGAGGAGGTCCATTGTATGACACCACTTCATCATCCAGAAGCTCACCTCCAAGAATCCAAGAGTCTAGTTTCACATTCAAGCTCCAGAGCCATCCTCTTCGACCATGAAGTCTACTCCAACAATTCACACCCAGGGTCTACTTCCTGCACCATTCAAAGATGTAATCTTGCACAAGAACAAAACAAGCACAAGAGCGTCATGAGATGAGAAAATGGGCATGTACATCAAAAGTCATGAATTACATGAAGACAACATCAAGAAATTCCCAAAATTCCCAAGTTTTCATGTTTGAAAGCTGCCAAGTTCCAAAGGTGAAAATCCTAGTTCGAACACTATTCCACAAAAGATGACATAATTTGGGAAATATTCTGAGCAATATGACCACAAAGAAGATCAAACCGGTTGGCTCAATGCTGAGGTGGCATATACACGTCACTAGTCTAATCACAGTCTGCCAAATCACCCGTTCAATTCCAATGTACCTACAACAAGCAAGAGGCCAAAGAGGACATCCATGTGGAAGATGCTCCAAAGATTCCATTTCAAGCTTCTCACATTGGAAAACGTTCCTTCATTGCCTCTCTTTTGGGTGGCTATGCATTGTTGTCTTCATCTGGACCGTTGATTTGCAAATCAATCCTAGCCGTTCACATAATTTCAGAGCTTCGTGTAGTTGTTGGTTCTCATGGCGAAGCGGACTCAGGTTTCGTGAGGAGTTTGTCTATCCTAGCATGGTTCATTATATCATTGTCCTTAGAGTAGCCTTCTCAACCCTTGCCTTTTTTCCTTTCTTTCATAGCCAGTTAGAAGAAGTTCTATTCCATAAAGAAGGAGAATAGTATATTCAAGTGAAGTAAGGAGTCAATTCAGCATAAGTCCCTTTGTGATTACCAGCATTATCACATCAACTACTGAGTCTATCCGTTGCAAGTCAAGACCTGACATATCAACAACCTTGGAGTTGTCTCAATGGATCACCTTGTTTAACCTTTGGGAGACTTTGTTCAAGAGAGGATAGAATACCTCGATATTTTATTCTGAGTTTGCATGTGCATAAAAAACACATCAACAGGTACCAAATAAGGTTGTCCCTAAATTTGATGAACTAATCAGGTCCAAGCAATTGCAAAAAGATATCAGTCGTCGGCTCTTAAGCTGACAAATATTGTAACAATTTCTCCATTTTCCATGAACTGCAAGATGTAATGGCAATGTACTTCAGCATATTTTTTGTGTGCATGGAATACTGGGATATTGGCCAATTTTTAGCACACTTCAATTGTCTCAATGAAGTATTGTTGCTTACTTCTGTGTCACTTGTAACAAGTTCCCAGGGATGGTTTTTACCCCATTCCTTGTGACAGGAATGTAGAAGAGACACAACACAAGGACAAAACATCCTCCCTTTGTCCCAATGGTCCAAACCCCCATAGGGGTCCGTCCCAAGATGGCCTTGCACATGCAGGGACATCGAAAGGGGCATTTCCCTTTAAAAGAATGATGCAGACAGGAAGTGGGTACCCACAATGAGTAGCCAACTCAGGCAGCCACACACACAAAAAAGGGCAATAAACTATAGCAGCAAGTTATGACAGTCCTTTAATATTTAGAAAATTACAAAAGATATGGGCTGAACAGCCTCACTCTTCAATTAAATCACCTACAGGCACGCAGGCCTATAACATTAACAGGTATATTCAAGAATAATTCAGAAACTACAGGCATATAATGGTCCAGTAGACCCTTCTCTTCTGTCATAACCTTGGAGAAAATGTATTCTCTGCTCTATGTACTCAGATCTGTCCCCTTTAATCTGCCTTTTTTTTTTCCTTCAAAAATAATACTTCTCTTCCTTTCTACCACGCCAAGGGTAAAATATGCCTCTCTTTAGTACTGACACCTCCTTAAGGTTTGTAACTGCTGTGACAGTGAGCGACAGCTGCGGCCAGGAATTTAAAACAGTCAACAATTAAGAGTGCTGAGCCCACTTTCTAATTGTCAGTGGTCAGACTTTTAAGTCACGACCCACCAAAAATAGCCTAGCAAGAAACTGTCAGCCATATGTAACTGCCGTCAGCATTAAGGGACGCAATCCATGAATAGGCAATTGAAGGAATGAATCGCCTGACAGGAATAAACAAAACTGCAGCAGAAGTTTGTCAGTAGTAGCAGCAAATGGTATATGCTGGCAGCAACTGACCACATTAAAACCCATGATCCCCTTATGAATCGCCAGAATAGATAAGCCATCAGCCTATAATGTATCTCCCACGCCCAGCAAGGAATAATAGAATGAGACACCAAAAACTGGAATTTACGTGGTTCCCAAGGTGACAGCTCAACAGGATTTATCCAGCTCACAAGAGACAAAGGTGCAGGCCCCAACAGGTGACAATGCAGCAGAATAAAAGTAACAGCTCAGCACAGAGAGGTTCTCACATGGGCCCCATTTTATCATAGATAATCTCCAGTATTTCTTTAAGAACTGCTGAAGAATAAAAAAAATCTAGCAGCCAACAAAGATAACGCCTAAAGAGGTTATTGGTGGGTCCCATCATACGAATTATCAGCACCCATCATGATATGAAACTGTTATTTATTCTGCCCTCATGTCCAGCATATTTGGTGGGCCCCTCAGGCAGAAACATCAACCAATCAAAAGAAAAAGATGCATCCAGCTCCACTGTGGACCCCAAATAAAATGAACCTAACAAAAGATAAAATAACCAGAAAAAAATCAGAGAAAATCCAAAATTGAAACTATTGTTGTTTTTGGATGAGCAGGATAGTGCGTGGACTCAGATGCTCCTGCATCAGAGAACTTCCCCTAATGTCCAAAAAAAAAGACCACTGAAACTTAAAAGAATCCAAAAATTTGAAGCTATCCTAAACCCTAACCCTAAACTTAAAAAGGGGCCTTGCCCACCAAGTACTCCCCACCTACAAAAGCCTTCCAAGTACACTAACCCATTCTCTATTGCAATCACCAAAAGAGGGAGAGAGGAAGAGGAAGAGGAAGACTGTAAAAAAACAATCATTTAACATTTAAAAAAAACAAGGTACATGAGCCATGAAGGTCCCTGTGGCCTCTCAAGTTTTCGTTTAGGTTTGGTGATGCTGCCCCTCAACCCCACTGGGGGCTGCCAAGGTCAGAGAAGTTTCGAATGCCAAAATATACTAACAACAGCGCTTGGTGGACTTGCATCAATATTCAACAGCATACCACCCCAGCAAGTATGAACTGAAAGCTGCCCTTTATTCATTTTATTCTTCCCACCTAACCCTGGAAGTGTATGACTACTATAAACTTATCAAACAGAAGCAATATATTTATAGATTATGTCAGGTCAAGAGATCTATCTATCCAATCACTTGTTGTAATTATAATGAAATGTCCAAACTATAAGGACAAATTTCTGCAATGCAACCTTTGAAAGAAAAGGTATTCCAATGTGACCAATATGAAACAAGATAATTTATTTGGACTGGGCCATCCCAATGTCCCATTGCATTGATATTATTCACCTCTGGGATCTTTTCTTCTGAACATCTTAATATTCCTGGTTAGGCATTCAGTCTTTGAAAGTGATATGATGAATTGGCTGCCATGCCCTTTATCACATTCATACTTGGTTAAAATCATAATCATTTTATAATGGTGAGTTAAGCGCCAAAAAGCTATCAACAAAAGGTCCACTCAGCCATACTTATTATAGTAATGCAGCATAACAAAATAGGTCAAGAGATGCCATAAAATAACGAACCTGGGAAGATGCTGACCTCCACACTTGCCGTGACATTTTGCTCTCTTTAAATTGCTTATCCAACAAAAAGAAAAATTGCAGCAAGTGCCTGAATCAATATGAATTTAGTGTTTAGCTCTTTAACTCAACAGACCTAGAAAATTATAAAGCATTCATGAGTCAAATTGTTGTACACAAAGCAACCTAAACATGGCAATGAATGGCTATGGCAGAAGAAAAATATGTTTTTAAAATGGCAAATAGATATCCAGTAGCAAATGTTCTAACAGCATAAATGACAATAATGTTGAATAGAGAAGAAACCAATAGGAATCATAATATTTCATCCTCTTCTGCCCTAGTTACTTTCTCAGATCACAACAAAAATCTGATTATTGATCTTTACAAATTCAGATAAGAATAGATTATAAATCTTCAATCTTTCAAACCCTAGAATTTGTTAACAAGACCTATAAATGGTCTATTGTAAGTTACTTCAGGCATATCTTCTTTTCTGTCAGTTTATATCCTAGGGCAAGGGCTAGGATTTTGTCATCTTTTTCCTGAGGTGATCATTCCATTCATCAAAATATGGACAAGGAAGGTTACCTGAGATTTATTTCAGATAACGAATTTCATGTGCAGAGGCACTGGCCATCCTTGTCAAAGCCAAATCACTTGTGACTGTGATATAAACTATCATGAAGAGCTCATTCAAGCTTTGGCATATCTGAATCATGAAAATTTTAAGATAAAGGATCAACTAAAACCAGAGTTGCATGGACACGGATACAGTATCAGATACGGATATGGCTATTTTTCAAGACCCCTAATATGTATACACACACATATATACGACATATATATATATATATATAGATAGATAGATAGATAGATAGATAGATAGATAGATTAGCAATAAACAATATTAAATAATTTAAATTTAATATAACTAATATTTATTTAGCAAATATATTATATATTAATAAATTAAACTTAAATCAAAAGTTAAATGTATTAAACTTAATAAATAAATAAAAGTTTACAATGTAAAGTAAAACAAAAAAGCCAAAAATTAAAAAAAAGTATCACCAATTAATAAAATTTGCCTCTTCCTCCATTGCTTGTTGACAATATATCTCCAACTTTAGAATGAATGCGATTATTTGAGTAAATACAATTGTGTAGAAAGACATATTTCCATCGTGTGCGTGCTGGTCTAGAGTAGTTCCCCGCAACAAGAAATCAGCATGCTAGGTCATGGAACAATTGCTTGCGGCAATTTTTAACATTCTAGGGTTAATATTTTTGGGATACGACACAAATATCATTAGAATGCCACATCTGCACGTATCCAGCACGGGAAAAAAAAGGGTTTTTTTGGTACCGCTGGATACGGTATCCAAGAAGTATCCGAGCCCTATCCTATGAGTATCTATATCTAATACAGCGATACGCGTACCAAGGGAGAGGAGGTGGAGTATCCGGTAACTATGACTAAAACACAAAGGTTACCTTAAGAAATTAACGAATGACATGCATGCTCCGAAAATGGATCTTATGGATTCCTAACAGAAGATTGAGAAGCAATTTGAGCAATTAGAGAAGAAATTCAAGTCCAAGAAGGATTCCTCATTGCCTTTAATATGATTTCTTCTTATCACTGTTGTATCCTTTGTTTCAGACCGCTTCTCTAGAGTTTCTAGAATTATGTATCTAGTCACACTCTAGCATCTATTACTCTCTATTTAAGTTTCTATATACCAAGTTTCATGGAATTCCATATGAAAATCACTACTCCTTTTGATTTCTTTCTACTTAACTCAGGTTTGAAACCCACAAAGACATTGACTAGTTTGTATTATTATTATTTTTCCTTCACACTTATTTTTCCAATGTAATGGTTGTGTACTTCAAAAAAAAAACTTATAATTCAGTACAAAACAAACAAACCATCTATTGTACAGTACATTCAATGATTACACAAGAAAAACATCAATGAGCATGCCCATCAGCTCATTCAATTATTTTTCAAATTGGACATCATAGCTAACTTTTCTAAAGCCTATACTTAAAATCCCTATAATTTTCCTATCTAAGTTTTACTCAATCAATAACCACAAGCAATTAAAAATATACAATACACTGCCACTAAATAAGATATAACAAGCCACCAACTCCATAAACTGTATAAAATGCCTTTAACCAAAAGTGAGTAAAATATGATGTTTAACTGTGCTTTTACCATTCAACTAAGCAACAAATTCTTTCCAAACACTTTAAAAGCACTTCAAAAATTGTTAATTGAGAACAAGAATTTTCGCATGCTTTTTATCCTTAAATTTTCTGATATGGAACTGCAGGTTAGGTTTTTATTGTCTGTTAAAATGAAAAACAACTCCTCCATGTCCAAATCCTCTACAAACTTTCATAAATATACACTATAAGTGATTTGATTGTCTCAGTATGGTTAATCTTTCTTCAACGTACTACAAGTATGATTGCATTTCCCTATGGTTTCTCCTCAGTATGCATGTTTCAATAAATATCTCCTAAATTTTAGCTGTGGAGAGTTTACTATATTTATAATCTTTTTAACCATTTCGAGGTTTTGGTGATTGGTAATTTCTTTGTTATTTTCAAGTCAAAGTCAAGTCCTGCTGCAAATGATATATTGGTCTGAGAAAGGCCATTCTTTGTCGAGTCCTTGTATCAGAAATTTCTCACAGTCCTTTTTGATGGAGCATAGATTATACGTATGCACTCTGTTGCTATGAACTAAGCTGGAACCCATAAATAGATCTCCCTTGAATTATTAAAAAAAAAGATGATTACTTTTAACTAACAAGGATGCAGGAATAATGCACTCAAACTAGTATGTATGACAAAACAAGAGGCGGTTTTAAATGCCAAGGAAGCATAATGTTTCATAAATGAACTGTGCACTAAAGACTTAAAGATTTCAGAGTTCATAGATTTTTGACAAGGATTTCTGTACAAAACTGTGTAAAGAGATTAAGCTAACAATCTACACATCCCACATCATTCTGATACTAATGAATTAAGTTGTCCTAGGGGTTGTGGTATAATGTTAATAGGGAGGTGACACAGGCTTAAATCAGCCGCACCACAACAAGGTGGCCCATAGTGTAAGTGGAAATATAGATAGCTCGTGGTGTAACAAATATGGGGGACATTTGGAGATGACCCAGGTTCAAAAGGTGGCCCAAGCTCGCCCTAGATAGCCAAAAACAATACTACAGTTTCTATTAAACATCCAAAACATAGGTGATCGCTGAAGATACTGATGTTGGAGATGCATGCATTTTAGCAAATACTGGCACTCGGGTATTTAGTAAGGAAGACAATAGAGACAATATTGTAAATAGCTTGTTACTATAAAAAGCTTTATACACAGACTGACAGACATACACATTTGATAAAGGTATTATTCTAGGTCACCAGGAAGCAAGACACACAGATGAACCTATGGTAATGGTTCTTTAAGGTCACGGTCAAGCAAGACACTGATTAGTATACTGTACAAACCTACCGGTGGAAGCCAACTATAAAAAGATTGCCACTTACCTATACTATCCAAATTATGTACTCCGAGGTTTTGACCTCATGACCAGTGTCAATTGTAAACTAGAACTTGCTCCATAGTATGTATGAAAACAATGAAAAATATCACAGCCACGGTGAACATTTAATACTTTCTGTTAGCCTCAATGCACCTTTTGAGCATTACACAAATCTTTGGAAGAAACACACATTGAACATATGTTCAAACATATTTGCAGAGTCCAGAAATCTTAATTTGTTTTGAAAGCTTCAATGCATCCATTGCGAGGAAAGGTTACAATTAAGAAACTAGTAAAATAAACTCAGAAAAAAAAAAAATTAAACAGAGAAGAAGAATCGGAGAGTTTTAATCGTAACCTGCTTTCTCGGTGAATAATTAAATTGCAATGGGGGTTAACATTGTTCGTTCACACATACAGGTTGCTCCCTTTCGATTATCTTGCCACAATGCATCAATTTGCTATCGTACCGTCAAATTTATGTACAGAAAAACAACGCAACCCTTCTGCTTTTCGTTTATAGTCCTCCGTTTTGTGAATCCAAATGTTCAACAAAAAAGCAATAGGGTTTCAGAATCATAGGGCGTTAAATCTTTTTTGTTTGAGTCTTGGATGTTTGGTGTACCCACATAAACTGCAATTTTAAGGCATCGTCCAGCTTTGTAGAGGGAAAAAAAATTACTTATTTTCTAAAGTAAAGACGAGGGAAAAAAATAAAATAAAAGTGAAGAGTAAATTTGTGAAAAAAATTACTAGTTTATTGTGGGTAGATTTGTTCCATGATTCAAAATGTGGATGCTCAATCATTCATGCTAGATAACTCTAACAGTGGTTGAGGATGTGAATGGTCAAGATTCATAGTGGATGAGCGGCGGAAATTGAATGAGAGAGAGTGGAGAATTTTCCCTGCTAAGAATAGTCAGGAGTGATGAGGATTATGATGCCATTTCATTGGGCATTGAATGAAAGAGAGTGGAGGAGTGATGATGATTATGATGCCATTTCATTGGGCTCTAAAATGGGTAAGGAAAATTAGTTGTTTTTATTTTTTAATTTTTACTAATTGATTGTGCATGGGTTAAAAATAGAGGGGAATCTTGGAGGTAGTTATGATAGAATGTGAGTGGATAATTAGATTTATTAATTTGGAGAATAGGTGGAAAATATATTTATTTATCTATTTTGGAATAAATGGAATTAATATTAGCCTAATTAACTAAATAATATGAATTATTTAATTAATTAGTGGTGGTGACGACAAATGGGAAATTAGTAAGATAATGAAGAAATGTCGACATGGTATGAAATGTTAGGTGTTATGTGATGGAATTAGCTTAATTAAATAAATTTAATTTATTTAATTAATTTGGCGATGGGGAAAAGTTAAAGGCTAATTAGTGATTAGAACGTGCTTAGGAAAGTCAAAAGTAGTGTTAGACGTGTTGTTAAAAGCATTGTTAGGTTGTGTTGTTAGTATGTGTCGATTTTAAGTGTTTAAAATTTCCCCTCTTTGAAATGGCATTGCAACTAGAAGAAGTAATATCATTCAAAAGAAAGCAGATATAAGCACTTGGGATGACATTAGTGAGAACATGCCCCAACTATTGAGATTTCAATTTTAAGCTTGATTGATTGATTAAGATTGATTCAATTGATTGAAATTGATTGAGTGATGATTGGTTTTGATACTTCAATGCTTGGAGGAATTTTGGAGTCAGAATGTCAATCTTGATATTGGATGAATAGGTTTAGGGATGCCCACTCGAGAGGATAGGTGAGTTGGAAGAACACGGGTGTGCTCTCGAAATGGATTAAACAGAGAAAATAAGATTAGGATGGATGTGAAAAGATATACGTGAATTAGAAGAGGGGAAATGGTGGTGATGGATAGAGTTAGTTAGAGGATGGATGTCAAGGATGAAAAGATAGAAAACGATGGATGATGAAAAGGTTACTTTAATTAACCATGATAGAAATAATGGTAGAAGGCTAGTGGAATGGATATGAGAAGGCGTGAAAGAAGAAGTACATGCTTATGAATCTTCCACAAAGTGCCAAATATTATGAGCAACCTTATGCTTAATATAGCACGGGAATTATGCGTCATGATAAAAGAGATCATGATGAGGATGTGCCAAATGCATAAAGGACTAATAAACAAACATAGTAATCAAGGATGCCCTAACACAACACAAGGTGTTTGATGACCTTGGCAGGAACCATGATGGGACAACCAACAAACATATCACACAACAAGTATACTTGTCCCAGTGTATAGGACTCAAGACACCATAATATGACAAACATAGCGACCTTGATAAGGTAAAAGATGGGACAAAAGATAAAGCAAAAATCCAAAATTAACAGTCAATTGAAATACAAAAGTTTACCTCTTGCCAAGGCATTGAAAATGGATTTAAAGGATGAGGCATGATGAGGCAAACGATATATCCCACGAAGGCAAATGATAAGATATGAAAAGATCAATGGCAATTGGTTTACTATTGCAAGTCTATGAAGGTAAAGTGGGATTTTAATTCAGGATGCATGAAGGTCAATTGTTGTTGAATTGCAAGTGTAAGTATAATGTACCAAGTTTTATTTTGCAAGTATATGAAGCTTTAAAATAAGACAAGGGACTCATCCAAGCTACTAAATGTTTATCAGGATAAATACCAAAATCCCAACTTGAAAGCACAACCTAATCAGCAACCCCCGGTTCAAAGAAAGGTCATAGGTAAGGATATGGGTGAAACAACAGACTAGGAAGTGAAATGAGGCTAGAATGATAAACAAGAACCTGAAGGATAATGAGATTTGGCTATACACATGGCACCTACAGGTGGGTTTTCACCATGGTATTTATCCAAGGCACCACATAGTGGTTTTCACCATTGGACGAATGATTTCTCTTTATTTTTTTATATTTTGATTTTTTTGTATTTTTCTCATTTTTTTTATTTTTTTGTATTTTCTTTTTTTTTTTTGTATTTTTTTGACAATTGAGGTACTACTGAAGATTAAGCATGAAAGCACTTGAGGTGCATTGTATTCAAGGGCTCATCCAATGTATGACCATCTATAGTAGCTAGCTGATAAGCATCTGATCCATATTTAGTAGTAATGATGTAGGGATCCAACCAATTAGGCTCAAACTTTCCTTTCTTGTCCCTATCCAAAGTAGGGCTTTTTAAACTTTATCTAAACACGAGATCACCAATCTCAAACTCTCAAACTTTGATCTTCTTGTTGTAGCTTCTGCGAAGACGATTCTAATAAGCCTGAAGATAATTTAAGGCATTGTGGTGCTACTCATCTAATAACTCAAGCTTGTGAAAGCATGTAACTTGATACTCCTCATCATCTATGAGGTCACACAAAGAAATGTGCAATGATGGGAGTTCGGTCTCAATTGGCAAAATTGCTTCGATGTTAAAGACAGAGGAATATGGTGTAGTGCCTATAGGGTGTGGATGCTGGTATGATATGCCTAGAGGGTAGGGTGGAGTTGGAGGTGCCAATCATGGTTGGCATCATTGATGATCTTTTTGAGGATTTTAATGATGGTTTTGTTAGATGCCTCAATGTGACCATTACCTTGAGGGTAATAAGGGGTAGACCAATGGTGCTTTATATGGAACTTCTCACACAAGAAACAAACTTCTTGATTTTTAAAGGACTTGTCGTTGTTTATGATAATAGCAAATGGGATGTCATAATGACAAATGATATGGTGGAAAGCAAACTCATGCTCAAGCTCCTGTTGTAGAGGTAAGTGGTATAGCTTCTACCCACTTGGTGAAATACTCAATAGTAGTAATAATGAACTTATGGTCACTAGAGGATGGGGGATGAATTTTGCTAATGAGATCAAGGCCCCACATGGAAAAAGGCCAAGAAGTAGTGATGGGTTGTAATGCTTACGATAGGGCACGAATTAAGTCTCCATGTTTCTAACATGAAAGGCATTTCTTCACATATTGACAAGTGTCGTGTTCCATCTTAGGCCAAAAATAACCTGTTCTCAAGAGTTTCTTCACTAGGACCATGCCACTAGTATGGGTACTGCAAATACCATCATGAACTTCCTTAAGCGCAAAGTTGGCCTCTTCCAAGTTTAAACATCGCAATAAACTACCATCAAAGCCTCTTTTGTACAAGGTGTCACATAGGAGGGCAAAGCAAGATGTCTTTTGGATAAAGGTTTAGTGTTGATTAAATGTAAGACTAGGTGGAAGGGTGTAATCATGGAGGTACGTGTAGATGTCATGATACCAAGGGTTATTAGGACCAACAATATCACATATCATCTTATCTTTAAGAGTATCATATGCAAGGATTGAGAGTTGCTCAACCAATAATTCATATTGTTTGTTATCCTATTGCATGTCAAGGAGAGAACCAATGGTAGCCATGGCATCTGCTACTTTATTGTGAAGGCGAGGAACCTGCTCAAATTGGATGTGTGTAAAGTATTACTAAAAACTATCAACCATTCATTTGCAGGGGATTAACTTATCACTATTTGTTTGGTATTCATTATTGACTTAGTAGATGATAAGCTAAGAATCCTCATAGACAAGGAGTTCTTTGATATTCTATTGTATTGTTATTTTGAAACTAGTGACTAATGCTTCATATTCTACCATGTTGGTGTAAGTGAAAGCAAGTTTAAAAGCTTTAGGGATAAGATCTCCTCAAGGTGTGACAAAAAGTATGCCTACACTTGATCCACGACTAGTGAAAGATCCGTCAAAGTAGAGTTTTCATGTAGTAGCAAGAGTGTCAAGGGTCATGATTGATTCATCCGAAAAATTAACAACCAATGGATGTGCATCAACCAAAGGTGCATCTACTAATTGATCTACGAGTACTTGTCCTTTGATTACTTTTCAGTCTACATACTCAAATATAAAATTCACTTAATATCATGACCCACTTAGCCATGTGACCTATAAGGGAAGCACGTGAGAGAATATATTTCAATGGATCAATTTTAGATATAAGTTTAGTTTGATGATTGAGCATATAGTGTCTCAACTTTTGTGTACAAAAAACAATTGCCAAACATGCCCTTTCTATAGTTGTGTAATTTAACTCATAACCTACCAAGGTGCGGCTAATGTATATTGCTCATTCTCTGCCTCGTTCATCATGTTGTGCCAATAATGCCCCCAGTGTGATTGTTATAGATGAAATATAAAGTACTGGGAGCTTGCCCTCAATCAGTACCATGAGTGTAAAAGGAGAGGCAACGTACTCTTTGATACAATCAAAATCTTCTTGAAATGATTCATCCTGATGAAATGTTGTACCCTTTCTTAAGAGGTGAGAGAAAGTTTGGCATTTATTAGTGAGTTGTGCTATGAATCTTCTGTTGAACACCCAGAATATTAAGGGGGGGTGAATCAGTATTATATTAAGCCTTTTATTTATTAAACTCGTAATCCATTTGCCACATACAACAATAAAGCAAATTAAACACAGAAGAAGTAACCACAATGCATCACACATGAACACTGGGATTTTTACGTGGAAAACCCAAAACTAGGAAAAACCACGGTGAGTGTTACCTCACAACATATTATGTAGAAACAATACCGAATTACAAAAGAGGCTCACTACCTTAGGGCTCACTGCCCAAAAGAAATGCTCACTGCAAGAAGGCTCGCTGCCTAGAGAAAGAAAGAAGGAAAGAGGTGGGTCACTGCCAAAATGAACTGCTCTAACTACATCTATGAATGCATGGTTACAACTCCAATGAAGCATAGAAACATTGTCTCAAAACTCTTCATTTCTAACTGCTCTATTTCAGTGCCCTGCTCTTACATGAAAATAAGATCTCTCTTCTTCTACACTTGTCACCTTCACAAAATCACAATCTTTCGCATGTCACACACAAACACCTTCATATTTGCACATTTGCACACTCAACCATCGATTTGGATCTCATATATATATTCGCAATGCTTAGAATCTTCACATTAGGTCGGCCTACCTAGATAAAGCATATAGTTAATAAACTTGTAGCTTGTCGGCCAAATCCACTCACCAAGATACATGGCGGACCCAAATATCATTTGAAACACCTTCTCATATGTTGGCTCCAACTATAGAATCCATTAGAATAAAGTTCCAATCAATAGAACTTACTGCACTTAGATCAAACTATCATGTCAGCCTCAAACATAGACTATTACTGACTCAATCTATCTGTCAGACTACAACTTTCACTGTGGACCACGAGATCTACTCAAAATCGCATCAAATACTCTTCATACATTCCCAAGCTTTGCTTTAGAACCATATAGCATAATATCAATCTACAGTAAAGTGCGGACCAACAGAACTCAGACCCTATCACAGTCAAACACTGTCAAGCCAAGTAGCAATATTCAGTAGCTCAAAATTATCACTCCGGTGGACTTCAAACTCTGAAACTCTAGATTTAGAGACTTCATACAAGTGTTTACAACACCCCAAAACTACATAATAGGATATGCAACACCAGAAAGTGCAGACCAAAACAAGTGAGTGTTCTATTCTAATTACCTCTGTTCTTTGTAATGCTGGACTTAGGGTACTTGAAGATATGCTTCTGGCACATGTCAAAAGCTGAAGTCTTAGATATAAGATCTTATAAGGAATATGAACAACATACTGGAACCGCATGATTAGGTCTTCAACTGCAAACCAATGCTAGTCCAAACACTGTCTCTCTGTTGTTGTCTCTGTACACTACCAACATTTAGTCAAAATGACTAAGTCTTCTTCACCGGACCAAAATCTCTCTTCCAACCTTGTTCCTTTTCTTGTTGCCATCGATGAAAACACCTTCAAACATCAAGCTCGGCCAAATTGCCAACAATCTCCCCCTTTGGCATCGATGGCAACACTTGATGTGAAAAATTGTTATATTGCTCCCCCTTACTCTTTTTACACTGCTTCCCCTAACTTCATGCTTCTTTTTTTATTTTTCAATTATTTTCTTTTTGTGTTTTTCACATGCTCCATTCTCCCCCTTTGACATCAATGGAAAAGGTGTATGATATAGAAATACGTACAAGTTACCAAAACTTCAAAAATTGTTTATATTGTCTGCATATTTACAAATGAAGTCAAATTGCTTATTGCTTTTCAGGAAGAATATCTTTGTAGATCTTCTTCAAATGTACTACATCTTCATCCCATCTGTCCTTAGCATGCCTTAAAACTTGTATGTGCCCATTGATTAGAGACACATGTTCTTCTCCTTTTTCAATAGTAGTAGGGGCCTTAGTGTTTTGCCTCATCTTGTCTGCATCTACTACCAGTGCAATCATAGAACCAATCTTGAAACTTACTGTCTCCCGGAGCTGTGTCATTCTGTGTTTTATGACCTCTTTATGAGTTTGCAGCTTATTTATCGTTGAGTGAATTGTCTTAACTTATGCCTTTTGATTGCCAATAACATCTTTTACTGGGTCATAAGTTCTGGAGGTCTTTATTATTTGAGCTTCCCATCCATTTATTTTATCTTTTAGATCCTTTGTTTTCACAGGCCATGTAAGACAAAATTGATATATTTCACTGGCATCTTTGATAGTCATCTGACCATATTCTATACTCTTTTCTAACATAAATTTATCTTGAGAAAATTTGTCATTTAGCTCCACTAACCTTTTGTCATCAATCTCTGCCATTACCTTCTTTTCTGCAGCTTGTTCTAGGGACTCAAAATGAGAGTTAACATTTTCAATAAGTTTCTTCAACTAACCAATAGAAGCTAATGATGTATCTCTTTATTCTAGGAAAAATCTTTTCTAAAATTGTTGTTGCATCTTCAATCAACTCACTATCCTCCATATGAGATTTTAGGATCTCCTCCTGTGCAGTGGTTTGGAAAATTGTCCCAAGTCTTAATTTTTGTAATGGGGACATAGTGGCAAGGTTAATTGGTCCTTGCAATTACTCAAGTGCAGTCAAAATCTGATTTTCCTTCTGCTTCTCCAAAAACTCTCTTAATGAGTCAGCAGTGTCTCTCTTATCTTCAACCTGAGATACCTCATAATGTCTTTCTAGAGGTTCTTCATGAGCGGGCTCTTGTTCATTTTCCTTTATTTCCAAAGCAGGTTCTTGTTTGTTATCAATTGTTTATGGAGCAAACTTGTCAACTATTTATTCATTTGCTTCTTCTCTTTGTTCGCCTTGGTTCTTAGAGACATTTTCTTCAGATACTGATTTTGCTTCCACAAAGTTTTTCTCTTCTACGGACTCTTTCATTTC
Organism: Cunninghamia lanceolata; assembly: GCA_027924645.1. Classification (NCBI taxonomy): domain Eukaryota; kingdom Viridiplantae; phylum Streptophyta; class Pinopsida; order Cupressales; family Cupressaceae; genus Cunninghamia; species Cunninghamia lanceolata. The sequence goes on from BSBN01001183.1 coordinate 13,070,022, forward strand.
TTCATCCTTTCCAGAGCTTTTCGAAGGAGGTGTTCTACCTTGATCCATACTCTATTATGTACTCCCTTCTTCATTTCCTGTGCCCACCGGAGGAGTAACTGTGCTTTGTTCCATGTTCTATTCCATATTTATCTCCAGAACTGTATTATCAACATCATCATTATGTTCCTCTTCATTAGTGTCAACAATGGTTGGGATTTGTAGCTCATGCAACACTTTTAGTGTTATCTCCTCAGTTTCTTTAACCAGATTCCCAATGTCTCTAGACATTAGAGCATTGACTCTCTTCTTGGTTCTAAATTCATCACCAAGCTTCTTAGTGACTTTAACCTTTTCTTCACTTGTGATGTTTGGGCAAAGTTTCAACAAGACATATTCCTTTATCTCGGCATCTTTGGTCATGGCCCCTTCTTTTCTTGCTATCATGATGCTGGCTAAATTGTTTGGTAACTCATCTATAACTTCAATTAATGTTTTACTAAACATATCCAAATATCTTACAACTGCTGCCTCAATTATCATCTTATATGCATCTGATCTTCCATCATACATATTGGCAATGGGTTTCAGGTTTCCATGTTGAGCAAATGCATTGACTGTGGCTTCCAAGGTTATTGTTGCTTCATCATCTCTAATCTCAATCTTTTCACCTTTCTTCTTCTTCTTCCTCTTCTCCTTAACCTTTTTCTAAAGGCTTCTCCTTTTTTTCCAGAGGTGGCTTCATCTATTTTTGCCCTTTTTGCTTTGATTTCCTCATCTGTTTCTATTTCCTCTTCTTCCTCTCCTTCACCAAGGCTCACATATACCCTTTTTGTGGCCTTTGACTTCTTTCTCTTCTTCTCAACGGGCTTGTTTTCTGGCACTTCTTTCTCAATATCTATAGCAAAGGAGGAGACTCTTGTTCGTATTTTAGTGTCAAAGATGGACTTTTCTTTCTTAGTTTGCACTTTATGCTTTTTTGGAGCCTTTTCTTATTCAGTTTTCTCTTCTGGAGCCTTTGATGTTTGCCCTTTCAGAGCACTTGAAGTCTCAACTACTTGTGCTCATACTTCATTTATTTGTTCCTTTGTGAACCCTTGGCTCATTGCATAATCAACTACCCATTTCTTTACATTTCTTTTGATTTCGGGTTGTTTTTGTTCCATGTATACTTTGAAAGATTTTTCTTCAAAAGTCCCAATCTTTCCTCAGGATCTTTTGGTTTGCTTAACATCAAATCTGCCAATCCAATCACGATGTCCTCTATGACTTCATATCCCATGGCTGGGACCCATACAGTTCTTGGTTCCACTGCCTCCATGAGGCATTTATCTTTGTCTACCATAAATACAATATCCTTTTCATATTTCTTCACAACCTTTTCATAAATCCTAGCCCTAGTCAGCATTTTCTTTTGGAAATTTTTAAAGTAGCCCCATAATGTTGCATTTTGTTTATCAACATCTCCTAAACTTTGCAAATGATTTCTAATTTGGACTGCTACAAGAATATGATCAAGCTAGATAATATTGTCCATGCCTGTTAACTCCTTCAGGAAATAGAAGAGTAGGCAAATGATTAGAGTTCCATATTTGAAGGGGTACTTTGTATCCTTTGTTCTTTTCAAGTTCTCCATCAGTTGTTACCGGAGCAGCTCACACAGGTCATAATCTACATTCTTCTTCACCATCTCAAATGATGTGTATATGGTTGTTGCAGAGACCAAATTCTACCTATTTGAGAGGTAGACTTTGTATCCTATCACCATTGATGCAAATCTTACGCTAGATCCTTAATGTCATTTACAGTTAGTGTCCTTTTGTCAAATTTGGCACTTGTTAACCCCATCACTGTGTTATTCTTTACGGCCTTTAGAGCCAGAATTGTTCTAGTGGAACACATACCAGTCATTGCCTCAATGGCATCCTTAGTAATCATATGTGTCATGTCTAACCACATAAATTCATCATGAATTATGCTTAGGGCATACCGGACCCAAGCATCTTCAAAGGAGGCAAGAAAATCAATCCATGTATCCAATTTCTTCTCATGCAGAGCACTAAATTCTTTCTTCAACTCAAATTTATCTCTGGTTAACTCATTCAAGTAAATTTGCCCTAATTTTGAATGATCATATTCTTCTAGATTTGCATGAATATATGCCCTAACATCTTTAGTATGCATGACCCCAAATGAGACTTCAGAGAACACACCATCCGGATCAGTTTCTGTTGATTTGAATGGGTGCTTTTTGAACTTAGGGCGAGGCCTCTCAGGGATCTCAACAACTTGTGGGATAGACATCTTTACTGACTCAACACAGGGATTTTTCAAGAGAGAGTGTTGTAAATACCTTTTGTTTCCGGTTAGGGTTTCTTCACACTAATCGATGAATACTTGAATTCACCTTAGCTTCACTTCTCAGATCTTCTTAGACACTTGAGGGTTTGAATGCAATATGATTTCCTTTCAAATCAATCCCCTTTTGACCCCTTTTTATCAAAACCTAATCGTCATAAATGTTGGATTCAAAAAGCTGTCAAACTCTTACTCTGCCACCCACAGTTGATCTAAATTGCTCTACAATCCACTGCATTAGATTCTTTTCTATCAGAATCTTGTTCAAAAGATATGTTATCTTGTTTTCTAGCTTATACCTTCGTGCTCAATGTCAGCACCACTTTTTTGGCTGGGGGAACAAGATTTTTCATTTAAGCTCCCCCTAAGCCAGAACTCCTAGTTTACTTCCTGGAGGAAGTACTTGCACCAGAGTCTGGTGCAGACTCATCCTTGACTTCATGTACTTCCTTCTTAACCCAAATCTTGTTCATCTCCTTCTTGATCCCTGTCAAATCTTCCTTTTGTACCAGTTTCTTCATCTCTGCCTGATTATCTTTCTTCATATTCTTGCTTCTACAGAATCTTGCAATATGTCCAATCTTGTTGCAATTGAAGCATACAACATTTCTCTGACCATTGTTCCTTCCATTCATCCTTGATCTACATTGGTTAGCCTTGTGTCCAAATCTATTGCATGCAAAGCAATTCCCATTGAAAGATTGAGTATTCCTTCCATTATGATAGTTATTCCTTATCTGACTTTTGCATTCACTGGCTCTATGACCAAACCTCTTGCATATAAAGTAGTTACCTTTGAAAGTTTGAGCATTCCTTCCATTGGTGTAACCATTCCTTATATGACTTTTGCATTCATTATCTTTGTGACCTATCTTATTGCAAGTGAAACATTGACCAGAGAATGATGGAACATTTTGATTCACTCTGCTCCTACATTGAGTAGCCTTATGACCAAACTTATTGCATGCATTACAATAACCATTGAAAGAAGGGTACCTTTGAGCATTTGGTTGCCTGACCGGTGGTCTTCTAAGTCTGTTCCTTTGATTCTGGATCTATTTGTCTTTGTCCTTCTTGATCTCAACATTCTTTTCTTGACCGACTTTAGAACTTTTACCTTTCTCAAATCCCAAGCCTTCTTTGTCATTAGGATTCTTCTGACTTGCAATTATTCTATCAAGTTTAGCAACACTTACTCTAAATTTATCTTCTTGAATCCATGCATGTTTCAGATCAGCTTTAAGATCCACAACTTCTTGTTCAAGCCTTGTACATTCTTCAGACTTGCCTTTTATTATTTCATTTAGACTTTCTTCAGCTTTTGCTCTTTCTACAACTTCCACTTTCAGATCATTCAAGGTTTCATTTGCTAATTTCAATTGTTCACTAACCTCCTTATGTTTTTCTTTAGACCTTTTGACTTGCTCCCTCAATTTTTTGATGCACTCATCTACTTCCTTGTCATTTTCTTTTAGATCCATGTTTTTTATTTCAATCTTTTAAAGATCTTCAAGAGCAACCTTAAGTTCTTCTTCACTGACAAGCATGCATTCTTCTTCAATGGTTTCAATTGAATCAATTTCTTTAGGAGGAGTAGAATACTTTTTACCTACCATGTGTTTAATCTCCAAGATCTTCCTCAAGTTGTTAGACTTCTTCCAAGGAACCAGGCTCTGATACCAATTGTTGAACATCCAAAAAACTAAGAGAGGGGTGGGGGGGTGAATCAGTATTCTATTAATCCTTTTATTTATTAAACTAGTAATCCATTTGCCACATACAACGATAAAGCAAATTAAACACAGAAGTAACCACAATGCATCACGCATGAACACCAGGATTTTTACGTGGAAAACCTAAAACTGGGAAAAACCATGGTGAGTGTTAGCTCACAATATATCATGTAGGAACAATACTAAATTACAAAAGAGGCTCACTACATTAGGGCTCACTATCCAAAAGAAATTCTCACTGCAAGAAGGCTCACTACCTAGAGAAAGAAAGAAGGAAAGAGGTGGTTCACTGCCAAAATGAACTGCTCTGACTACATCTATGAATGCATGGTTGCAGCTCTAATGAAGCATAGAAACATTGTCTCAAAACTCTTCATTTCTGACTGCTCTATTTCATTGCCCTACTCTTACATGAAAATAAGATCTCTCTTCTTCTGTACTTGTCACCTTCACAAAGTCACACTCTTTCTCATGTCACACACAAACAACTTCATATTCACACATTCGTACACTCAACCATTGATTTGGATCTCATATATATATTTGCAATGCTTAGAATCTTCACATTAGGTTGGCCTACTTAGATGAAGCATATTGTTAATAAACTTGTAGCTTATTAGCCAAACCCACTCTCCAAGATACATTGCAGACCCAAATAACATTTGAAACACCTTCTCATATGTCAACTCCAACTATAGAATCCATTAGAATAAATTTCGAATCAATAGAACTTACCACACTTAGATCAAACTATCATGTCAGCCTCAAACATAGACTGTTACTGACTCAGTCTATCTGTGAGACTATAACTTTCACTTTGGACCACAAGATCTACTCAAAATCATATCAAAGACTCTTCATACATTCCCAAGCTTTCCTTTATAACTACAAAGTATAATATCAATCTGCGGTAAAGTGCGGACCAACAGAACTCAGACGTTGTCATAATCAAACACTATCAAGCCGCCTAGCGATATTCAGTAGCTCAAAATTATCACTCCGGTGGACTTCAAACTCTGAAACTCTAGATTTAGAGACTTCATACAAGTGTTTACAACACCCCAAAACTGCATAATAAGATATGCAACACCGGAGGAATGCGGACCAAAACAAGTGAGTGTTTTGTTCTGATTACCTCTATTCTCTATAATGTCAGACTTAGGGTATTTGAAGATAAGCTTCCGTTACATATCAAAATCTGAAATCTTAGATATAAGATCTTATAAGGACTACGAACAACATACCGGAATCGCATGATTAGGCCTTCAATTGCAGACCAATGCTAGTCCAAACACTGTCTCTCTGTTGTTGTCTCTGTACACCACCAACATTTAGTCAAAATGACTAAGTCTTCTTCACCAGACCAAAATCTATCTTCCAACCTTGTTCCTTTTCTTATTGCCATCAATGACAACACCTTCAAACATCAAGCTCAGCCAAATTGCCAACATTTTCTGATGGCTGGTAATTTTCCTTGAAGACTACAAAGTTGTAATTTATCAACGAGTTGTCCTATAAACCTCTAATGGGTGAATCTTAGCTTTCCTAAACCCTAAACCATACATGATAAACTCTTGGAGCTCTAAACCCTAAATAATAAATTCTAAACCCCAAATGTTAATCTATAAATTCTAAGTTGATGTAAATTTTGTAAACCTTAAACATTGAATCCTAAAGCCCAAACTCTATTCATAATAAACCATAAACCTTGAATCATAAATTTTCCTTAAACCATATTAAAACATTTACTTTGAACCCTAAACTATGATTCTAAAACCCCTTTTAATGTAAACCATAAACTATCACCCCTAATATTGTAAATGATAATTATAAACCCTTAAACCTTAGACCATAAACCTCAAATCATATATTGTAAATCCTAAACTATAAAGCCTTAATTATAAACACTAAATGCTAAAACCTAATCCAAAACCCTAAACACATAAATTATAAATTTAAATATATTTCCTTATCAATCTCAAAAGAAAGCATTATTACTCTAAACACATGTGTACATACACACATAGGCATGCATACCTCAACCTTTAGAAACCCCAAACCCTATATTATAGAAACCTTAAACTTTAAATTGTTAATGTTTATTCTTATGTCTCCCACAAGAGTCCTTTATTACTCCAACTTATTACTCCCACCTTTCAATAAAGTTGTATCTCCAATCTATAAGAGAAGCCACTCAATAAAGTAGAGTGGCACCAAAGGGACATTGTACTAAAAGATTTCAGGTCTAGCCTTGGTACTTGGAGTATAAATCATCCTCATTACACTGGACCTTTTATGTGAATCCAACTTACCCAAAAATGATAGATCCTAGAAAGAGGCTAGATGAGAAAATTTTGGGGTAAAAGTCTAAAAAAGCATTAAATAGAAAATCAATCATATCTTTAGTCAACAAAGCAGTTAACTCAACACACCAGCTTTTTGCATGTACACTTGTCATGTGCATATTCATTCATGATTCCTCAATCTATCTCCTCCATCAATTTCATCTAATTTTCTCCACCGTTGATCGATATTCTTTGCAAGCTATAAATACATCTTTTCACCTCTTCACAAACTCTTCATGATTTTGAGCATTTGGCATCCATATCTCCTAGTGCTTTTGAGCACTCGTTGAAGCAATCACGCATCCTTCCATCCATCAAGATTATCACAATTATGCTTTTGTATTTGAGCAATCCACACTCACAAATACACTAAGGAATTACACCCAATGGGTAATAGTTAGAATTTCATGCTAATATGTTATCTTTATTATTCCATTGTTGATTTCTTGAAGGTTATGATGGATTTTGGTAACTAATCTTTATTGTATTGATGGTCCTAAGTATTCTAGATTTCCCCATACACATTTTTGGCATGCCCGATGGGACCCACTCCCTAAATTTAACACATATTTTCTTGAGAAATTTTGTTTTTTAGGCTACAAGTGTTAGGATTTAGGTGCCATTAACCTTGTAAATCCTTGTAATTATTATTATTAATTTTATTTGTAAATCACTTATAAGGGACGTATAAGTTTCACCGACAGTAGTAAAAAATTAATTATCGGGGACAATAATTACGAAGTTACTACATCGGTAAGTTCCGAAGTTATCGACGGTAGTTATAGAGTAACATTTACTAATAGTAATTGTAAATATCAAGAGTAATTGAGGGTAGGCACCACCTTGGAGGAATCATCTATATTTGGCTTGTATGGCACACGTCATAAAGTTGGTAAGTGGTTGTAAGAGAATCTATGATAGCTGTAAGTTGTCATAAGATTCTATGACAATATGACAACTTATAACAGATATTTATGAGTTGTAATTTGTTATTCTTGCCTCTAGGCACACATATTAGGAAGATGCTATTTGGGGGGTGTTATGACGGAATCTATGACAATTATGACCAACATTTATTACCCCATAAGTGCCTATTCTTGTCCATGGACGCCCAATTTTGCATGGTTGACTATTGACAAGTGGCATGACCTTGTAAGAGGTCATTTAATGTTGCAAGTTGGAGTATCCAAGGTGAAAGTGGATGCCTAGTTTGGGAGTGAAATACCTCTATAAATATAGTGCCTTGTATGTGTTATACATCATAGTTTTCTTGTACACAAGTTCTGCCAGATTGAAGGTTGGAGAGATAGAGGAAGTGCATGTATTATGTATTTCAGATTTTGAAGATAATACAAATTGAGCCTCTTTTCTTGGTGGAGCTTATTACCCAAAATGGCTTTCTCCATGTTATATCTAGTGTTGATATGGTCTATTCTTCTATGGTGTTTACTCCTGTGTTGTAATTTTATTTCCTTATTCAATCTTTGTTCATACAATACTACTTTAAGATCATGAACATATTGTAATCAAATTTCCATTTGGGTAGTTTTTGCCTTCCTTTCTAACATTTGGTATCAAAGCCTGGCCAATTTTGATTCTTGGGTGATAGTGTGAAGGTTGTTTAGTTGCAGTGGGAGATTTGGTTATTTTGTTTTGTAGATCTTGTGTAGTATTCATGGCTCAATCTATTGTTTCAACCTCTCATTTGGACATTGAGAAGTTTAATGGTATGGGGTATGAATTGTGGAAGCTAAAGACGAAGGATTTGCTTGAGGAAAGAAACCAATGGTTAGCTATTACAAAAGAGAAGAAGCCTGATGATGTGAGTGCGGAAGACTGGGAAAAGTTGGATAAGAAGGCACAGGGAACTATTCGACTATGTCTTGCAGATTTTGTCCTATTGAATGTCTCGAAGGAAGAGACTGCATTCAAACTCTGAAAGAGATTGGATGAGATCTATCAAGCCAAGAGCATGGTAAACAAGCTTTATTTAAAGCATAAATTATTTTTTATTAAAATGAAAGAGGGTGATTCCATTACAAAGCATCTGAATAATTTTAATTTACTTTTGAGTCAACTTGATTCTGTAGATTCTACAGTTGAAGAGGAAGATAAATGTATACTTCTACTTTGTTCTTTACTTGAATCTTGGGAGAATGTTATCCTTGTTATTACTGCTAACCTTGAAGAACTTGGTTGGCACAAGAGATGAGGAAGAAGACTTATGAGGGTAACACCAAGGCTCTCAATGTGAGGGGAAGGTCCAAGGAAAGAGGACTGAAAGGAGATCAGAAGGGGTCTAAAGACAAGTCTAAGGGTCATTCTAAGACTCCTGGAAAGAAGAATAGAGTTAAGCATTGGAATTGCGAAAAAAGAGGGCATGTGAAAAAGGAATGTCAAAACCTCGAGAAACAATCAGATTCCACTATTGATAAGTCCTCGAATGCAGGTGAAGATGTTTTACTTTCTGCATGCAATGTTGTTTCTAATGATCATTGGTTTGTTTACTCAGGATGGTTGTATCATATGATCCTGCATAAAGAATGGTTTTCCACATACGAAGAGTATGATGGAGGTAAAGTGTACCTTGGGGACAAATCTACATATTTGATAGTTGGAAAAGGCAAGGTAGTGTTGTGTTTCCATGATGGGAGAATTAAAACTCTCCCTGGTGTTTTAATGCATGTTCCTGAATTAGCTAGAAATCTGATTTCAGTCTTGAAGTTGAATGATTTGGGAATGAATGTAACATTTGATAAGCATGGTTGTAGATTGGTGAGAGGAAACTTGGTGGTAGCGAAGGAGAAGATATTGGGAACCTTGTTTAGACTAGATGCCACTACAGTTTGTAATTCCTCTTATATTTTTGAGGATTCTGAAAACACTTGTATGTTGTGGCACTGTAGATTGGGTCACATAAGTAATAATGTTTTAAAAATAAAGATTTGTTGGATGGTTTCTCTTATTCTGACGAGCACTTTGATTTCTGTGAGCATTGTGTGTTTGGTAAACAAAATATAACATTATTTCCTTTAGGAAGTAATAGAGCAAAAGAGAAGTTAGAGATTATTCATTCAGGTGTGTTTGGACGTGTGGATAATGACTCTATCAAAATATCTCATTATTTTGTCACCTTCATTGAGATGTATCGAGATTTACATGGATTTATTTTATGAAATGCAAATTTGAAGTTTTCACTAAGTTTAAAGATTTTAAAGTCTTAGTTGAAAACCAATCAGGATTAAAGATAAAAATATTAAGATATGACAGTGGAGGCGAATATTTCTCTAAGGAATTTGATGAGTTTTGTAAGCATGCAAGTATAATTAGACAAAAGACAACTCCGTATACACCACAACAGAATGATGTTGCATAAAAGATGAACCAAACAATCATAGAAAGAGCCAGAAGTATGTTGAGTGATTCACAGTTGGAGAAATGCTTTTGGGAAGAGGTTGTGTGTATCACTTGTTACTTGATTAATAGAACTCCTTGTAAGGCTCTTGATTCGACACCTTATGAAGTGTGGATAGATAAGAAACCTTTTATTTCACATTTAAGGGTTTTTGGCTGTGAGGCTTTTGTTCATGTGCCTAAAGAAAAGCGATCTAAGTTGGATATGGTGAGAATGTTAAAGGTTATAAGCTTTGGGATCCTCTAACTAGAAAAATTGTTTTCTCTAGAGATGTTATTTTCAGGGAACTTAGAGCTATTTCTGAACCTAAACAACCAAAAGAGAAAGAAAGGTCAAAGGTAGTGCATTTTGATTTACAGTAGGAAGATGCATAGCCAAAAGAACAAAATGATGGATTGGGGGGTGAAGAAGAAGAAAAATCAAGTGGAAGTAGTTCTGATGAGGAAGACTCTATTATTACAAAAGAAGTTGAGCATCCAGAAGAACCAAAAGGGTCTCTTACTCCACCCTTGAGGAGATCCACAAAACTACAGAACCTAGTTGACATGTATAGCCCACCAGATATCTGTTGTGTATTTGCTTTATTAAGTACTGACGATGAGCCTAGATCCTATAAGGAATCTATTCATGCATATTATGTAACATGTCATCTCATATTACATGGATTTACATTCCCAATTTACTATCAAGTAAATAATCATGATCATCATAAGCATTTGTTTAAACAAACAATGATCATTTGATAATCAATTCATAAAAAGCATAACTTTTTCTCGATATTTTCAAACTGAAAATGTATAATATAATCAAAGATAACATGTTAGTGAAATCCTTCACTTTACAATTACAATGTTTTATTCATGGCAATAAAGATAAAATTTACATAAAATTTGACTGTCAAGTCATATAAAATGAATATATTGCATTTGGAGTTTTGATATATATGTCTTCATAAGTATTAGATTGTCATTTGCTTGGGAAAGAGAGCATCACTGAGTGCTTTTTGTCCAACCACAGACCGGAGGTCCCCCGCACACCTTCCTTCCTAGAAGTGGCCCTACCCTTCATGAAGGGAATAGATATAAGAACCAATAGGTTTGCCATATGAGTTTCTAGTGTTGTGTCCTACATAACCCATCATGGTCATACAACTATAGATCCCCTCTAACTATGTATGACACTACTGGATGGTTATGCCATATGGAACATAGTGAACTAACTAATGCATGCAGAGACGGATGCATTACTTTGGCCAAAGATTTAATATACATAGACGTTTCACAATGAACGTAGTCAATTGTCCACACATTTCTAACTTGACTTAGAAGCTATCTCATCCTACAGTGATTTTAGTTTGACCTATTCTAGTCATGGAATGTCTTAATTAAACTTCCCACTTAGTCCATCTGACTTGGACTTATAACTCTGATCCCAGGAGTGCATTCCAAAAGTTTTCTTGTTGCATCTGCAACATGGAATCTGTGACTCCATGTCACTCTATTCCTTATTTCAATAGTTCAAATGTTCTTGGTTTTTGATCCCGAGACCAATCTTGGTCTATAACTTCATGAGATCAGTTAAAAATGTTTAATCTGTTTCAAGGATTTTCACCCAATCCATATTGACTATAACATATCCTATTTAAGTTGGTAGTATAAAGTAAATCGATAATATAAAGTAAAAGAAGAATACCATTTTCTATTATGGTAGACTCTTAGTCTATTAAAGACTTAAAAGGTTCTAACACCTTCTACTCCATTCAAAGAATCAATATCATCAATAGAAAGAAATTAATCATAAATGATTACTTATCAGTCAAGCTATCGAGCTCTCTCTCATTTTTTGTTCTTGAATAACTTGAAGTTATACATGTTTTCTTTTTTTCCCTCATGCTCAAGGCACATGCATGCACTCATGGTGCAGTAATAATGATACCATTATCTTGATTTCACTTAAGCACAATAATGAAGCTTACAACTCTGAAGCCAAAGGCACATAATAATAAAGATTCAAGTTGAACCCTTTTTAATTACCATTTCTCAATTTCTAAAAGCCCGCTGTCACAGGGAAGCAACACTGTTATAGTGTTTCAAACTACTGTTAAGATATAATGACTCATGGGTTCATAACACATTCATTTTCATCTATGTGATAACATCTATATTGGTAATCATTCCAGACAAGTAATTACTATTTAGAATAATCTAGTTCATCATTTATTATGGCTCCTCACCAATATCGAACTATGAAAACAACCTTCCATTAATGAGGAAGTAAGGATAATGACAAACCACAGTTTAGTGTTTTAAACAGATGCCCTTTGGGCACCAAGGTAGTAACAGAGACATCAGTTATACCATAGTCTTGTGTTTAATACTGACTGAGATAGAAAACATCTTTCTAACGTTGGCCTTGTTACACAGGCCTGGTTTCATAACTCAAAGAAACGTTCAAAGACAAGCAACTTCAAAACTATAACAGAATGCTCATGGCATTTCATTATCATCTGCCTGGTATAGGCACCAACCCAATATCTTAAGCATACATAAGCCATTCAAAGGAAAACAATAAGCAAGATATAGTTGATTGTATTATATAATTTCAAGCTTACTTGGCTTTGTCGAGTCCCTGACTCCGAATGTAGGTTTCTATGGGAAGTTCTTCTTTATTGCTTACAGTCTTCTACTCTTTCTTTGAACGTTGTTTCTTTTATTTTTGTTTCCCTATGTTTTCTTGAGCTCCTCCTGAGAGTTCCCTACTATCTCCTTCAAGCCATGCAAAAACATCCACCCCTAACTTCTGTTTCCCACTCACGGGGATAACTAAGACCAAAACCAATTTTCACTGAATCTCCAACCGATCAGTGTATGATTGATCGTGGGGTCTTTTGCTAACAAGCTCACGTCCACCATGAGCTGCACTTTCTCCACTTTCTCCACAATCCGTGGAGAGTGGAGTCATGCTTAACTACTTACAAGAAATGGTCTTGACCAAGAGACTTATCAAAACATCAAAGGGATTTAAAACCATATCATACGATAATTGCTTAAATATCATATAAGGAATAATATGCTAATATAATTATAAGTTAAGCTATTTTGACACCATGGACATATTATCACAAATATGGTGCTAGCAATGATCATGTAATAGATTGTGAATATGGGGTTAAGGCTTTCTTCCTCCCCCTTCATAATCTAAAACTGACGTTAGAAAAAATAAGTCAATACTTATAAATAATAATATATACATATCGGGAATTTCTGACAAAAGACAAAGATTAAACTCTAATCAGTAATAATGTTCCATGAAAAATATTCAACCAAATCGACATAGATAATGTTGGAAAACCCTTAACGACAAAACGACACTAGTCGAATAGAGATCAACTAAACAAGGAAAGATAACCAAAACATACCCCGTCTCGAAGGTTCACATAGTGTTCAACTTTGAAACTCAAATGGCAAACCTGACTTTTTCCAAAACACCTATCCTCTTCTCTCTAGTGTTACTCTCCTTCCATTCTTGAAGGTGGAAATATTTTTCCTAGTTACACTCACAACCATTCAAACTATGATTAGTGTATCATCAACAAATAATTATACATCATGCTTAAATAATCTCAATAACATATAATCTCATTTCTAATTTTGAGCATTACTCATATTCATATAATCAATGATTTATCCTAACATTTTCCTAAACGTCAAATCATTAATCTATGATTACTTATCCACTTAATCTCATGAAAGTAAAAGTTAAACATGGTCAAAGTTTGGGGATGTAACAGATGATAGTGAGTCTTGGCAGTTAGCCATGTAGGAGGAGATGACGGATTTAGACTCTTGCAACCCCTGGGATCTTGTTCATTTGCCCAAAGGAAGAAAGGCCATAGGTTGCAAGTGGGTCTTCAAGAAGAAGTTTGGAGCAGACGGATCATTGGAGAAGTACAAGGCTAGACTGGTAGCCAAGGGCTACTCCCAGAAAGAGGGAGTTGATTTTGGTGAAATATTCTCTCATGTTGCTAAATTAACTTCTATTAGATTTCTCTTATCCATTATTGTATCTTTTGATTGGGAAATAGAGTAAATGGATGTTAAGACTGTGTTCTTGCATGGATATCTTGAGGAAGAAATTTACATGCAACAACCTACAAGGTTTGAGGTAAAAGGGAAAGAACATTGGGTTTACAGATTAAAGAGGTCTCTTTATGGTTTGAAACAATCCCCTAGAATGTGGTACCAGAAGTTTGATTCATTTGTTTTGAAATTAGGTTTTGTTAGAAGTGAGGATGATCACTGTGTGTACATTCATTGTATTGATGATTCCATACTGATCATTGCATTGTATGTTGACGACATGTTATTTTTTAGCAATACTAAGGGTATGATCAATGAATTGAAAGCCCAACTTTCAGGTGCATTCAACATGAAGGATCTTGGAGTAAGCAAGTATGTTCTGGGTGTGGAGATCAGGAGGGACAGAGGTAACATAAAGCTTTGGTTATCTCGAAGTAAGTATGTGAATACCATTTTGTGGAGATTTAGCATGCAGGATTGTAACCAAGTTAGAATTCCTTTGCCCATTGGAACTAAGCTTTCATTAGACATGTATCCGAAGAATGAGGATGATTTTGAGGATATGACTAATGTCTCATGTACTAGCATTGTAGGGAGTTTAATGTATGCAATAGTTTGTACTAGGCTAGATATTGCCCAAACATTGGGAGTTTTGAGCAGGTTTATGCCTAACCCTGGTAGACAACATTGGAATTATGCGAAGAGGGTATTTAGATTTTTAGCTGGTACTTTTGATTACTGTTTGGTTTATTCCAGTACTAACAGTGTGGAAAAGACATTGGACATACATGGTTTTGTTGATGCAGATTGGGCAGGTGACTTGGATAGTCGGAAGTCCACTAGTGGCTATGTGTTTACTTTGTTTAGAGGAGCAGTGAGTTGGATGAACAAATGGTAGCCCACGATTGCTTTGTCCACCACTGAAGCATAGTATATTGCTGCTACCCATGTCTATAAGGAGGTAGTTTGGTTGAAGAGATTGTGTACAAGTATTGGTTTTTATTGTAGGGCCATTCATATTGGTTGTGATAGCTAGAGTGCTATTTGTTTGCCAAAAATCCTATGTATCATGCTCGAGCTAAGCATGTTGATGTACAATATCACTTTGTTCGAGAAATGGTTGTAAGTGGACAGATTGAGCTGAAGAAGTTAGACACTCAGGAGAATGTTGCAGATGCTTTGACCAAACCTATGAGCACAAAGAAGTTTACTTGGTGCAGGGAGGCCATGGGCTTTGTTTCTCATACTTAGTTGTTTTATGTTTTCCTATGGGTATTTACAATGTATAATGTCAAGTGGGAGAATGTTAGGATTTAGGTGCCATTAACATTGTAAATCCTTGTAATTATTATCCTTAATTTTATTTGTAAATCACTCATAAGGGATGTACAAGTTTCACCGGTAGTGGTAAAAAATTATTATCGAGGATAGTAATTATAGAGTTACTACATTGGTAAGTTCCATATTTACCGGCAGTAGTTATGGCGTAACATTTATTGATGGTAATTGTAAATATCAAGAGTAATTGAGGGTAGGTGCCACCTTAGAGGAATCATCTATATTTGGCTTGTATGACACATGTCATAGAGTTGGTAAGTGGTTGTAAGAGAATCTATGACAACTGTAAGTTGTCATAAGATTCTATGACAATTGTAAGTTGTCATAAGATTCTATGACAATATGATAACTTATGACAGATATTTATGAGTTGTAAGTTTCTATATTATTAGCTCTAGGCGCCCATATTTGGAAGATGTTATTTGGGGGCTGTTATGACAGAAACTATGATGGTTCTGATAACATTTATTACCTCGTAAGTGCTTATTCTTGTCTGTAATGATCCAAACTAAGATTTTAACTTGAAATCAGATCTGAAAATGAATTTATTTAACACCACCAAAAAAATACAATAATTTCACCAAGACTAGCAAGCTAGTCATGCACATAACAACGCCAAACTAACACAAACTTGCCCAGAAATTAATGGAACTGATTTGATCTGATATTAAATGGATTTTACATCATTTTGGACTGTCATAACAGCCATAACATAAACAGCAACCAAAATCCCAAATCTGGAGCGAATATGATCAAACCCACAAAAACTGCCAACACCGTCAATCACCGAAATACACCAAAAGACACCCAAACTGATATTATTTAATTTTTAGATGGAAAGTACATGAAATATGATTTGATATCATTAAAGTAGCAACAGCAAAACCTACAGCACTCAGTAGTAATCTACACCACCAAAACTTCACAATAATGCTGAAATACACATTGGGTATTCTGACCCACAAAGCCAAAATCAATACAACTCTACCCACAACCTCCAATACTAATTTTTGACATTAGAAAATAAGAATCTACAGCTAATACACAGGAAACCAAAGTAAACAACAACAGCAACTCTTCCCAACACTTCTGGAACTACCACGGCAACACAAGAACACCTGCACACACAAACAATGGACACTGCCGGAAATTGCCGGAAACTACTCAATCCTCGAAGCTCTGTGCAACCTCTGGATGAAGCTACTCTTTGTGATCAAAGGGTTTACGTCCTCTGGCCACTTGAAACTCATGGGTTTTCATCCACAAGCCTCTTTACTCCAATGGGTTTTCGTCCATTGAAGCCACAATCTGCAAATCTGCAAGTTTGAGAGAAAAATATCAAATCAACAATAGCCCCAAATCACCAAAATTACATATTTTGTACCAATATTTCATGGGAGAGAGGGAAATCCAAGATTCCCACATTTTTCCTTGATTCCTTGCTATTTTGGGGTATGACAGTTGTCATAAGTTGTCATACGCTGTCATAAAATCCCTTGCCACTTGTGATTTACCAAGATTTTCAAAATCTTCATGCAAATGGACACCTCACCAAACCCAATGCCCCTTTTTGAGTCTCAAAATATTTAATTTAATATTTAATTGTCCTCTAGAAATAGATATTAGTTGGACAATATTAAATATTAAATATTTATTCTTCCTATGCTTGCCCAATTAACCCATGGAAGAATAAGATGGGTTAATATTGACCATTAATTAATTATTTTAGAAAGGGGACATGACAAGTCCTCCCTCCTGGAAATTGCTTGTCCTCAAGCAATGCAAGTTTGGATGATCAAGAATTTCTGGTCCTTCCCATGTTGCATCTTCCACTGGCAAATTTTTTCATTTGATCAAATATTCTGAAATGCTCCTGTTCCTCAATCTTTTATCCCTCGTTTCCAAAATCTTTTCAGGTATCAAAATCAACTTCCCTTCATCATCCAAAGGTGGTAAATCAGATGAAGGCACAATTTGCTGTCCAAGGACCTTCTTCAAACAAGAAACATGAAATACATTATGTATCCTACTATTTGGAGGAAGCTCCAACTCATAAGCTACCTCACCAATTTTCCTGATGATCTTGTAAGGCCCAAAGAACTTAGGCTTAAGCTTTTCAGCCCCGCTCTTCTTCAAAGAGCTTTGTTTATATGGCTGCAATCTAAGAAATACCAAGTCTCCCACCTCAAAAAATCTTTCTGTTCTCTTCCTATCTGCATATATCTTTTGTTGGTTTTGTGCTTGCCTCAAGTTATCTTTTAGTGATCTTATGATCTCTTGACTATGATTGATAAGATCACTAGCTGCAGGTACTCTACTATCTGTAAAGATCAAATCAACAAAAGAAAGTGCATCATAACCATAAAGAGCTCGAAATGGAGGCATACCAATTGACATATGATGTGATGTATTGTAACAATACTCTCCCAAGTGCAACCATTTGACCCAAGTAGTTTGCTGATCTGAAACATAGTTCCTCAAATACCCCTCTATCCACTTGTTAACAATTTCTGTTTGTCCATCTGTTTGTGGATGGTAACTTGTGCTTGGTGTGAGCTCTGTTCCTGTCAAGTGAAATAGTTCCTTCCAAAAAGAACTAAGGAACCTACTATCTCTGTCACTAACAATGTTCTTTGGCAAACCATGCAGCTTAAATATCTCTTTGAAAAACAACTCTACTACTTGAGGAGCCTTAAACTCTGAAGTGATGGGAAAGAAATGAGCATACTTTGTTAATCTATCCACCACCACATATATACAATCCTTACCTTGTACCTTGGGAAGCCCTGTGATAAAGTCCATGGAAATGCTCTCCTATTTATGTTCAGGAATTGGAAGTGGTTGTAGGAGACCTGCAGGAAAAATTTGTTCTCCTTTGTTCCTTTGGCAAGTCATACACTCCCTGATATGCTTGTGGACATCCTCTTTCAGACCTTTCCAAGAGAATCTCTCACGGATCTGCCTGTATGTTTTGAAGTAACCTTGATGACCAGCCAAGGGAGTATCATGGAAAGCTCTTAAAATCTTTTCCTTGATTTTTGATTCAGGAACAAGGAAAATTCAATTCTTGTAATAAATCAGCCCATCATTCACTGTATACTTTTCATCTTCTACTAAATCATCTAATAAATTAGATGCAAAGGTATTTTTGACATATTCAGCAATGATAGAGTCTTTCCACTCTGCAGAAATAGAAGATAATGAACACAAAGTTGGCTTCCTAGAAAGTGCATCTGCTACCACATTTCTTTTACCCTTCATATATTCTATTTCAAAATCATATGCCTGCAGCTTGCTTACCCACCTTTGCTGACGATCATTCAAATCTTTTTGATCAAGGAAATACTTCAAACTATTATGATCAGTTTTCACAACAAACTTCTCACACACAAGATATTGTCTGAACTTCTCTAGTGCATGCATAATTGCCAACATTTCCTTGTCATAAATGTGATATGTTTTTTTCTAGATTGTTTAGCTTCCTACTCTCAAAAGCAATTGGATGTCCCCTTTGAGTTAGGATAGCCCCAACACCTTCACCCGAAGCATCACATTCAACTACAAAAGGCAATGAAAAATCAGGAATAGCAAGCACAGGGCATGAACTCATTACCTCCTTAAACTTGTCAAAAGTTTTCTGAGCTTCTTCAGACCATGCAAAAGCTCCCTTCTTAGTCAAATCTGTTAATGGAACAGCAAGCTGAGAAAAACCTTTTACAAACCTCCTATAATAGCAACATAGCCCAAAAAATCCTTTCAACTGTGTAAGATTTGTAGGTGGAGGCCAATCAAGTATTGCTTGAATCTTCTGTTGATCTACTTGAACACCCTTAGAACTTATGACATATCCCAAGTAAAGAATTTTAGTTAGTCCAAACTCACATTTGGATAACTTAGCATAGAAAGATTGCTGCTCCAAAATACCTAAAACTGTATCTAAATGTTCCAAGTGTTCCTTCCAAGTTTTACTGTAGATCAATATATCATCAAAGAAAACCAAGACAAACTTCCTGAGTTGCTTGCTAAATACCTTGTTCATGCATGATTGGAAAGTTGCTGGTGCATTAGTGAGGCCAAAAGGCATGACCAAGAACTCAAAATGCCCATAGTGACATCGAAAAGCTGTCTTTTCCACATCTTTGTTTCTCATCCGAATCTGGTGATATCCCGATCTCAAATCAATCTTAGAAAAGTAAACAGCTCCATGCAACTCATCAATAAGTTCATCTATCCTTGGTATGGGATATCTATTCTTAATGGTTTTCTTATTCAAGGCTCTGTAGTCAATGCACATCCTTAGAGTGCCATCCTTCTTCTTCACAAGAACTACAGATGATGCAAAAAGACTAGAACTTGGTCTAATGAATCCCATATCTAAGATCTCTCTGATAGTCTTCTCTATCTCTTCCTTATAACCCCTTGGATGTCTGTATGGCGTAGTTATAACAGGTTTGGCATCTTTTTCCAACTCTATAACATGCTGAAACCCTCTATCTGGAGGTAATCCTGGGGGTATATCACTGAAAACAATGCTATGCTTATCTAAAATTTCTTGAATTTCAAAATGAAATTTACCTTTTCCATTTGGAGAGCTTGAAGGTCGGATCAAGCAAGTGGCTGCCCAAGCAACTTGACCTCTTCTGAAAGTCCTCTCCATCTTCTTTGATGTCACCACTCGTGGAGCTCCATTTGCAATCCCTCTGAGTGTAATCTCCTTGCCTTCTGATTGAAACTTGAACTCCATAGTTTGGTAGTTCTGATAGTGTCCTCCAATAGAGTGCAACCATTGAACACCCAAGACAACATCAGTTTCACCAATACCAACAACATAAAAATCATCACAAACCTTGTAGTCTCCCATAGTGATGCTTAATTGTTTGACCACTCTGGTGCATGGCATAGTGAATCCATCTGCAACTGTCACATTGAACCCTTCAAATTCTTCAGTCTTCAATCCTCTCTTCATTACTAACCCTTCATCAATAAAATTGTGGGTTGCCCCACTATCAATCAAAACAGTCATTCGCTGTCCCGCTAACACTCCACGAACCCTGAAAGGATGATATCTTGGTGCTCCCGAAAGTGCAGCTAATGAACCTTCTTTTTTTGTCTCCTCTTCAACCTCTGGTTCAGCATCCTCTATGTCATGAAACTCCTCATTACCATCTGAGTCTGAATCCTTATCTGAGACAACCTCTATGTAATGGACTTGTCCCTTTCCCAAACACCTATGTCCAGGGACCCAAGGCTCTCTGCAAGAAAAGCAAAGTTTCTTCCTCCTAAGCTCATTCCTTGTTTCTTCATCCATCTTCTTTGCAGTATTAGGAGTTGTATTTTTTTGTATAGGTGCAGCTGCATGGAATGGTTTCTTCTGGAATCCTCCCTTATGATGCCATGTGTTTGGTTTGGAGGAGTGTGGGAAAGCATTCTTTGGAATTGATGGCTCAAGGGTTAGAGCCCTCTTGATGGCTTCTTGCAAGGTGAGAGGTGTGAAAGATCTGACAAACCCTCTAAGAGGTTCGGTGAGCCCTGTGATGAATAGATGTACTCTTCTCTTCTCTGATATTTCAGGTACCATCACTGCAATTTTTTGAAAGTCTGCTATATACTCACTTACTGAATTCTTTTGCTTAATTTCAGACAACTAGCTGAAATATTCTTCTTCTTCTTTCAGTTCATACCTATCAAGAATCCTTTGTTTGAAATCACCAAAGGTATGTACTTGATCATGTCCCAAAGTAGTGCGACCATGGTACCACCATTCATAGGCTTCTCCTTCCAAATGCAAAGTGGCAAACTGAACTGCATCCTTCTCTGTCATGGGATTGAGCATAAAGTATGTTTCTATCTTTTGCAGCCAAGCCCTAGCTGAAATCTTTTCACTTCCATCAAAGAAAGCTGCGGTTAACTTACCCAACTTGTGTTTTACTTCTTTATTTTGGCCTTTCCCCTTCTTTTTAGATTCACCTCTTCTCAGGAACTCTACATATTCTCCCCAAGACATATCATTCTTGATCTCATCTGCCAATGCATTGTATTCTCCACGCCATTTGTTAAGGGTCTCTGCATTGAACAAACTAGTAGTTGTAGACTCAACTTGTTCAGGTTCCTCTTCAGGTAGGAATAAGGGTTTATTTGCAGCCCCTAAATTTTGTGTTTCAATTTCTTTCCCTTTTCCATTGTTACTATTGTTTGCACCCGAAGTACTACCACCATTGTTTTCGTTGTTGTTGTTGTTGTTATTGTTGTTGCTGTTTTGGATCCATTGCAACATCTGCCAAAACATTTCAGCAAGTCTGGTCTGTGCCTCAATCATTTGAGTAAATTTCCTTGAAGCATCATCTTCTTCTTCACCTCTTCTATCTGCCATTGTTTCCTCCAATTGCAATTTCCTTTGCTGTCTCCTCAAATATCTAATTTCTCTGTCACTCGGTATCATCAATCATCTGAATAACCTTCAGGCTGGCAAGATCATGCTTTGATACCACTGTAATGATCCAAACTAAGATTTTAACTTGAAATCAGATCTGAAATTGAATTTATTTAACACCACCAAAAAAATACAATAATTTCACCAAGACTAGCAAGCTAGTCATGCACATAACAACGCCAAACTAACACAAACTTGCCCAGAAATTAATGGAACTGATTTGATCTGATATTAAATGGATTTTACATCATTTTGGACTTTCATAACAGCCATAACATAAACAGCAACCAAAATCCCAAATCTGGAGCGAATATGATCAAACCCACAAAAACTGCCAACACCGTCAATCACCGAAATACACCAAAAGACACCTAAACTGATATTGTTTAATTTTCAGATGGAAAGTACATGAAATATGATCTGATATCATTAAAGTGGCAACAGCAAAACCTACAGCACTTAGTAGCAATCTATACCACCAAAACTTCACAATAATGCTGAAATACAGATTGGGTATTCTGACCCACAAAGCCAAAATCAATACAACTCTACCCACAACCTCCAATACTAATCTTTGACATTAGAAAATAAGAATCTACAGCTAATACATAGGAAACCAAAGTAAACAACAACAGCAACTCTTCCCAACACTTCTGGAACTACCACGGCAACACAAGAACACCTGCACACACAAACAATGGACACTGCCGGAAACTGCCGGAAACTACTCAATCCTCGAAGCTCTATGCAACCTCTGGATGAAGCTACTCTTTGTGATCAAAGGGTTTACGTCCTCTGGCCACCTGAAACTCATGGGTTTTCATCCACAAGCCTCTTTACTCCAATGGGTTTTCGTCCATTGAAGCCACAATCTGCAAATCTGCAAGTTTGAGAGAAAAATATCAAATCAACAATAGCCCCAAATCACCAAAATTACATATTTTGTACCAATATTTCATGGGAGAGAGGGAAATCTAAGATTCCCACGTTTTTCCTTGATTCCTTACTATTTTGGGGTATGACAGTTGTCATAAGTTGTCATACGTTGTCATAAAATCCCCCGCCACTTGTGATTTACCAAGATTTTCAAAATCTTCATGCAAATGGACACCTCACCAAACCCAATGCCCCTTTTTGAGTCTCAAAATATTTAATTTAATATTTAATTGTCCTCTAGAAATAGATATTAGTTGGACAATATTAAATATTAAATATTTATTCTTCCTATGCTTGCCCAATTAACCCATGGAAGAATAAGATGGGTTAATATTGACCATTAATTAATTATTTTAGAAAGGGGACATGACATTGTCCATAGGCACCCAAGTTTGCATGGTTGACTATTGACAAGTGGCATGAGCTTGTAAGAGGTCATTTAATGTTTCATGTTGGAGTATCCAAGGTGAGAGAAAGTGGACACCTAGTTTGGGAGTGAAATACCTCTATAAATATAGTGCCTTGTATGTGTTATTCATCATAGTTTTCTTGTACACGAGTTCTTCCAGATTAAAGGTTGGAGAGACAGAGGAAGTGCATGTATTATGTATTTCTAATTTTGAAGATAATACAACTTGAGCCTCTTTTCTTGGTGGAGTTTTTTACCTGAAAGGGTTTTTTCCACGTTATATCTGGCATTGATATGATTTATTCTTCTATGGTGTTTATTCCTGCGTTGTAATTTTATTTCCATATGCAATCTCTGTTCATATTACACTGCTTTAAGATCATGAACATATTGCAATCAGATTTCCATTTGGGTAGTTGTTGCCTTCATTTCTAACAACAGGTATGGATTTGTGCTTTTAGCTGATAGAGTTGTGCATTTGGTATGCAAAGTTGTGCTTTTGGTCAATATAGTTGCGCATCTGATATGTAGAGTTGTATTTTTGGTGGACAGTGTTGTGCATCTAGTCTACAGAGTGGTGCTTCTGGTTTCTACTATTTATCTTGTGGTTTCTAATTTTTTTAGGGTTCTTACGCACTTGATCTTTCTATTTGCATGCAAGCTAATGTATTTACAAGCATTTATTCTAATTTGTTTCACAAGCTGATGTATTTGTGGACATGTTTTATTTGTTTTTTTACCTAAGTAATCCATTATCTTGCCTTTTGTTGTTTGATTTGCGCAGGCCTAACATAGTGCCACTTCCGAATAATTCCCTGGCTTATCCAAGAAATCCTTATTCACTTTTAAACAACAAAATTGTACTTTTGATCGTCCATGTTCTTTGTTTGTAGGATTGAGATAGAGTTATGCTTTCAAAACATAGAGTTGCACTTTTTCACATTAGAGTTGCGCATTTGGTCAAATTCGTTGTGCTTCTAGTAAAATCTTTTCACTTTTGATCCCCTCCTACACTTTGGGATTTATTTGGTGTGTCTTCTCCCCTATATGTAGTTTCAAGGGTGTGGTGAAATGCCCCTCCTACATTTTTGGGTTGTGTGTTGCATTTTTACTTTCCATGTATCTACATTCATATGTATATATATGAAAATGAAAAAGAAATATCACTGTATTCATCATGTTTTGCGTGTCTTCAATACCGTCTTCTTTGTTTCTTGCATGCCTGTTACTGTCTTCTTCGTGTTTTGCATGCTTGTTACTGTCTTCATGGTGTTTGGCATGTTTGCGATGTGTTTTCTCTAATATCTACCTAAGACTGGGGGTTAGAAATAGTTCCTCAATCTTTGTGTATGCATTAGCTTCAAGTGCATGGCGTGTTTGTTGTGTTTTGACCATATTTTAATGCATGTATGGGTCATAAGATCATATGTACATTAAAGTGGGGGCTAAATGTTATGTCGTAAAATATCCCCCTAGGACTTTTACCTCATAAGTTTAGCTCCCGGGTCCCTTGTTTTCATCATGCATGTTAGAATGGAATCCCGAGACAAACTTCCCTAAAACCCATGTCAAAATGGACTTAAGGAGCATTGGAGACATTAAACCCTAACCTAAAATAGGTCCTAGGGCTTGGGCGCTCACGTCTTTGCCCTACCTTATTTTGGTGGGGTCCCAAATTTTAATGTCGTTAAAGTTACCATTAAGGGCATTCCTTGTCGACATCTTAAGTTTGAATTATGAAATTAAAGCAGGAATGCATATATAAGCATGTTTAGGACTTCAT
This sequence comes from Cunninghamia lanceolata, assembly GCA_027924645.1. Lineage (NCBI taxonomy): Eukaryota > Viridiplantae > Streptophyta > Pinopsida > Cupressales > Cupressaceae > Cunninghamia > Cunninghamia lanceolata. The sequence goes on from BSBN01001183.1 coordinate 13,094,827, forward strand.
TTGTAAACTAGAAGATGATTATGAAATTTTGGTGAACTTATGATTTTAGAGCATTCAAGGCATTCATTGTGGCAGAGCAGACTTGTGTTGTTGTTGTGTTTGTTATTGTAGATTTGGCTTCATCTTCTCATGTTGTGAAAGATCTTCATCTACATGCAAGATACACCTCTGAGGTGATATCTATTTATGTTTGAATCAATCATTTATCAATTTATTTTTGCCTCTATCCTGCAAGGATACACACTCTCTATCTAACAATGGTGTTGGAAGGCTTGAATGCGATTCCGGGGCTTGACCGAGGCAAGCTCCTAAACACCACAACCCCCAACCCCTCTTCTTGTGATTGTAGGTGACAAGTGTCAGATTGCAAAGAGTGGAGTTACAGAGCATAGGGATCCTGAATCTGACATAAAAGAGCAAACAAGAGCACTATCAGGGCTTGGGCACTAGTCCCTTTGCCCTCCGGGTTTGCAGAGCATGAAATCTCTGAAACAAGGATAATCAGTAGCAGAAAAGGTTTGGAAACCCTTGATAAAAATCCTACCTTGGGCTTGTGCGCAAGTCCCTTTGGCCCTGACTATTTAGGATCCCAAACTTTGAAATGTGGTATGTATCTGATCTTCATTTAGTATCTCTGTGTGCAAGCATTTGTTGGAATTCATCTGTTTATTTACGATTTTGCATAATTAGGGTTTTAAGCATAATTGGGCTTACATTAACACATTAATCATCAATTTCCAAATTTTCCTATCATTAAAAATGACAACCAACCTGTAGATGAATCCTCTTGTAGAAGTTGTGATTCAACTTAGTTAACTATCCTGGAATGTGTGTAGTGAAAGGAGGATCTAGCTAAACTATCTATCAATCCCATCTCCCCCTTTTTCCTACATAACACCGATAATCTTGCTATGAATATGTTATACTTTCTACAAGATTCCGTGTTATGCCCCCTAGTTCTATGAAAATAACATAATTGATTATATTCATAAGGGGGTCTTTCATACTTCCATCATTACCATTTGTTTTGATTCCAAGTTTGATAATTGTCCTGTAGGTAACACACGTTTCTTAGACGATCATTTGCAATAACATTGGGAGGGTAGTAATCTCTTTCGTTATAATCATCCCTCACTTTCCTGATTGGGGGTTGATCTGTCACCCTGTCTGTCCTCACATTTATATTGTTTTTGAGAATTTTGGTAATAGAGGCATTGTTGCCTGTATCCTCACTCATTAGTTTTCCATTTGACCCATAAGTCCTTCTACCACTATCAATGGCTGCTTGGTCAATCCTTAAAGCACTTTCTAGGGATTCTTCGTACAACTTATAAGGTAACTTTTGAACAGCTTCTCTCATATCCTTATTTAAGGCATGCAAGAAAAGATCACATAATTCGTGATGATCCATGTTTGGAGCACTTGTCTCCATTAAGTTACAAAGTGGGCTACTGATTTGTTCGGTTCTTGTTTCATGGCTAAGAATTCTCATATCCCTATCTTCATGAGTTTGTTCATGTTGAAAGCCATGACAAACTCTCCAATTAATTGCCTAAAAGAATGTATCAAGGCTTCTGGTAGGCGATAATACGAATCGAGAGCTATTCCTTCTAATGTCTTCGGGAAGATTTTGGCGACAACCCCATCCCAAGGGAGGAGTTCTCTTATTGTAGTTGTGTAATTTTTAATGTGTGAATTGGGATCATCCTCTCCTTTGAACTTTGGGAGATCAGGTAATGGTCGAGGTAACAAAACATTTCTTATGATTAGGTCAAGTGGCTCTTTTAAGTACTCCAAGTATGTGCCCAAAAAGGCACTCTACTATTGAGGAGTTGATAACATTAATCCCATGGGAGGGTTTTGGTAACTCAATGCCATTGTTTGATTTGCTTGGCTTCCTAGCATTGCTTGATTGTTTTGAACATGAGGGTTCCTATTCGGGAATGTGTCATTACTCCCATTTATTTTGTAGTAGTTGAGGTAAGGGGGATTTTGAGATGCCCCCTGGTCCTATTCAATTATGATATTTTCGTATGATTTCTATCTTCTTTTTGGAGCAAGTTGTTTTGCTTCCAGAGTTTTGATTCTTTGTACTAGCATCGCAATTAGGTATGCAAGAGTGAGACCTCTAGGCACTTCCTCATTTCTAGGGGTTTCCTTATAGATGTTGTTATGATTTTGTGTTTCTTCTCGCGCAACATTTTCTCATTTCTCTTCTCGTAGGGCAACTTTCAAGGTTTCCCGAGCATCTTTTGCCTCTTGTAAGTTTCGTTCCAACCTTCTTACTTCATCATCAATATGAGTACTTGAGGTGCATGTGGATGGTTGATCCAGGTGGTAGATTTCTAACCTCATTTATATTCTTTTCACTTTGTGAGGTGTGTTTGGTATGGCCAAGTTATGCTCCCATACAGGATTGTTAAAAGATTGAAAATGCTTGGGTTCTCTTCGGTCTTGCTTATAGTCAGAGTCTTCATAATCATAACAGTTTGAGATTGGTGCATTTGGGTCAGGTGGCACATACCTGTCAAAAGAGGGAGTTTCTGGTTCCCTGGAGGGAACAATATCTAAGTTTAAGTTTGGTTCCATCATATTTGGGGTTGCCATAGACACCACAAAATAAATGGAACGAGTGAAGGCAAAGGTGACAAAAGTGGAAGCAGTGAAGGCTGTTACGAGGAAGAAAGTGATAACATTTGAAATCCTTGAAATTGAAGTGCCAAATGTTTGATGTTTGAATGGAATCTAAGAATTTGGAACGCAAAACCACTCATCCTAGCAGGATTTGTAATTTCACGTTAGGTTCACCAAAATATATACACTCAAAATCATGACTCGATAGCTTAGGGTTGTTGAGTCAGCTTTGGCGGGCATACGGACCCTCTCTCCTTGCCACGGGGTGAACCTCGACACCACTCTCACTCTCGTGGAAGTAGCTAGTCAAGAGGAGGTGAGACACGGGGGTGGTCTGGCTTGTTGGAGAGTTGGACTTTGCGGAGAAGGGTCGGCCAGTCCTGGGGCCTGTGTTGTTGTGTGTTTGTCTAAATGTGGTGTTCTGTGACCGTAGTTGTAAAGATAACTATATGACCCGAAGTGTCACTAGTCACTGTTCTCTTGTTGGGGTTTCTAATGTTCCAATGTTGTGTGGGTTGACTATTGTTCTCATTGATGCTTTGTTGTCGTTCGTGTTGTTGGATGACTACTTGTTGTATTTGAATTTCTCAAAGTCTTTCTTGTTGTTGTTGAATTACCAGTTGGTCTTGTTGTTGTCTAGGGTGGATCTCCTCTATCTCATCGAGGATTGCCTTCACCCACTCACCTCTAAATCTAGGGCACATTCGTGAGCCTAAACAAGAGAGAGATGGTTTAAGCTAACCTTGACTTGGCCTAGGGTTTCGACTTAGGGTTTGTGTGACCTAACGTTTGACTTTGTTGACTTGGTTTGACCTTGTGATGAAACCAAGGGTTTTGACTAACACTGACTAAACTTGACCTTATGTTGGGACCAAGGGTTTGTAAACCTTCTATGCTACTAATGTTTTTGTTCTTTTCTATTTTTGTATGCATGCAAGCCTATATGAGTGTAAAACATTTTTTTTTGTGTTTTTTTTAATGTTTTTAGAAATTAAAGTGCTTTTTCTTAATCTAGGAATTAGGAAATGTATGCATACTAGTATGAGATTACCTAATGCAATGTAAACTATGTTTTTGGTGTTTTCTGAATAGGTGGATCAATTTAATCTAAGAAAGGAAAATTGTTTTTAATCTACGAATTTTAGAAAGGGGAACTAATTTAACAATGCAAATCTACTTAGCCTAACAAGGAAAAAACATGTATTTACTTTTCCCTAGTGCAAAGTTTTGATTATCTAATTACTATGAAATGAAAAAAAATATGAAGGAACCTAGAGATGTGTGAGCCTCCACTACCCTCAGATATCCTTGTATCGGCAAGCTCTAATCCTCTTGCAGCAGCAGGGTGATCTCCTCTTGGCAACAATAAGAAAATAGAAGCAAAAGAAGCTTTGAAATGAGGTCAATGGGAGCTTGATGAGAATTGTGGTTTGTGGTGTGAGTAGCATATGGACACAAAACAAGCTTTTAGAAAAGCTAAATGAGATAACAAATGAAAGCAAAAGGCTCCAATGTCCTGTATGAGCATATGGATGCTTGATTTGGAGAGCAATAACCTACAAGAACTGTGTGTACAAATGAAATTGTCTCCCTTTGTGCCTGAGGTAGGGGGTATTTATAGGTTTGAAGAAGGGATGAGAGGTGAATAAGAAGAAGAGTTAACTCAATTTGATTGGAGAGTTAACTTAGAAGACACCAGAGTGGTCTAGGCTAAAATTGGAGTGATCTACCCAGTAATAGCTTATCACTCAAGAAGAAGTGAGGAAGAGGAATGCATGGGTTGATAACTAAAGATGAAAAAGAGCTAAATATGTACATGTGGGTGCATGAAATAGTTAACTATATCTTTGGCACAAAATTCCATGCAAACAGGAAGGAAAATGAGCGAAAATAGAGCTATTTGAGTTAGAAACTCAAGTGAACTCGCAGTTGGAAAACATGACAGGATCGCCCATGGGTCACCCCTTTCATCAGTCAGGGTCGCCCGGGGGCAACCCATGGGCAACCCTCAGAGGAGGGCACTTAGGTGAAAGTCCATGATGGGAGATGGAAGAGGAGGAGGAAAGAAGGGGATCTACCTCTGGAAACAGGTCAATCATGTGTAAAAAAATAAATCTCCACTTGCAAAAGTAGGATCTCCTGGGGGAGATATGGAAATAATAGGGGGAGATTTGGATTGGTTGAGTGAAACTAAAAACTAAAAGTTGGAGATGGCTTGGGAGGACCTCTAGAAGGCCTCTATGGGTGGGAATGACTGAAAAACACCGGGGAAAGGTGAAAACACACCTACAAGATGCATACAAGGCTTAAGAATGAGGTCGCAAGCATAAGAAACATAAACTGATAACTGTCAAAAAGTGTCAAAAGCAAGAGAGAGAGAGAGAAAATGATAAAGGGGAAACAACACAAGGAGGAAGAAAACATACGTCACCAAGAGAATTGTTGCTGAGAGGATGTTATTTGATGAAGGGGTAAATCATAAAACACACAACAACAAAAATTGTACACAAAAAATAGAATGTTCTTTTATTTATTTGGATGACTCATTACATTACAGAAGCTCAAATACAATCAGAGGATGAATCCTCTACAAGTTGCAACACATTACAACACCCTATCTTAAGACTATGGAATTTTCTGCCTTATGTAACCCCAAATCAGCTAAGATTTCTATTTTCCTACCTTTTCTTGACTCTACACTTTCCCCCTTATCTCTGTTACCACCAAGGGTTCTAAAAAATGGTTATTAATAGCCTTTTTGGCAGCCTCCAGCCAAATTTTGAATTTTGCATCTCCCTCCAAAAATAGGTCAACTTCCAGGAGCCATAACTTTTGATTCAGGTGTTTGATTGATGAACTGTTTGAAGCGTTGGAAAGCTCGTGGAGTGCTTTACACACTAAGAATCTGCTTTGTCGGTTCTACCCATTTTCGTGCCCATACGGGGCCGTTTAGTGCCTCAAACCTGAATTTGAATAATTTTCAGGCATTTTTTAGGAAACAGAAACTTTAATATCTTTCAGCTCACAAATGATCTTTGCACGATTCCTTTGCCAAAGGTCTTTTTTTAATTTCGAAGCTTCCTATAAATTTTTGCTTCAATCCGTGCCCAAATGCAAACTTTCCAAAAATAACAGTTTGGAAAAACTGAAAGTTCTACATTATTCAAGCGATTATGGAACTAGAAACACTAATTTTAAGAAGAAATGAAAACAACATTAATGATTTTGAATCAACATCTTTTTTGGGTGATGCAAGATTGCTCTTACAGCTCTAGATGCTCCTGCATCAGACACCTAGGGTAATTTTGAGAAGTGACCTTGTCACATCTCAAGTGTTTGAGGAAAATCCCAAACGATCAACTTCTGCCTTAGATAACTAGGAAGAATCTTTAATAGGCCTTCCTTTCCACTTCACCAGATATTCTTCATATTGCCTATTCCGAGTAGTCCTTCCCACACGGCTATCTAAAATTTCTTCTATCTCCTCCTTCTCTGAAGTAGGTGCCGGGATATTCCACTGTTCTTCTGTTGGTCCATCCTTTGTGCCACCTTCATGATATTCTGTTAAATTAGCAATGTTGAACATAGGGGAAATGTTGATTTTATTTGGCAGCTCTACCTCATATGCATTTCCTGAACCATGTTTCTTTAGAATCTTATATGGTCCAAATTTCTTCATTTTCAACTTATTATATGTTCCAATTGGAAACCTCTCTTTTCTCAAGTGAACCATGGCTTCATCTCCTACCTGAAATTCCTTATACCTCCTCTTCTGATCTGCCTTAGCCTTGTACTGAATGTTCATCTTATTAATGTGCTTTCTCACCTCTTCATGCAAATTCTTCAGGTGTTTTGCAAAGTCTTCGACTTCAGTACTTGTCTTTTCTCCTTTGTCCAGCTTCCTTAACTTTGAAGCATTTCTTGGACTACTCCCATATACAATCTGGAATGATGATTTACCTATACTCCTATTGATAGAATTGTTGTAAGCAAATTCTATCTGTGGTAAAATCAAATCCCATCCCTTGGGCTTATCTCCTACTAAGCACCGTAGCAGGTTACCCAAACTCTTGTGTTCACACTTATGTCTGTCCATCAGTTTGTGGATGGTGTGCAAAACTGAACTTCAAATCTATTTTCAACTTCTTCCACAATGTCCAAAAATAACCAACAAACTTGGTATCTCGATCTGAAACTATGCTCATAGGTAGACCATGTAGTCTCACCACCTCCCTGAAAAATAATTTTGCAATATGAATAGCATCATTAGTCTTCTTACAAGGAATAAAATGTGGCATATTTGAGAATCTGTCCACTACCACAAAAATAGAATCATGTCCTCTCTGTGTCCTTGGTAAACCAAGAACAAAATCCATACTAATATCGTCCCATGGCTTCTCTGGTACAAGTAATTGCTGATATAGCCCTGTATTTTGACTTGTTCCTTTTGCCATCTGACACTCTCTGCAACTCTGCACAAATTTCCTCACATCCTGCTGCAACTGTGGCCAATAATAATTCTCACCAACAATAGCAATGGTCTTATCTCGACCAAAGTGTCCACCTAATCCCCCACTATGCTTCTCCTTAATCAGGTTCTCTCTCATGGAACTCCTCAAAATGCACAACTAGCTTCCCCTAAACAACATGCCATCTTGGATTATGAAATCCAACCATTTTGTCATGTCCAAAGTAACAGGTTCCAAACAAGCTTTCCAAGCCTCTATAAAATATGGATCTTCAGGATACAAACTTTTGAGCTCATTGAACCTAACAACTTCTATCTTCATTTCTGTCAACAAATTTTACCTTCTGCTTAAGGCATCTACAACTCTGTTGGACTTCCTACTCCTGTGCTTCAAAACAAAAGTATAACTCTACAAAAAATCAACCCATTTTAAGTGCCTTTGATTTAACTTTCCTTGATTATTAAGATATTGTAAACCCTGATCATCAGTATATAAAACAAACTCTTTTGGAAACAAATAATGTCTCCATTTCTTCAAAGCCTGAACTATTACATAAAACTCCTGATCGTAAACATAATACTTTTTCTTGTCATCATTAAGCTTCTCCTAAAATAGGCAATGGGATTACCTTCTTGACTCAAGAGAACTCCTATAGCACTGTCACTAGCATCACAATATACCTGAATACCTTATTAAAATTTGGAAGTGCCAAAACAGGTTGCTCTGTGGCTTTCTACTTCGATGTATCAAAACTCTTGTCTACTCCTATAGTCCATTTAAACTCTTTTCTATCCCCTCTCATTGTCTTAGTTAGGGGTGCACAAATGCTGTTAAAATTCCTGATAAACTTTCTCTAAAAACTTGCCAAACCATGAAAAGATCGTACCTCTGTAGCACTCCTTGGCGTTGGCCATTACTTTTTTTGGGTCCATCTTAAGACCTTCCTCTGAGACAACAAATCCCAGGTATACCAGCTCCTTCTTTGCAAAACTACATTTCTTCAAATTAATTAACAACTTCTCCTCCCTCAGCTTCTCTAAAACTCTTCTGATATGCATTAAATGCTCATCCCAAGTCTTACTGAAAATCAAAATGTCATCTAAATAAACAATAACAAAACTTCCCAAAAAGTCTTTCAATACCTCATTCATGAGCTGCATGAATGTGCTCGGTGCATTGGTTAGCCCAAATGGCATGACTAACCACTCATACAAACCTTCCTTTGTCTTGAAGGTTGTCTTCCATTCATCTCCTTCTTTGATCCGAATCTAGTGATAACCACTCTTCAGGTCAATCTTCATGAAGTACTTGGCTCCACTCAAGCAATCCATTATGTCATCCATTCTTGGCAATAGAAATCTGTATTTGATTGTGATCTTGTTGATGGCTTGGGAATCTGTACACATTGTCCACTCTCCATCTTTCTTTGGTGCTAGTATTGTAGGTACTGCACATGGACTTAGGCTCTCCCTTATCAGTCTCTTCCTTAACAGCTTGTGAACTTATCTGTTCAGCTCTTCATTCTCTGCAGGAGTCATTCTATGGGCTGCCTTATTCGGCAAACTAGCTCCTAGTATCAAATCTATTTGATGACTTATCTTACTCACCGATGTTAAACCTTCTGATACATTATCAGAGACAATGTCCTAAAATTTTTCCAACAAATCTAAGACTTCTGTTGGTACATTTTCACATTTCTCTTAACTGATCTTAGGAATCAATGTAAAGCAATGACGCTCATGCTTCATACCCTCCAAAAATTTTCTACCATCTACTAAGCAAATTCTGGTAGTACTACATACCTTTTTTTCCACCTCCTTCAAGGGCTTCAACTTATGACAAACTCCATCCTTTGTTAGGGAATAAGTGTTTGCATGGCCATCATGGACAGTGCACCTATCATATTGCCATGGCCTTCCCAATAACATATGACATGCATCCATCGGTATGATGTCACACAACACCTCATCATAGTAGTCCCCAATCTTGAACTTGACTAAACACTGTTCATTGACCAAAGCTCTATGGTCCTTCTGTAGCCATGCAATTTGATATGGATGTGAATGCTTTCTTATTGTCAACTTTAACTTGTTAACCATCTCCTCTAAAACAAAATTGTCAGTGCTTCCACTGTCAATAATAATATCACAACACTTACCTTCACATTTGCACCTTGTGCATAATAAACTCTTCCTCTTATTTGGTTCTTTCTCCTCATTCAACAAGGTTCTTCTGACAACTAGGGTTTCTCCCCTTTCAACATCTTTAGAATGCTCAGACTGTGCATCTTCATCTACATGTGTAACTCGTGCATTACCTTCAGGTCTTCTATTCATCCTTCCTTGATGTTGTAGATGCTTGTATGCTCAATGTCCTTCTCCACATTGGAAATAGGTTCCTCTGAAACCTCCTCTTCCAAGTCCTTGCCCAAGTCAACCTCTTCCTTTTCCTCTTTGCTCACCATTGTTCTGGTCACGAGGGTGATAGCCATTATCTCCTCTCTTATTTTGACTGGTGCCAGCTTCTTCACTTTTCTTTTGATCTTCATTACGGCCTCCATAAGGTCTTCCACCAATTTTTTCACCTTGACCTCTTCCCCTTTGCTTACTTTCGAATCTTTTATTTAGCTTCTCTTCCACCTTCAGGGAAAACTGGTACACATCCTTGATGGTGGTCATTCTGACCAGGCTCATCTCCTCTTGAATACTTGGCCTCAACCCATTAATGTAGCAGGCTACCTTCTCCTTGTTGGCCTCTACATGGCCGGTCCTAATAGTAATCTTATAAAAATCTTCTGTATACTCCTTAATAGACTTGTTACCTTGCTTCAATCCTTGTAGCTTCTTCAACAACTCCATCTCATAGTCCACAAGAATGAACTGCTTCTTTAGTTTGTCCACCATCCGATCCCATCTGGTGATCTTTCCTTTTCCTCTTCGATTTCTCTCTAACTGTACCTCCTTCCACCAAATATTGGCATGACCCTTCAACTTTGTTTTTTGTAAACTTGACCTGATCTAAGTTCTCCATGTCTTCATACTTGAAATATTCCTCCATGTCATTGATCCAATCAATAATCTGTTCTAGATTAAATCTCTAAAATAGGTAGAAACTTCGATCTTGGACCTCTTTCTGATCTTCGAAATGGCCCTCAACAACCTAACTTTTGTAGAATCTCCTACAACTTCTTGTTCTTGCTCAGATAGATCTTCTTCAGCTTCATCTTCACTTTCCTCTCTCGTTCTTAGCTCAAACCCTCTTCGCAGCTCCTCTTGCAATGCAATAATTTACCTTTGTAGGGCTCTAAAACCCTCTTCCATCAAAGAATTTCTTTCAACACAGTTTCTTCATGGAGGCATCTTGATCTCTGCAGCAAACCCACAACCTCAAGTCCTGGTGCAAACTACCTCACTGTCAGCGATCTGTCTACACACTCAAGAACCCTTACTCTGATACCACTTGATGAAGGGGGTACATCATAAAACACACAACAACAAAAATTGCACATAGAAAATAGAATGTTCTTTTATTGATTTGGATGACTCATTACATTACAAAAGCTCAAATACAATCAGATGATGAATCCTCTACAGCTACAACACATTACAACACCCTATCTCAAGACTATGGAATCTTCTACCTTCTGTAACCCTAAATTAGCTAGGGTTTCTATTTTCCTACCTTTTCTTGACTCTACACTTTCTTCCTTATCTCTACTACTGCCAAGGGTTCCAAAAAATGGTTATTAATAGCCTTTTTGGCGGCCTCCAGCTAAATTTCAAATTTTGCATCTCCCTCCAAAAATAGGTCAACTTCCGGGAGCCATAACTTTTGATCCGAGTGTTCGATTGATGAACTGTTTGAAGTGGCAGAAAGCTCGCAGAGTGATCTACGCACTAAGAACTTGCTCTACTAGTTCCACCCATTTTCGAGCCCGTACGGGGCTATTTAGTGCCTCAAACTTGAATTTGAATAATTTTCAAGCTTTTTTCAGGAAATAGAAACTTTAATATCTTTTAGCTCATAAATGATCTTTGCGTGATTCCTTCACCAAAGGTATTATTTTTCATTTGCAAAGCTTCCTGTAAATTTTTGCTTCAATCCATGCCCAAATGCAAACTTTCCAAAAATAGTAGTTTGCTATTTTTAGCAGTTTGGAAAAATTAAAAGTTCTACATCATTATTTAAGCAATTATGAAACCAGAAACACTAATTTTGAAAATAAATGAAAACAACATCAATGATTTTGAATCAACATCTTTTTTTGCGTGATGCAAGACTGCACTTACACATCCAGATGCTCCTGCATCATTATTTCGCTCTTACATGTACGTGACAAGGATTATGACTCATTATAGGGGTCCTTGTGGAGGTTGTGCATGATTTTGGTGCTTACAATGATAAGGGACAATATGGAGACTTGCTACTTCATGCTGAACCACCTGGAGCATCCTCTAGCTAAGGACCGACAATGGCGGCTGGAGCAGTTTGCTGATGGTACTCACCACCTTCTACACCACATCCCCAAGTGATGAATGTTGTTCTTTTTTTGAGTTTCTAATGTAATATTTCCAATTCTGTCTATACACATGCATCCTTGTGACTGCAAGGCATGCCTTTTGTATGGGAGCAGCTCCCTTAACCACACACACACACACACACACACACACACACACATATATATATATATATATATATATATAGAGAGAGAGAGAGAGAGAGAGAGAGGACTACCACTTTCTTGAGCTTGACTTAGTATTTTCCTTGGATTTCTTGTCAAGTCTCTTGCATAAGAATAGGTCCTCCTATTTCCAAGGAAAGGATTGATGATGCTTTTCAATAGTTACAACTACCCTTAGACAATTGCAAGATGATAAGAGCCTATTGATTACTGAAATTTGAATGTTTGAAAAATTATAGGATCCTCCAAAACCTAGAATCTGCATTATAATTCCTAGAGATCTGAAACCATTCTCAAACATCCTGAAAGTATATACATGAAACATAACTTAAAGTATAAGAAATCAAACGTCCATATGTAAATGCTACTTATACTTAAATGTTTATTTCATCTACATACCCCTAGTCTCTTTCTAGAGTGAAGGAAGTTCAAGGATTTGCATTTTAACTACTTTAAAATGCGAGCACATTTTTACCTGCTTTGGGAAATTCCAACCCTAAGGGTTTGAGGTAGCTTTTGGATGCCTTTGACATGTTTTCAACAAAATTTAGAAAATTCAACCAAATCTAGTGCATGCTCTCCATCAGGTTTACACATTTTCAATGTCAATATGAAAAAATGCCAGGACAACTTCAAGTTTTTAATTAGCTTTCTGACCATGTATTATTTTTTAGAAATTTGATAACATTAAGGCTTCCATCTGGGTGTATGCACAAATATGGGGGACTAAAAAGTTGCCACCATGGGACTTTTTGGTCCAAAACACAAAAAAATGGGAGCGCATGATAACGCGCTCGTATTTTTGCATGACATAAAAGTTGAAAAAAACCTTATTTCTACCATTTCACCACGAGCAAAGGAGTTTGTGTGCCAAAAAACTGAGAAGAAACCGCGAGCGCATTCAAGGAAAGCCTCTCCAAGCACGTGCAAGAGAGAAAACGTCATTTTCACGATGCCACCTTGCCGGCAAAGATGTCATGCAGCAAATTTGGAGGGTCTAGCAGCTGAAGAAGGTAGGGTTTGATCAATTTTTGTTAGTTTGAGAATAATTTTTGAATTTTGCAATGATTGATTAGTTTTTATATTGCATTTACAGTTATTGAGGCAAGAGAAAACCTAAATCCAGCTGATGAGGGTGAAAACAACCCCCAAAACCCTCCAAACCCTCAAAACCCACCTTCACTTCCTCACAATGTAAGGGATACTCAAGAAAACTACCTACAGATAATAGAAGAAAACAAGAAACATCTTCAAACTCTTATTCAAATGCTAAACAATCCAAGTGTAAGCACCGATCGTAGGAGGGCGCTTGCAAAGTCACTAGAGGAGATTGTTTCCCACACCGATTCGGTGACAAAACAAATCACCGAATTCCAAGACTATAGGGAGAGGTGTCGACAATCTTATGTTGACAAGTTGTCATATGAACAAGTCAAGAATAAAAAAATACAAAATCTCAATTATGTGCACACTTTATTAATCCCAAAACCGGCCAAAGATTCGAAGAAATTTGCAAACAGTTTCCTATTCATTAGTGTAGGAATGAACAAATATCCCAAAACTTTTGGGATAGATGGTACATGCTCTTCGATGAGCGCCTATGCAACAATGATGAGGTGCCATAATATTTCTTGAGTAAAGTGCATTGCGAGTTCATCCTCAAGAAGATTCCCAATTATTTTGACATTCGTGAGTTCCAGGGTAGAGGTGGTGGCTCTGCCCAAGATAGAGTGGGGGCTCAATGGGATGAAAATTGTGTGCCTGTACGCCTATTGAGACTAGAACGTAGGTCACTCCCTTTGACTTTGAAGGAGAGTGTTGAGGTGGAGACATTACATTTATTGACTACTCTCACCCAAACTCTATAACAACATGCCGATGATCTTACCTAGGCCGATGAGGGTGAGAGTAGTAGGCATAATTTGTCCCCACATTTGTGTAGTTCATGTAGGAACTTGTGTGATTATGGGACGCAAGACTCACGACAGGACCCTCAACAAGATGCTGTGATGCATGAGCAACATCCAATGATGGAGACATCCATATTGGATGATATTGTTCTCACCGATGATATATTACATACTACATTTGGTATTGACTCTCAGGTAATTTTTTACAAGTTTCATCTTGATTTAATAAATTGTTATTTGAAATTTGTAATTAATTTTATATGACTATCTATATTATAAGTCAAAAATAATGACTATCTATATTATAAGTCAAAAATAATGTATGTAATTGTCTGCATAATAAAATTCCAGAGTCAGAGTCTTCATCCTGCCTCCGTTAGGTGTCCGTTGGCGGGTTATGAGAGGAGATCAAGCCAACAAGTATGTAATTTATCACATGATCGTAATTATTGTAGATATGTCAATGGTAATATTATTTTTTGACAATTTTGATGATCTCAATAGTCACCGACGTCCACGGTTTCCTTGGTCCCCTGGACGCAAATCCACCACTTTTACAGAGGTAAATTTAACCATTTCTAATCATTATGCATTTTTAAAATAATGTTATGTATTTATTTTGGTCGAATAATCTTGAACTTGATTTTCAAATGTTGAATGTGGAGACTCCTCCTCATCTTCATGAGTCAGCGTAAATAGGCATTGTTGCAGCCATGATGTCTTCAAATCCTTTGACCGAGGTATAAGCCAATAACATGAAAATGTCATAATTTTGTATTTCTTGTTTTATCTCATGTCATTTGATGTACATAAATGATATTTATGTTTAGTCAATTTTGCTTCTCGATGCTTCTCATAGGAGGTCACAACTCCAGCCTGTCTGACTACAGACAAAGAAGATCGGGACAAGATGGTGGAGAGTGATCATCAGGTGGCAGTAAGCGATCGATTACATATGTGATGTTATATATTTCATGTACATTTTCTATAGTAATGTGCATATTATTTGATTGTATTAATAGGTGGATCTGGATGAACTTCTGTCGAAGAGGTCTACTTGATAACAGAGAGAGGATGAGTCACGGATTAGCTCTCCATCTTCACAATCAAGCAAGGGCCACCGATTATTTCATAAAAGTCCATAGGAAACTAGTTTTTGGGATCTTTTTTGTATGCCTAGATGGCTTTTTATACATACTTTTGTATGTAACTGATGCATATTTTTGTATATATGCATGTATGGCTTTGTTTGGACATGCCTATATGGCTTTGTATGTAAACTAGATGTTATGTTCATGACATTATGTATATGATAGTTTATATTAAATATTTAATATGATGATCAATTATCGTTACAGGAATTTGGTTTTACATGTGCCAATTGCATTTACTTGAAAGTTTATAAATCATTTTCAAATAATCCATTTTTTGCATATCTTGCAATCATTGCATTCTGTGGGGCTGTGCATTTCTTTGAGGCATCATTTCAAACAGTTCATGCACCTTGTCTATGCTTCCACACTTTCCATACATGTCTACAAGGGAAGTTGCAAATACAATACATGTGACAAAATTCCTATATCATTTATGCTTTGATGGTTGTCCACACCATGTTCCCTAGATCCCATTCTAGCATAGGCAAGGAGGAAGATGGATAAGGTTGTACAATTTGGTTTTAGACGTGCCAAAATTTGTGTTTGGTTGAAATTTACTTTTGTGCATTTGCTTGAGAGTTTTTAAAGCCATATGAAAATTCCATTTCGTGCATATCTTGCAATCATTGCATTCCATGAGACAACATTTCTTTGAGGCATCCTATCAAACAATTCACGTTTGTTGTATATGCTTCCACACTTTGCATACATGTCTTTGAGGCATCGTGCCAAACAATTCATGTGCCTTGTCTATGCTTCCACACTTTGCATACATGTCTCTGGTGGCTGTTGCAACTACAACATCTAACAAAATTCCCATATGTTTTATCCTTTGATGGATGTCCAATTTGGCATAGGCAAGGAGTATTCTGGCTAAGGTTGTGGAATTTTGCTTTAAACCCGCCAATCGCATTTGCTTGAAAGTTTCTAAAGCCTTATAAAAAAATCCATTTTGTTCATATCTTGCAATCATTGCATTCAATGAAGCGACATTTCTTTGGGGCATCATGCCAAACAGTTCATGTGCCTTGTCTATGCTTCCACACTTTACATACATGTCTACAAGGGCAGCTGCAATTACAACATGTGACAAATTTCCTATATCCTTTATGCTTTGATCGCTGTCCATACGTTGTTCCAAACATTCTATTTTGGTGTACAAATAGGGAGGATGCTAGCAAAGGTTGTGGAATTTGGCTTTACACATGCCAATTGTATTTACTTGAAAGTTTCTAAAGTCTTTTCAACAAATCCATTTGAGATCATGGAAATCTAACATGAAGGAAAACAATAACAAAATGTAAAACAAACAATGTAACACCTTCACATTGATCCATAATCTGTCGATAAGGTGGAGAATGCTGCACCTGAAGCCCTCTAGCTTTACCCAAATAGATTAATGTTGATTGCTTGATTTTGCAGCATAACGGTAAGATAGATGATTGATGGATGGAAGATAGAATGATGCAAGAGGGATAGATGATAGATAGATGATGGATGATTGAGAGAAAAATTTGACAACATGAGGATACTAGAAGAAGATTCGTTACAAATGGCTCAAGAGAGGCTTGATTTATAGGATATGGATGATTGGATTGAACGGACAAGATTGATTAGGGTTTGGAAGACATGGATGGCTAGGATCGATTAGGTTTCCTTGCACCTCAAGAAATTGTAGTCATGTGACAAGTGTGTGAAGGAGAATAAAAGGAATCTAATTCAACTATTTTATTTGAATTAGCTTGCACATGTGACTTGTATTAAATGCAAGATGTACTACCCCACATGAGACAAAAGGAAAGTGGAAAAGTGTTCAATTGTGATAAAAGGAATCTAATTTAAATAAAAGATTATTTAAATTAGTTTGACATGTGAAGGGATTAAGTGGATGATGTAGCATGTGACACTTGTTTGAATGAGACGAAAGGTGAGGGATTAATTCAAATATTTAATTTGAATTATGTGAGAGATGTGATTGGGGAATTAATTAAATAAAGTGTGTTTATTTAATTAATTAGGAATGTGATTAAGTTGGAATTATGAGTGGCAAGACCTAGGACAAAACATTACAAGGTTGTGTCGACTAGGTGATGGACAAATTTATGTGTCTACATTTTGCCCCTCTTTGAGATGATGTTCGAGATGATGAGATTTGTGTCGAGTAACATCATTTCAAATAAGTTAAGGTATGGATAGAAGAAAATGAATAATGATGAAGATAGATGGTAATGTGAAGATGCGATGAAGATGCCCCCTCGAGAGGATAGACGGGTTGGACAAACGCGGGTATGCTCTCGAAATGAAAATGGATTGGTCAAGGAAGAAAAGATAAGGGAATGAATAGAAGAAATCAAAGGATGCGTTATGCTGCAATGAAGGTGAGCAACTATGATGTTTAATATAGCACTAGACGTTATGCACCAGGGTATAAGGACCAAGGTGACGATGTGTCTCGCGCCCCAACATAATACAACCTTGTCTAGATACAAGATATGAATATTAGCTGGGTTGATACCGATGCGATGCAAATGCAAGTTGAAAATGATAACATGCACAAGCAAGCAAGCAAGCATGCACAAATGATACAAAAACAAACAAGGTATTGCCCCCGTCAAGTTGTAAACCAATGAATAATTGATTGATTGATGATAGTGTTGTCATTGTGGGGAACAATATATCCCTAGATAAACACAAGGATGTGGGAACGATATATCCCATTGATGATAATGATGATTGATTGATTGATTGATGTGGTTTACAACAAGATTAGGATCAAGACCATTGATGTGATTGGATAATTTGGCTTGATTGATTGACTTGATTGGTATGGATTAATGATGACTTGCATTTGGATCATTGCTTGGATCGATTTGATTGATTGTGATTGGATGAATTGACGTGATTGATGAATAATGATGATGAATTGGTTGGGTTGATTTGAAGAAGTGATGAATTGATTTGCTTTGATGATGTGATTGGATTGATGAAGAGATCATTTGATTGTAGGAATTGGATTGATTGTTTTGATGATTTGACTTGATGGATTGATTTGATGAATTGATTGATCGATATGGATGAACTGATTTGATTTGATAAAATTGAATGAGGATTGAGGTGATTCAATTGATTTTATTGCTTGGATTTTGTTGAATATTTGATTTTTTTTTTGTGGTTTTTTTGGATGTTTTGATTATTTGTTTTAGATTTTTTGGGAATATTTGATTTTTTTTGGATTTTTTTGGATGTTTTGATTTTTTTGGATTTTTTGGGAATATTCAATTTTTTTGGGATTTTTGAGAATATTTGTTTTTTTTGTGTTTTTTTGGGATATTTGATTTTTTTATTTTTATTTTTGAGAATATTTTGGGATGGCATTGGATTTATAATTTGGGTAGCCTTTGTGCTAAATACAAAAGACAAGGGAAGACCAAGTCTAGGTGCAACAGAATGAATGGGATTGGACAAAAGGGTGGACAATAGTGGATGAATGAAAGGATCATGATAAATGGATAGGATAAAAGGATAGGCTATGGAATGAAATGGATGTATGTGTAAGAGAGCAAGGATGTGATCTCTAAGGACTATGTTACATAGGAATAACATGCCCCAGTCTAGGTAGTAGACTTAGGATTTTTCAAGACAATGCTTAAGGAAATAGGATGATAGGATTTTACATGACAAAGCTTATGACTTGGATGATAGGGTTCGTTTGGAAAGAATGAGGTATGTCAAAGGATATCCAAAACACTTGTCAACAGTTGCCCCCAATCTTTGTCAAGATCAAAAGAGGAAGGGAGGATGAATGGATGCAATGTGATAGGTATGTATATGGAAATGGTATGATAGTTTGGAAAAGGGATGAGACAAGGTGCCCCCAAGTGTAAGTGACATAGAAGATCGACCTACACATGATGCCTGTTCACCAGGTTTTCATCATGGTACTTATCCAAGGCACTTGTTTACCAGGTTTTCATCGTTGGACGAATGGATTTCTCTTTACTTTTTTTTTTAATTTTTTGTGACTGTTTTGACTTTTGAATGGGAAAAGAGGGGGATATGGATGGGTGGGACTCAAGTGTCTAATTCCATGTAATGTTATAGTCCCATTAGAGAAGGATGTGAAATGGGCCATGTCAAGTCATTATGCTCAAGATGTTGGTAGGGTGATTGCGTGAAAGTGAGATGGATAAGGTAGATAGTGGATTATGATGTGGATTATGGAGGGATGAAAGTGGATTATGATGTGGATTATAATGGACTTATGCAAAAGCATGGACCATAGGAAGGTGATGGGGGAGATATGTAGGATAATGAGTGAATGATGGAGTGATGGATGTATGGAGAGGAATCATGACCAACGGCTGCACACACTGTGTTAAACATGGAAGCTTTTGATTGGATGATGGTGTAGGAAGCAATGGTGATGTTTGCTTAGGAGATGGATGATTTAGGACTTTTGGAACCCACATGGACTTAGTATTTTTCTGATTATTGCTTTTCATGTGGGATGTTTGAAATGTTTGAATGGAATGGCATTTTTGAATGGAGGGGGATGGTTGGGATTTTTGAGAGGTGGATGCCTCATTTGACTTGATTGATTTTTGTTTAGGGACCCATATCATTTTAGTTTTTGACTTTGCTTTTAGAGGTATGGGCTTGGATGGATTTTTGAATGTACTTTGCTTTGAATTTTTGGATTGATTTCCTAAGGCATTAGGACCCTTAGGATTTGTGGCTTTTTGAACGGAGGCATCCAAATGTTTATTTTTGAATCCCATGTGGCGGATGAAATGAGTGGAAGCTTCTTGTTTATACAATGCGTGCATTTGTTGGTCATGATTAGGATATTTAGGGTATTTATGAATGATTGGGTAAGGGGGTGTTGGTCGCAATGGTGGCAAAGCGGATGGGGGCATATTAGGAGTTGGAAGGAGTGAAGGTAAAGTGGATGGTGGAAGGTGAATGGTCACATGCTTTTGACATTTGTAGGATAAGGGAGGTGGAATGGCAATGTATATTTTAGGAATATGACAGGGTTTAAGATGGAAGGAAGTGGATTTAGGAAGTGTGGAGGAAGTACCAACATTGTTAGATTGTTGACCTTGGGGTGTGTATCCAAGGCCAAATGAGCGAGGAGGGACCTTGACATGGATTGGCTCCAAAATGCCTTGTTCATGTAGGCCTAAACCTTTGCCTTGGTAGTTCATGTTTTGGAGCATGCGATTGACTATAGGACTAGGTGTAGTTTGGACACTACACTTGAGTTGATTATTGGATGGAGAAGGTAAAGTGGATAATGGTTGTTGTTGTCCTAGGGAAGAACATTTATGGCTTAAGGTGGTAAGACCAAGGGGATATGATGGTGGACTTGAGGTGGGATTGGTAGTGGATGTGGATGTGGAAGGGTCATTAGGATCTTTATCATGCTCAT
Source organism: Cunninghamia lanceolata (assembly GCA_027924645.1). NCBI lineage: Eukaryota > Viridiplantae > Streptophyta > Pinopsida > Cupressales > Cupressaceae > Cunninghamia > Cunninghamia lanceolata. Next base: position 13,115,106 of record BSBN01001183.1, read on the forward strand.
GTAGATCCAAGTTATTTGTTTGATCTTCTAGGCTTATGTGTTCTTGGGAGGCAATTGTCTCATCATGCCAAGTGGATGTTTGCTCATTATTGATAGGGCTAAATGGCGGATGACTAGGAGCAATGTGGATATCTTGCTTATGGATGGATATAGGATTATGGATAGGATCAAGGTGCTCATGGATAGCTTCTTCGTAGGTATCATCTTGATCATAAAGAAGATACATGTTATGGATAGACTGGATGGGGATGATTTGATCTTGATTAGATTTAGGGGTTATTATTTCTTCATGCTTAGGATCGTGCTCTTAACATAACTCGTGGTTTTCTTGAAAGGAAGTTGAAGGCTCTTTAATAAGCTTGATAGCTTGTAGATCACATGATGGGGTTAGAAGACTAGACAAAGTGTTTAAGGACTCATGGGGAGGCTCAAGAATAGGTGTTTGATGACATGGCAATGTTTTATTCCTTGTTAGTAGCCAATGGATGACATCCTTTGCAAGGGTATGGGTGAATGGGAAATATAGTGGATGGATGATAATAGTGGAAGTTGAAGGCTTAGGATTAGGATTTGTTAGATGGATAATGGGATTAGGATTTGGGCTAGATGGAAAGATAATGGAATTAGAGGGATTGGTTTTATCCAAGACAATCTTACCACAATCTTCTAGGTTCTTGACTAATCTTTGAAATCAAACACAAGTGGATATGGTATGGCCTCTATACCTATGGTATGCACAATATTCATCATCTTTATACCAATTAGGTTTAAACATAAATGGAGAATATGCTCTGAACGGGTATAGCTCAATCAAATTTGCTTGGACCAATTTCTCTAAAAGTATCTCCATGGAATCTTTTAATGAAGGATTAGTGCAACATGGGGATGAAGGCGATGAAGGGCTTGATAAAGGTGTTGGGATAGGACTAGTTGGCTTATGTGTTGGCATATGATTGGATGGTGAAGGTGACTCAAAGGAGGCACTTGCTAGGTTGGTTTCTCCCTTGTCAAAGGATTTTAGGTCTTGCGTAAGATCACTTAAGTCTATCAATGATGTTTATTGCAAAAGTGAACTTGGGCTTGCTTGGTTCATGTACATAGGGCCATTTGGACTTGCATGTTGTTCTTGTAAGGACATTTGATTGCCATATGGATAGGTTTGGTGATGAGGTGGCATGATAAGATTTGTAGGTGAAAGGTTTTGTGAGGTGGATTGTTGTGGACATTGGTTGATGTTGGAAGTTTGTTGAGAAAGTATTTGTGATATGAAGGCAATGGAGTTAGGATCATTGGATGGCATGCTTATGGAAGCACTTGTGTTTGTGGTGTTATTAGGAATAGTGAGGGTGATTTGTGGTATGGATGTGGCGGAATTATTGTTTGGATTATGTGCTTGTTGGGCTTGTGATTGAATGTGGGATCGTTGATATTGGCCTATGACTTGATGTTGTGGGAATTGTTGATGTTGTGGTGACACAGAGTCTTCTTCCTTTCTATATAACCACCTAAGTTGATCAAGCATTCTTTTGGTGCCATAAGGATCATTCTCATAGGTTTTTTTTAGAAATGCCATGTCCATGTTTACAAGTGGTAGATGTGGAGTGATTTGGATGAAGATTTGATGATTGGATGATGTGTAATGCTTAGGATGATGTTGATGTGATGGGATGATGACTTGGATATGATTAGGGTTTTGTTGAGGATGGAGGTGAGTTAAAATGAATTGATGAATTGGGTGATTAGGATTGGATTATGTGGATGAGGTGGTCTAAGATATGTGTTATTGGAAATTCAGATGAAGATGATGTGGCAAGTGTTTATTGGAAGCTTGCTTTAGGATAATATCAAACACAAGATTTCACAAGCAAATGGATGAACACACACACCAAACAAGATGATGAATTTTCCTTTCAAGGTTTAAATGTTATGATTAAGCACACACTTGAAGACACAACAAGCCTAATGTCTAGTTTGAAATAGGGTATGGCTAATTAGGTTTTGGGCTATGTTTACACGAGGTTGACTAGGAATTTGAAAGTGAAATCCTGCCACATAGCCAGGGAAAAGGGTAACCCACCCTTCACCTTCACTTCCCAAAGGTATAAAGTTCTTTGGGGATTAGCCAAGAGTGATAAGATTCCAACTCCCAATGAGGGTGTCTTTTGATTTAGCCTCGATTGAGGTCGTCCCTTGGAGTGGCGTGTCTCTAAGTAGGCCTCCTAAGAAGGGTAAACAAAAGCAAACCAAGTGAGGTGTTTTTGATCTCCAAGATCACCTTGAGGTGAGAGGAGAGAGCATACACATGCACACTTGATTCACACTCACACTTGTAAATTAACCCTTAGAAAATGAAATGTATGTTGAAGACAAGGAAGCACTTGTTCTTTTTAGACCCAAATCCAAATGTGTGATGGAAGACACTTAATGATTTTATGCCCAATTTTTGATGTGTGATTGCAAACAAGTTCATTTTTAAGTCCAAATTGAAATGTGAGATCAAATAATGATTAAGAGATATGAAAGATTAGAGTCAAGGCACCTGATTAGTTTGCTATCCACTGCTATGTATACTAATCCAAATGATGTCCCAACCTTGTATGATCACCTAAAATGGTCTTCGTCACTGTGTAGCTTGCAGAGTCAGCTTTCTGACACCACCAAGTTTGTGAAAATCTGTCTCTGTATGTGAAAGTTATGCAAGTTTGAAAAAAAAGCCTCCTTTAGGGTTTGAGGAAAAAGGCAGGCTAACTGGTAGTTAATGTTAACCGCTAGTGACTAACTTGGAACTGGTCACTTGTTACAGTTACCTCCAACGGTTAAGGAAAATTTTAGCAATCAATGTTTAATCGAGCCCCTGGTCACCCATGTGACCAAGGGCTAAACCAATCAAAAAAGGAGGAATAAGAGAGGGACTAGTCCCCTCGGTCACCGATATGACTGCATACCAAAGCCCATTAAAATGACCAAACCATTAAGAAATGAATTAAGGAGGCGCCTATTGTTAGGGTTATGGCTTAAAGCTGACTGTTGATAATAAGTCAAATTCTCTCTTAAGGTTTGATAATAGCGACGGAAGGAATGCCTTGTAGGTAGCTTAGAGCTCCGTTAGGGTTTTACGAGAGGTGACAGACAGACAACAAGAGGCGATGACTTCCTAAATGGAAGTAGTCTAGGGTTTCGAGGAAGCGGTGGCAGATGTTCTACAGAGGGAGGCGACTCGGTTAGCGACTAAAGTAAAGGTGGCTATGTGAGGTGTTTCAACAGAGCATAGGACGGTGGATGTTGTGGTCAAAGGAAGATGGGAGGCAGCGTGGTGGCTATGAATGGCAGAAGCAGCCATTATGGTGGCAACAAGGTGCTCAGAGGGAGTTTGAAGTGGCGTCAACATGTTTTTAGAGGCATCGATAGGACTTGAAGTGGCGGGGAAGTGGAGAACAGACGACGTTTGAGTGGGGCGATATAAGGATTTTAGTTGACTATGATTTAGGGTTTCGACCAAGCAGTAGAGGATGGCTATCGGTTTGCAACAAGAGTTTAGGTCTGCACACAATTCATAATCTTAAACCCACCACTATTTGAAAATCAAAACTAAGCCATAAAACCCAAATTACATTTAACTTTTTAATGTAACCATATAACTCGAAAACCAAAAAATTCCAATGGTAGCTAGGGTTTAAGACTAGGAGGGTTTTTTTTTTCAATAGTCGGTCAAAATGGATGTTTGAAGGTGGTCAGTAGGGGACTTAATGATGGCAACAGAGAAATCAATAATGGCCTTAGGTCAGACTAATGGGTTATTTTTTGTTTTGCATATCGACCTCTAATTTCAAACCCTAGCTGATAGGGTACTGTTAAACCTGCAACAAAACAACAATCTAAAATCTGCAACAGACCATCATATCATGAAACCTACAAACAAGACCCTGTTATCACAGACAATGAACAATGTACAAATCAGTACGGCCGGTCCATACCGTACGGATTGGCAAAATAATTTTTTTTTCAAAGAAAACTAAAAATTTTGCAGTGAGCCAAACACATCAAATTTTATGTTATTTTTCATTTCTTAGGCCTCCTGGACGCAACCGTGAGGTCTGATTTGACGTAGGATGCAACCTACAAAATTTGACCACCAAATCTAGACAAAAAATAATGTTAAAATTGTAAATTTGAACACACAAACCTGCAAGAGCGAGGGTTAGTCCCACTGGGCGTGCCAAATGAGATCATGGAAATCTAACATGAAGGAAAACAATAACAAAATGTAAAACAAACAATGCAATACCTTCACATTAATCCACAATTAGTCGATAAGGTGGAGAGTGCCGCACCCGAAGCCCTCTAGCTTTACCCAAATAGATTAATGTTGATCGCTTGATTCTACAGCATAACAGTAAGATAGATGATTGATGGATGGAAGGTAGAATGATGCAAGAGGGATAGATGATAGATAGATGATGGATGATTGAGAGGAAAATTTGACTACATGAGGATACTAGAAGAAGATTTGTTAGAAATAGCTCAAGAGAGGCTTGATTTATAGGATATGGCTGATTGGATTGAACAGACAAGATTGATTAGGGTTTGGAAGACATGGATGGCTAGGATTGATTAGGTTTCCTTGCACCTCAAGAAATCGTAGTCATGTGACAAGTGTGCGAAGGAGAATAAAAGGAATCTAATTCAACTATTTTATTTGAATTAGCTTGCACATGTGACTTGTATTAAATGCAAGATGTACTACCCCACATGAGACTAAAGGAAAGTGGACAAGTGTTCAATTGTGATAAAATGAATCTAATTTAAATAAAAGATTATTTAAATTAGTTTGACATGTGAAGGGATTAAGTGGATGATGTAGCATGTGACACTTGTTTGAATTAGACGAAAGGTGAGGGATTAATTCAAATATTTAATTTGAATTATGTGAGACATGTGATTAGGGAATTAAGTAAATAAAGTGTGTTTATTTAATTAATTAGGAATGTGATTAAGTTGGAATTATGAGTGGCAAGACTTAGGACATAGGACAAAACATTACAAGGTTGTGTCGACTAGGTGATGGACAAATTTATGTGTCTACACCATTTTTGCATATCTTGCAATTATTACATCCCATGAGAGGACATCTCTTTGTGGTGTTGTATGATCAAACAATCCACGCGCCTTGTCTATGCTTCCACACTTTGCATACATGTCTACAAGGGCAGCAACAATTACAACATCTAGCAAAATTCTTATATCCTTTATGCTTTGATGGTTGTCCAAACCATGTTCCAAAGATCCTAATTTGGAGGATGTTGGCAAAGGTTGTGGAATTTGGCTTTACACATGCCAATTGCATTTGTTTGAAAGTTTCTAAAGCCTTTTCAACAAATCCATTTTTTGCATATCTTGCAATCATTGCATTCCATAACAGAAGATCTCTTTGAGGTGTTAGGTCAAACAATTGACATGCCTTGTCTATGCTTCAACACTTTACATACATGTCTACAAGGGCAATTGCATATACAATATCTGACAAAATTTTGGTATCCTTTATGCTTTGAGGTGTTAGGTCAAACCGTCCACATGCCTTGTTTATGCTTCCACAGTTTGCATACATGTCTACAAGGGCAATTGCAAATACAACATCTAACAAAATTCTGATATCCTTTATGCTTCCACAGTTTGCATACATGTCTACAAGGGCAAGTGCAAATACAACATCTAACAAAATTCTGATATCCTTTATGCTTCCACAGTTTCCATACATGTCTACAAGGGCAACAACAATTACAACATCTAGCAAAATTCCTATATCCTTTATGCTTTGAGGTGTTGTATGATCAAACAATCCACGTGCCTTGTTTATGCTTTCACACTTTGCATACATGTCTACAAGGGCAGCAACAATTACAATATCTGGCAAAATTCCTATATCCTTTATGCTTTGATGATTGTCTATACCATGTTCCAAAGATTCTCATTTGGAGGATGCTGGCAAAGGTTGTGGAATTTGGCTTTACACATGCCAATTGCATTTGCTTGAAAGTTTCTAAAGCCTTTTCAATAAATCCATTTTTTGCATATCTTGCAATCATTCCATCCCATGAGAGGACATCTCTTTGTGGTGTTGTATGATCAAATAGTCCACGTGCCTTGTCTATGCTTCCACACTTTGCATACATGTCTACAAGGGCAACAACAATTACAACATCTAGCAAAATTCCTATATCCTTTATGCTTTGATGGTTGTCCATACCATGTTCCAAATATCCTAATTTGGAGGATGCTGGCAAAGGTTGTGGAATTTGGCTTTACACATGCCAATTGTATTTGCTTGAAAGTTTCTAAAGCCTTTTCAACAAATCCATTTTTTGCATATCTTGCAATCATTGCATTCCATGATAGAAGATCTCTTTGAGGTGTTAGGTCAAACAATTGACATGCCTTGTCTATGCTTCCACACTTTACATACATGTCTACAAGGGCAACTGCAAATACAATATCTGACAAAATTCTGGTATCCTTTATGCTTTGAGGTGTTAGATCAAACTGTCCATGTGCCTTGTCTATGCTTCCACACTTTACATACATGTCTACAAGGGCAATTGCAAATACAACATCTAACAAAATTTAGATATCCTTTATGCTTCCATAGTTTGCATACATGTCTACAAGGGCAACAACAATTACAACATCTAGCAAAATTCCTATATCCTTTATGCTTTGAAGTGTTGTATGATCAAACAGTCCACGTGCCTTGTCTATGCTTCCACACTTTGCATACATGTCTACAAGAGCAGCAACAATTACAACATCTGGCAAAATTCCTATATCCTTTATGCTTTGATGGTTGTCCATACCATGTTCCAAAGATCCTAATTTGGAGGATGTTGTCAAAGGTTGTGGAATTTGGCTTTACACATGTCAATTGCATTTGCTTGAAAGTTTCTAAAGCCTTTTCAACAAATCCATTTTTTGCATATCTTGCAATCATTACATTCCATGACATAAGATCTCTTTGAGGTGTTAGGTTAAACAATTGACATGCCTTGGGTGCAAACTAGGACCATGCATAGCCTAAATGTACCCATCCAGATGCGTTGGAATTGTTAGTTTGGTCGCATCAGGAGCAAGATGAAAGTTACACCCCTTTGAAACTTTACACTACCTCCTTCTGACGATTTTGGGGGCAGCATAAAACCTTTCACCACGGGCAAATACCTTAGAGATATAAAAAACTGAGAGAGGTTATTATAGAGGGGTTCTACGTGATCACGTTGCCTTAGACGGAATGTTTCTAAGTGTCATAGTTTCTGAGTAACAACTCGTCAAAGATTGCTGCCTTTTTGCACTTTGGACTCTTCAGGGATATCGATGGTACAATGTAGCTCAAACTGTTTTGGCATGTTTGGGTGCAAAAAATAGGACCATGCCTAGCCTAAACATACCCATTCGAATACATTGGAACTGTTAGTTTGGTCACATCAGGAGCAGGATGAAAGTTACACCCCTTTGCAACTTTACACTACCTCCTTTTGATGATTTTAGGGGCAACAGAAAACCTTTCACCATGGACAAATGCCTTAGAGATATAAAAAACTGAGAGAGGTTATTGTAGAGGGGATCTACATGATCGCGTTTCCTTAGATGAAATATTTCTAAGTGTCACAGTTTTTGAGTAACAACTTGTCAAAGATTGCTGCCTTTTTGCACTTTGGACTCTTCAAGGATATCGCCGGTACAATGTAGCTTGAACTATTTCAGCATGTTTGAGTGCGAAAAAGGAACATGCCTAGCCTAAATGTACCCATCCAGTCGCGTTGGAAGTGTTAATTTGGTCACATCAGGAGCAGGACAAAAGTTACACCCCTTTGCAACTTTACACTACCTCCTTCTGACGATTTTCGGGGCAGCATAAAACCTTTCACCACAGGTAAACACCTCAGAGATATCAAAAACTGAGAGAGGTTATTATAGAGGGGTTCTACATGATTGCGTTGCCTGAGACAAAATGTTTCTAAGTGTCACAGTTTTTGAGTAACAACTCGTCAAAGATTGCGACCTTTTTACACTTTGGACTCTTTAGGGATATTGCTGGTACAATGTAGCGCAAATTATTTCAACATGTTTGGGTGCAAAATAGGACCATGCCTAGCCTAAATGTATCCATTCAGATGCGTTGGAACTATTAGTTTGGTCGCATTAGGAGTGGGACGAAAGTTACACCCCTTTGCAACTTTACACTACCTCCTTCTGACGATTTTGGGGGCAGCATAAAACCTTTCACCATAGGCAAACACCTCAGAGATATCAAAAACTAAGATAGGTTATTGTAGAGGGGTTCTACATGATTGTGTTGCCTCAGATGAAAAATTTCTAAGTGTCGTGCTTTCTGAGTAATAGCTCGTCAAAGATTGCTGCCTTTTTGCACTTTGGACTCTTCAGGGATGTCGTCGGTATAATGTAGCTCGAACTGTTTCAGCATGTTTGGGTGCAAAAAAAGACCATGCTAGCCTAAACGTACCCATCTAGATGTGTTGGACCTATCAGTTTGGTCGCATTAGGAGCAGGACGAAATTTACACCCCTTTGCAACTTTACACTACCTCCTTTTGATGATTTTAGGGGCAGCAAAAAACCTTTCACCACGGGCAAATGCCTCAGAGATATAAAAAACTGAGAGAGGTTATTGTAGAGGGGTTCTATGTGGTTGCGTTACCTCAGTCAAAATGTTTTTAAGTGTCACAGTTTCTAAGTAATAGCTCGTCAAAAATTGTTGCCTTTTTGCACTTTAGACTCTTCAGGGATATCGCTGGTACAATGTAGCTCCAACTGTTTCAGCATGTTTGGGTGCAAAAAAAGACCATGACTAGCCTAAACGTACCCATCTAGATGTGTTGGAACTGTCAGTTTGGTCGCATCAGGAGCAGGACGAAAGTTACACCCCTTTGCAACTTTACACTACCTCCTTCTGATGATTTTGGGGGCAACAGAAAACCTTTCACCATGGGTAAAATCCTCACAGATATAAAAAATTGAGAGAGGTTTTTGTATAGGGGTTCTACATGATTGTGTTGCCTTAGATGGAATGTTTCTAAGTGTCATAGTTTTTGAGTAACAGCTCGTCAAAGATTGCTGCCTTTTGCACTTTGGACTCTTCATTGATATCGCTGGTACAATGTAGCTCGAACTGTTTCAACATGTTTGGGTGCAAAAAAAGACCATGCCTAGCCTAAATGTACCCATCCAGATGCATTAGAATTGTTAGTTTGGTCGCATCAAGAGCAAGACAAAAGTTACACCCCTTTGCAACTTTACACTACCTCCTTCTGATGATTTTGGGGGCAGGATAAAACCTTTCACCACGGGCAAATGCCTCAGAGATATCAAAAATTGAGAGAGGTTATTGTAGAGGGGTTCTACATGATCGTGTTGCCTTAGACGAAATGTTTCTAAGTGTCACGGTTTCTGAATAACAACTCGTCAAAGATTGTTGCCTTTTTGCACTTTGGACTCTTCAAGGATATCGCCAGTACAATGTAGCTCGAACTATTTTAGCATGTTTGGGTACAAAAGAGGACCATGTCTAGCCTAAACATACCCATTCAAATGCATTGGAACTGTTAGTTTGGTCACATCAGGAGTAGGATGAAAGTTACATGCCTTTGCAACTTTACACTACCTCCATCTGACGATTTTGGGGGCGACAAAAAACCTTTCACCACGGGCCAACGCCTCAGAGATATCAAAAACTGAGAGAGGTTATTGTAGAGGGGTTCTATGTGATCATATTGCTTTAGATGAAATGTTTCTAAGTGTCATGGTTTTCGAGTAACATCTCATCAAAGATTGCTGCCTTTTTGCACTTTGGACTCTTCAGGTACTTTACTGGTAGCCTACTGCCCCAAACGATTGAGGTGCTTGGCACACAAAACGAGACATCCGTACATAAAACGAGACCTCCCCTAGCATTTAACCACCCAGTCCAATGCTTTGGCAAAGTCCGTTTGGTCCCATGACCTATGGAATGCAAAACGTCACTCCTAGCACCTTTCCACTGCATGAAACTAAAGCATTTTGCAAGAATGTATTTTATTTCGGCACGGTCAAACAGACTAGAGTTGACCAAAACTGAGAGAGGTTATTGTGGATGGACCCCACGTGCACCTGTAGGTCTAAACAAAACATTCTTAGCTACCATGAATTCCAAGAATTGCTCCGTCAAAGTTTGGTAGTTTTTGCGTCTTAGGGATCTTAAGGGACTTTGCCAGTAGCCTGCT